>CM063456.1:1508148-1973130 GCA_032191425.1 Lymantria dispar
ACGCGGTCAGCTACAAAACCGGATCTGGTTCGGTACTAAAATCTCCGGAAAACCGCTGATAACTGTTGAAATTTCGAAAAAATTCCCGTTTTTTCAAAGGGAGACGCTTAAAATAAGGAGAGTATGCGGCCGATCGGGATGCTGTTGATGGCGTTTGAAAGAAGGATAAATTTCGCACTCTGGATGGATGTCAGCACCGCCGTCAGTTGGGGTTTCACTTCACCAGGTGACTATGAAAACTATTGTAACTATGCGTTTTATTGAATACTAATAATGTTTCCTTTGCAGGTGTTCCTGACTCGCAGCTCGTCCGGAAATGTCAAAATATTGTGTAAACTAGTTGGCTGTATCGATTTTGATAAAATTCTATTGAAAAACAGTCGAGATTGTTGAAAAATTTAAAATATTGCGTATGAATGTACTGAAAAATGCAAGGGTTTAGTATGAACAAATGTATGGAGGGGGTATATATTTATCGACTTGGCGTGAAGAGATGAATTCCCTTATCGTTCCCGAGCCTGGATGACCCCGAAATGTTATATTGCTGGATTTGTCTTCAAACATGCTATCGGATGGTGAAAAAAGATTAGGAGAATATTACGAATCGGGGATGTTGCACGCAGAAGAAACTGAAAAAAGAGTAAAAAAGTCGAAAAAATAGGGACTCGGGCGGCCAAATTCCGGGAGCGACGCGTCGTATGCCCGCGTGTGGGGTGTCTAAAAATCCGCCTCGTCACGGGCTACGCGGTCAGCTAAAAAACCGGATCTGGTTCGGTACTAAAATCTCCGGAAAACCGCTGATAACTGTTGAAATTTCGAAAAAATTCCCGTTTTTTCAAAGGGAGACGCTTAAAATAAGGAGAGTATGCGGCCGATCGGGATGCTGTTGGTGGCGTTTGAAAGAGGGATAAATTTCGCACTCTGGATGGATGTCAGCACCGCCGTCAGTTGGGGGTTCACTTCACCAGGTGACTATGAAAACTATTGTAACTATGCGTTTTATTGAATACTAATAATGTTTCTTTTGCAGGTGTTCCTGACTCGCAGGTCGTCCGGAAATGTCAAAATATTGTGTAAACTAGTTGGCTGTATCGATTTTGACAAAATTCTATTGAAAAACAGTCGAGATTGTTGAAAAATTTAAAATATTGCGTATGAATGTACTGAAAAATGCAAGGGTTTAGTATGAACAAATGTATGGAGGGGGTATATATTTATCGACTTGGCGTGAAGAGATGAATTCCCTTATCGTTCCCGAGCCTGGATGACCCCGAAATGTTATGTTGCGGGATTCGTCTTTAAACAGGCTATCGGATGGTGAAAAAAGATTAGGAGAATATTACGAATCGGGGATGTTGCACGCAGAAGAAACTGAAAAAAGAGTAAAAAAGTCGAAAAAATAGGGACTCGGGCGGCCAAAATCCGGGAGCGACGCGTCGTATGCCCGCGTGTGGGGTGTATAAAAATCCGCCTCGTCACGGGCTACGCGGTCAGCTAAAAAACCGGATCTGGTTCGGTACTAAAATCTCCGGAAAACCGCTGATAACTGTTGAAATTTCGAAAAAAATCCCGTTTTTTCAAAGGGAGGCGCTTAAAATAAGGAGAGTATGCGGCCGATCGGGATGCTGTTGGTGGCGTTTGAAAGAGGGATAAATTTCGCACTCTGGATGGATGTCAGCACCGCCGTCAGTTGGGGGTTCACTTCACCAGGTGACTATGAAAACTATTGTAACTATGCGTTTTATTGAATACTAATAATGTTTCTTTTGCAGGTGTTCCTGACTCGCAGGTCGTCTGGAAATGTCAAAATATTGTGTAAACTAGTTGGCTGTATCGATTTTGATAAATATCTATTGAAAAACAGTCGAGATTGTTGAAAAATTTAAAATATTGCGTATGAATGTACTGAAAAATGCAAGGGTTTAGTATGAACAAATGTATGGAGGGGGTATATATTTATCGACTTGGCGTGAAGAGATGAATTCCCTTATCGTTCCCGAGCCTGGATGACCCCGTAATGTTATGTTGCGGGATTCGTCTTTAAACAGGCTATCGGATGGTGAAAAAAGATTAGGAGAATATTACGAATCGGGGATGTTGCACGCAGAAGAAACTGAAAAAAGAGTAAAAAAGTCGAAAAAATAGGGACTCGGGCGGCCAAAATCCGGGAGCGACGCGTCGTATGCCCGCGTGTGGGGTGTCTGAAAATCCGCCTCGTCACGGGCTACGCGGTCAGCTAAAAAACCGGATCTGGTTCGGTACTAAAATCTCCGGAAAACCGCTGATAACTGTTGAAATTTCGAAAAAATTCCCGTTTTTTCAAAGGGAGACGCTTAAAATAAGGAGAGTATGCGGCCGATCGGGATGCTGTTGGTGGCGTTTGAAAGAGGGATAAATTTCGCACTCTGGATGGATGTCAGCACCGCCGTCAGTTGGGGGTTCACTTCACCAGGTGACTATGAAAACTATTGTAACTATGCGTTTTATTGAATACTAATAATGTTTTTTTGCAGGTGTTCCTGACTCGCAGGTCGTCCGGAAATGTCAAAATATTGTGTAAACTAGTTGGCTGTATCGATTTTGATAAAATTCTATTGAAAAACAGTCGAGATTGTTGAAAAATTTAAAATATTGCGTATGAATGTACTGAAAAATGCAAGGGTTTAGTATGAACAAATGTATGGATATATTTATCGACTTGGCGTGAAGAGATGAATTCCCTTATCGTTCCCGAGCCTGGATGACCCCGAAATGTTATGTTGCGGGATTCGTCTTTAAACAGGCTATCGGATGGTGAAAAAAGATTAGGAGAATATTACGAATCGGGGATGTTGCACGCAGAAGAAACTGAAAAAAGAGTAAAAAAGTCGAAAAAATAGGGACTCGGGCGGCCAAAATCCGGGAGCGACGCGTCGTATGCCCGCGTGTGGGGTGTCTAAAAATCCGCCTCGTCTCGGACTACGCGGTCAGCTGAAAAACCGGATCTGGTTCGGTACTAAAATCTCCGGAAAACCGCTGATAACTGTTGAAATTTCGAAAAAATTCCCGTTTTTTCAAAGGGAGACGCTTAAAATAAGGAGAGTATGCGGCCGATCGGGATGTTGTTGGTGGCGTTTGAAAGAGGGATAAATTTCGCACTCTGGATGGTTGTCAGCACCGCCGTCAGTTGGGGGTTCACTTCACCAGGTGACTATGAAAACTATTGTAACTATGCGTTTTATTGAATACTAATAATGTTTTTTTGCAGGTGTTCCTGAATCGCAGCTCGTCCGGAAATGTCAAAATATTGTGTAAACTAGTTGGCTGTATCGATTTTGACAAAATTCTATTGAAAAACAGTCGAGATTGTTGAAAAATTTAAAATATTGCGTATGAATGTACTGAAAAATGCAAGGGTTTAGTATGAACAAATGTATGGAGGGGGTATATATTTATCGACTTGGCGTGAAGAGATGAATTCCCTTATCGTTCCCGAGCCTGGATGACCCCGAAATGTTATATTGCGGGATTCGTCTTTAAACAGGCTATCGGATGGTGAAAAAAATTAGGAGAATATTACGAATCGGGGATGTTGCACGCAGAAGAAACTGAAAAAAGAGTAAAAAAGTCGAAAAAATAGGGACTCGGGCGGCCAAAATCCGGGAGCGACGCGTCGTATGCCCGCGTGTGGGGTGTCTAAAAATCCGCCTCGTCACGGGCTACGCGGTCAGCTAAAAAACCGGATCTGGTTCGGTACTAAAATCTCCGGAAAACCGCTGATAACTGTTGAAATTTCGAAAAAATTCCCGTTTTTTCAAAGGGAGACGCTTAAAATAAGGAGAGTATGCGGCCGATCGGGATGCTGTTGGTGGCGTTTGAAAGAGGGATAAATTTCGCACTCTGGATGGATGTCAGCACGGCCGTCAGTTGGGGGTTCACTTCACCAGGTGACTATGAAAACTATTGTAACTATGCGTTTTATTGAATACTAATAATGTTTTTTTGCAGGTGTTCCTGACTCGCAGGTCGTCCGGAAATGTCAAAATATTGTGTAAACTAGTTGGCTGTATCGATTTTGATAAAATTCTATTGAAAAACAGTCGAGATTGTTGAAAAATTTAAAATATTGCGTATGAATGTACTGAAAAATGCAAGGGTTTAGTATGAACAAATGTATGGATATATTTATCGACTTGGCGTGAAGAGATGAATTCCCTTATCGTTCCCGAGCCTGGATGACCCCGAAATGTTATGTTGCGGGATTCGTCTTTAAACAGGCTATCGGATGGTGAAAAAAGATTAGGAGAATATTACGAATCGGGGATGTTGCACGCAGAAGAAACTGAAAAAAGAGTAAAAAAGTCGAAAAAATAGGGACTCGGGCGGCCAAAATCCGGGAGCGACGCGTCGTATGCCCGCGTGTGGGGTGTCTAAAAATCCGCCTCGTCTCGGACTACGCGGTCAGCTGAAAAACCGGATCTGGTTCGGTACTAAAATCTCCGGAAAACCGCTGATAACTGTTGAAATTTCGAAAAAATTCCCGTTTTTTCAAAGGGAGACGCTTAAAATAAGGAGAGTATGCGGCCGATCGGGATGTTGTTGGTGGCGTTTGAAAGAGGGATAAATTTCGCACTCTGGATGGTTGTCAGCACCGCCGTCAGTTGGGGGTTCACTTCACCAGGTGACTATGAAAACTATTGTAACTATGCGTTTTATTGAATACTAATAATGTTTTTTTGCAGGTGTTCCTGACTCGCAGGTCGTCCGGAAATGTCAAAATATTGTGTAAACTAGTTGGCTGTATCGATTTTGATAAAATTCTATTGAAAAACAGTCGAGATTGTTGAAAAATTTAAAATATTGCGTATGAATGTACTGAAAAATGCAAGGGTTTAGTATGAACAAATGTATGGATATATTTATCGACTTGGCGTGAAGAGATGAATTCCCTTATCGTTCCCGAGCCTGGATGACCCCGAAATGTTATGTTGCGGGATTCGTCTTTAAACAGGCTATCGGATGGTGAAAAAAGATTAGGAGAATATTACGAATCGGGGATGTTGCACGCAGAAGAAACTGAAAAAAGAGTAAAAAAGTCGAAAAAATAGGGACTCGGGCGGCCAAAATCCGGGAGCGACGCGTCGTATGCCCGCGTGTGGGGTGTCTAAAAATCCGCCTCGTCTCGGACTACGCGGTCAGCTGAAAAACCGGATCTGGTTCGGTACTAAAATCTCCGGAAAACCGCTGATAACTGTTGAAATTTCGAAAAAATTCCCGTTTTTTCAAAGGGAGACGCTTAAAATAAGGAGAGTATGCGGCCGATCGGGATGTTGTTGGTGGCGTTTGAAAGAGGGATAAATTTCGCACTCTGGATGGTTGTCAGCACCGCCGTCAGTTGGGGGTTCACTTCACCAGGTGACTATGAAAACTATTGTAACTATGCGTTTTATTGAATACTAATAATGTTTTTTTGCAGGTGTTCCTGAATCGCAGCTCGTCCGGAAATGTCAAAATATTGTGTAAACTAGTTGGCTGTATCGATTTTGACAAAATTCTATTGAAAAACAGTCGAGATTGTTGAAAAATTTAAAATATTGCGTATGAATGTACTGAAAAATGCAAGGGTTTAGTATGAACAAATGTATGGAGGGGGTATATATTTATCGACTTGGCGTGAAGAGATGAATTCCCTTATCGTTCCCGAGCCTGGATGACCCCGTAATGTTATGTTGCGGGATTCGTCTTTAAACAGGCTATCGGATGGTGAAAAAAGATTAGGAGAATATTACGAATCGGGGATGTTGCACGCAGAAGAAACTGAAAAAAGAGTAAAAAAGTCGAAAAAATAGGGACTCGGGCGGCCAAAATCCGGGAGCGACGCGTCGTATGCCCGCGTGTGGGGTGTCTAAAAATCCGCCTCGTCACGGGCTACGCGGTCAGCTAAAAAACCGGATCTGGTTCGGTACTAAAATCTCCGGAAAACCGCTGATAACTGTTGAAATTTCGAAAAAATTCCCGTTTTTTCAAAGGGAGACGCTTAAAATAAGGAGAGTATGCGGCCGATCGGGATGCTGTTGGTGGCGTTTGAAAGAGGGATAAATTTCGCACTCTGGATGGATGTCAGCACGGCCGTCAGTTGGGGGTTCACTTCACCAGGTGACTATGAAAACTATTGTAACTATGCGTTTTATTGAATACTAATAATGTTTCTTTTGCAGGTGTTCCTGACACGCAGGTCGTCCGGAAATGTCAAAATATTGTGTAAACTAGTTGGCTGTATCGATTTTGATAAAATTCTATTGAAAAACAGTCGAGATTGTTGAAAAATTTAAAATATTGCGTATGAATGTACTGAAAAATGCAAGGGTTTAGTATGAACAAATGTATGGAGGGGGTATATATTTATCGACTTGGCGTGAAGAGATGAATTCCCTTATCGTTCCCGAGTCTGGATGACCCCGAAATGTTATATTGCGGGATTCGTCTTTAAACAGGCTATCGGATGGTGAAAAAAGATTAGGAGAATATTACGAATCGGGGATGTTGCACGCAGAAGAAACTGAAAAAAGAGTAAAAAAGTCGAAAAAATAGGGACTCGGGCGACCAAATTCCGGGAGCGACGCGTCGTATGCCCGCGTGTGGGGTGTATAAAAATCCGCCTCGTCACGGGCTACGCGGTCAGCTACAAAACCGGATCTGGTTCGGTACTAAAATCTCCGGAAAACCGCTGATAACTGTTGAAATTTCGAAAAAATTCCCGTTTTTTCAAAGGGAGACGCTTAAAATAAGGAGAGTATGCGGCCGATCGGGATGCTGTTGATGGCGTTTGAAAGAGGGATAAATTTCGCACTCTGGATGGATGTCAGCACCGCCGTCAGTTGGGGGTTCACTTCACCAGGTGACTATGAAAACTATTGTAACTATGCGTTTTATTGAATACTAATAATGTTTTTTTGCAGGTGTTCCTGACTCGCAGGTCGTCCGGAAATGTCAAAATATTGTGTAAACTAGTTGGCTGTATCGATTTTGATAAAATTCTATTGAAAAACAGTCGAGATTGTTGAAAAATTTAAAATATTGCGTATGAATGTACTGAAAAATGCAAGGGTTTAGTATGAACAAATGTATGGAGGGGGTATATATTTATCGACTTGGCGTGAAGAGATGAATTCCCTTATCGTTCCCGAGCCTGGATGACCCCGAAATGTTATGTTGCGGGATTCGTCTTTAAACAGGCTATCGGATGGTGAAAAAAGATTAGGAGAATATTACGAATCGGGGATGTTGCACGCAGAAGAAACTGAAAAAAGAGTAAAAAAGTCGAAAAAATAGGGACTCGGGCGGCCAAAATCCGGGAGCGACGCGTCGTATGCCCGCGTGTGGGGTGTCTAAAAATCCGCCTCGTCTCGGACTACGCGGTCAGCTGAAAAACCGGATCTGGTTCGGTACTAAAATCTCCGGAAAACCGCTGATAACTGTTGAAATTTCGAAAAAATTCCCGTTTTTTCAAAGGGAGACGCTTAAAATAAGGAGAGTATGCGGCCGATCGGGATGCTGTTGGTGGCGTTTGAAAGAGGGATAAATTTCGCACTCTGGATGGTTGTCAGCACCGCCGTCAGTTGGGGGTTCACTTCACCAGGTGACTATGAAAACTATTGTAACTATGCGTTTTATTGAATACTAATAATGTTTTTTTGCAGGTGTTCCTGAATCGCAGCTCGTCCGGAAATGTCAAAATATTGTGTAAACTAGTTGGCTGTATCGATTTTGACAAAATTCTATTGAAAAACAGTCGAGATTGTTGAAAAATTTAAAATATTGCGTATGAATGTACTGAAAAATGCAAGGGTTTAGTATGAACAAATGTATGGAGGGGGTATATATTTATCGACTTGGCGTGAAGAGATGAATTCCCTTATCGTTCCCGAGCCTGGATGACCCCGTAATGTTATGTTGCGGGATTCGTCTTTAAACAGGCTATCGGATGGTGAAAAAAGATTAGGAGAATATTACGAATCGGGGATGTTGCACGCAGAAGAAACTGAAAAAAGAGTAAAAAAGTCGAAAAAATAGGGACTCGGGCGGCCAAAATCCGGGAGCGACGCGTCGTATGCCCGCGTGTGGGGTGTCTAAAAATCCGCCTCGTCACGGGCTACGCGGTCAGCTAAAAAACCGGATCTGGTTCGGTACTAAAATCTCCGGAAAACCGCTGATAACTGTTGAAATTTCGAAAAAATTCCCGTTTTTTCAAAGGGAGACGCTTAAAATAAGGAGAGTATGCGGCCGATCGGGATGCTGTTGGTGGCGTTTGAAAGAGGGATAAATTTCGCACTCTGGATGGATGTCAGCACGGCCGTCAGTTGGGGGTTCACTTCACCAGGTGACTATGAAAACTATTGTAACTATGCGTTTTATTGAATACTAATAATGTTTCTTTTGCAGGTGTTCCTGACACGCAGGTCGTCCGGAAATGTCAAAATATTGTGTAAACTAGTTGGCTGTATCGATTTTGATAAAATTCTATTGAAAAACAGTCGAGATTGTTGAAAAATTTAAAATATTGCGTATGAATGTACTGAAAAATGCAAGGGTTTAGTATGAACAAATGTATGGAGGGGGTATATATTTATCGACTTGGCGTGAAGAGATGAATTCCCTTATCGTTCCCGAGTCTGGATGACCCCGAAATGTTATATTGCGGGATTCGTCTTTAAACAGGCTATCGGATGGTGAAAAAAGATTAGGAGAATATTACGAATCGGGGATGTTGCACGCAGAAGAAACTGAAAAAAGAGTAAAAAAGTCGAAAAAATAGGGACTCGGGCGACCAAATTCCGGGAGCGACGCGTCGTATGCCCGCGTGTGGGGTGTATAAAAATCCGCCTCGTCACGGGCTACGCGGTCAGCTACAAAACCGGATCTGGTTCGGTACTAAAATCTCCGGAAAACCGCTGATAACTGTTGAAATTTCGAAAAAATTCCCGTTTTTTCAAAGGGAGACGCTTAAAATAAGGAGAGTATGCGGCCGATCGGGATGCTTTTGATGGCGTTTGAAAGAGGGATAAATTTCGCACTCTGGATGGATGTCAGCACCGCCGTCAGTTGGGGTTTCACTTCACCAGGTGACTATGAAAACTATTGTAACTATGCGTTTTATTGAATACTAATAATGTTTCCTTTGCAGGTGTTCCTGACTCGCAGCTCGTCCGGAAATGTCAAAATATTGTGTAAACTAGTTGGCTGTATCGATTTTGATAAAATTCTATTGAAAAACAGTCGAGATTGTTGAAAAATTTAAAATATTGCGTATGAATGTACTGAAAAATGCAAGGGTTTAGTATGAACAAATGTATGGAGGGGGTATATATTTATCGACTTGGCGTGAAGAGATGAATTCCCTTATCGTTCCCGAGCCTGGATGACCCCGAAATGTTATATTGCTGGATTTGTCTTCAAACATGCTATCGGATGGTGAAAAAAGATTAGGAGAATATTACGAATCGGGGATGTTGCACGCAGAAGAAACTGAAAAAAGAGTAAAAAAGTCGAAAAAATAGGGACTCGGGCGGCCAAATTCCGGGAGCGACGCGTCGTATGCCCGCGTGTGGGGTGTCTAAAAATCCGCCTCGTCACGGGCTACGCGGTCAGCTAAAAAACCGGATCTGGTTCGGTACTAAAATCTCCGGAAAACCGCTGATAACTGTTGAAATTTCGAAAAAATTCCCGTTTTTTCAAAGGGAGACGCTTAAAATAAGGAGAGTATGCGGCCGATCGGGATGCTGTTGGTGGCGTTTGAAAGAGGGATAAATTTCGCACTCTGGATGGATGTCAGCACCGCCGTCAGTTGGGGGTTCACTTCACCAGGTGACTATGAAAACTATTGTAACTATGCGTTTTATTGAATACTAATAATGTTTCTTTTGCAGGTGTTCCTGACTCGCAGGTCGTCCGGAAATGTCAAAATATTGTGTAAACTAGTTGGCTGTATCGATTTTGATAAAATTCTATTGAAAAACAGTCGAGATTGTTGAAAAATTTAAAATATTGCGTATGAATGTACTGAAAAATGCAAGGGTTTAGTATGAACAAATGTATGGATATATTTATCGACTTGGCGTGAAGAGATGAATTCCCTTATCGTTCCCGAGCCTGGATGACCCCGAAATGTTATGTTGTGGGATTCGTCTTTAAACAGGCTATCGGATGGTGAAAAAAGATTAGGAGAATATTACGAATCGGGGATGTTGCACGCAGAAGAAACTGAAAAAAGAGTAAAAAAGTCGAAAAAATAGGGACTCGGGCGGCCAAAATCCGGGAACGACGCGTCGTATGCCCGCGTGTGGGGTGTCTAAAAATCCGCCTCGTCACGGGCTACGCGGTCAGCTAAAAAACCGGATCTAGTTCGGTACTAAAATCTCCGGAAAACCGCTGATAACTGTTGAAATTTCGAAAAAATTCCCGTTTTTTCAAAGGGAGACGCTTAAAATAAGGAGAGTATGCGGCCGATCGGGATGCTGTTGGTGGCGTTTGAAAGAGGGATAAATTTCGCACTCTGGATGGATGTCAGCACCGCCGTCAGTTGGGGGTTCACTTCACCAGGTGACTATGAAAACTATTGTAACTATGCGTTTTATTGAATACTAATAATGTTTCTTTTGCAGGTGTTCCTGACACGCAGGTCGTCCGGAAATGTCAAAATATTGTGTAAACTAGTTGGCTGTATCGATTTTGATAAAATTCTATTGAAAAACAGTCGAGATTGTTGAAAAATTTAAAATATTGCGTATGAATGTACTGAAAAATGCAAGGGTTTAGTATGAACAAATGTATGGAGGGGGTATATATTTATCGACTTGGCGTGAAGAGATGAATTCCCTTATCGTTCCCGAGTCTGGATGACCCCTAAATGTTATATTGCGGGATTCGTCTTTAAACAGGCTATCGGATGGTGAAAAAAGATTAGGAGAATATTACGAATCGGGGATGTTGCACGCAGAAGAAACTGAAAAAAGAGTAAAAAAGTCGAAAAAATAGGGACTCGGGCGGCCAAAATCCGGGAGCGACGCGTCGTATGCCCGCGTGTGGGGTGTCTAAAAATCCGCCTCATCACGGGCTACGCGGTCAGCTGAAAAACCGGATCTGGTTCGGTACTAAAATCTCCGGAAAACCGCTGATAACTGTTGAAATTTCGAAAAAATTCCCGTTTTTTCAAAGGGAGACGCTTAAAATAAGGAGAGTATGCGGCCGATCGGGATGCTGTTGGTGGCGTTTGAAAGAGGGATAAATTTCGCACTCTGGATGTATGTCAGCACCGCCGTCAGTTGGGGGTTCACTTCACCAGGTGACTATGAAAACTATTGTAACTATGCGTTTTATTGAATACTAATAATGTTTTTTTGCAGGTGTTCCTGACTCGCAGCTCGTCCGGAAATGTCAAAGTATTGTGTAAACTAGTTGGCTGTATCGATTTTGACAAAATTCTATTGAAAAACAGTCGAGATTGTTGAAAAATTTAAAATATTGCGTATGAATGTACTGAAAAATGCAAGGGTTTAGTATGAACAAATGTATGGATATATTTATCGACTTGGCGTGAAGAGATGAATTCCCTTATCGTTCCCGAGCCTGGATGACCCCGAAATGTTATGTTGTGGGATTCGTCTTTAAACAGGCTATCGGATGGTGAAAAAAGATTAGGAGAATATTACGAATCGGGGATGTTGCACGCAGAAGAAACTGAAAAAAGAGTAAAAAAAGTCGAACAAATAGGGACTCGGGCGGCCAAAATCCGGGAGCGACGCGTCGTATGCCCGCGTGTGGTGTGTATAAAAATCCGCCTCGTCACGGGCTACGCGGTCAGCTACAAAACCGGATCTGGTTCGGTACTAAAATCTCCGGAAAACCGCTGATAACTGTTGAAATTTCGAAAAAATTCCCGTTTTTTCAAAGGGAGACGCTTAAAATAAGGAGAGTATGCGGCCGATCGGGATGCTGTTGATGGCGTTTGAAAGAGGGATAAATTTCGCACTCTGGATGGATGTCAGCACCGCCGTCAGTTGGGGTTTCACTTCACCAGGTGACTATGAAAACTATTGTAACTATGCGTTTTATTGAATACTAATAATGTTTCCTTTGCAGGTGTTCCTGACTCGCAGCTCGTCCGGAAATGTCAAAATATTGTGTAAACTAGTTGGCTGTATCGATTTTGATAAAATTCTATTGAAAAACAGTCGAGATTGTTGAAAAATTTAAAATATTGCGTATGAATGTACTGAAAAATGCAAGGGTTTAGTATGAACAAATGTATGGAGGGGGTATATATTTATCGACTTGGCGTGAAGAGATGAATTCCCTTATCGTTCCCGAGCCTGGATGACCCCGAAATGTTATATTGCTGGATTTGTCTTCAAACATGCTATCGGATGGTGAAAAAAGATTAGGAGAATATTACGAATCGGGGATGTTGCACGCAGAAGAAACTGAAAAAAGAGTAAAAAAGTCGAAAAAATAGGGACTCGGGCGGCCAAATTCCGGGAGCGACGCGTCGTATGCCCGCGTGTGGGGTGTCTAAAAATCCGGCTCGTCACGGGCTACGCGGTCAGCTAAAAAACCGGATCTGGTTCGGTACTAAAATCTCCGGAAAACCGCTGATAACTGTTGAAATTTCGAAAAAATTCCCGTTTTTTCAAAGGGAGACGCTTAAAATAAGGAGAGTATGCGGCCGATCGGGATGCTGTTGGTGGCGTTTGAAAGAGGGATAAATTTCGCACTCTGGATGGATGTCAGCACCGCCGTCAGTTGGGGGTTCACTTCACCAGGTGACTATGAAAACTATTGTAACTATGCGTTTTATTGAATACTAATAATGTTTCTTTTGCAGGTGTTCCTGACTCGCAGGTCGTCCGGAAATGTCAAAATATTGTGTAAACTAGTTGGCTGTATCGATTTTGACAAAATTCTATTGAAAAACAGTCGAGATTGTTGAAAAATTTAAAATATTGCGTATGAATGTACTGAAAAATGCAAGGGTTTAGTATGAACAAATGTATGGAGGGGGTATATATTTATCGACTTGGCGTGAAGAGATGAATTCCCTTATCGTTCCCGAGCCTGGATGACCTCGAAATGTTATGTTGCGGGATTCGTCTTTAAACAGGCTATCGGATGGTGAAAAAAGATTAGGAGAATATTACGAATCGGGGATGTTGCACGCAGAAGAAACTGAAAAAAGAGTAAAAAAGTCGAAAAAATAGGGACTCGGGCGGCCAAAATCCGGGAGCGACGCGTCGTATGCCCGCGTGTGGGGTGTCTAAAAATCCGCCTCATCACGGGCTACGCGGTAAGCTGAAAAACCGGATCTGGTTCGGTACTAAAATCTCCGGAAAACCGCTGATAACTGTTGAAATTTCGAAAAAATTCCCGTTTTTTCAAAGGGAGACGCTTAAAATAAGGAGAGTATGCGGCCGATCGGGATGCTGTTGGTGGCGTTTGAAAGAGGGATAAATTTCGCACTCTGGATGTATGTCAGCACCGCCGTCAGTTGGGGGTTCACTTCACCAGGTGACTATGAAAACTATTGTAACTATGCGTTTTATTGAATACTAATAATGTTTTTTTGCAGGTGTTCCTGACTCGCAGCTCGTCCGGAAATGTCAAAGTATTGTGTAAACTAGTTGGCTGTATCGATTTTGACAAAATTCTATTGAAAAACAGTCGAGATTGTTGAAAAATTTAAAATATTGCGTATGAATGTACTGAAAAATGCAAGGGTTTAGTATGAACAAATGTATGGAGGGGGTATATATTTATCGACTTGGCGTGAAGAGATGAATTCCCTTATCGTTCCCGAGCCTGGATGACCCCGAAATGTTATGTTGCGGGATTCGTCTTTAAACAGGCTATCGGATGGTGAAAAAAGATTAGGAGAATATTACGAATCGGGGATGTTGCACGCAGAAGAAACTGAAAAAAGAGTAAAAAAGTCGAAAAAATAGGGACTCGGGCGGCCAAAATCCGGGAGCGACGCGTCGTATGCCCGCGTGTGGGGTGTCTAAAAATCCGCCTCATCACGGGCTACGCGGTCAGCTGAAAAACCGGATCTGGTTCGGTACTAAAATCTCCGGAAAACCGCTGATAACTGTTGAAATTTCGAAAAAATTCCCGTTTTTTCAAAGGGAGACGCTTAAAATAAGGAGAGTATGCGGCCGATCGGGATGCTGTTGGTGGCGTTTGAAAGAGGGATAAATTTCGCACTCTGGATGGATGTCAGCACCGCCGTCAGTTGGGGGTTCACTTCACCAGGTGACTATGAAAACTATTGTAACTATGCGTTTTATTGAATACTAATAATGTTTCTTTTGCAGGTGTTCCTGACTCGCAGGTCGTCCGGAAATGTCAAAATATTGTGTAAACTAGTTGGCTGTATCGATTTTGATAAATATCTATTGAAAAACAGTCGAGATTGTTGAAAAATTTAAAATATTGCGTATGAATGTACTGAAAAATGCAAGGGTTTAGTATGAACAAATGTATGGAGGGGGTATATATTTATCGACTTGGCGTGAAGAGATGAATTCCCTTATCGTTCCCGAGCCTGGATGACCCCGAAATGTTATGTTGCGGGATTCGTCTTTAAACAGGCTATCGGATGGTGAAAAAAGATTAGGAGAATATTACGAATCGGGGATGTTGCACGCAGAAGAAACTGAAAAAAGAGTAAAAAAGTCGAAAAAATAGGGACTCGGGCGGCCAAAATCCGGGAGCGACGCGTCGTATGCCCGCGTGTGGGGTGTCTAAAAATCCGCCTCGTCACGGGCTACGCGGTCAGCTAAAAAACCGGATCTGGTTCGGTACTAAAATCTCCGGAAAACCGCTGATAACTGTTGAAATTTCGAAAAAATTCCCGTTTTTTCAAAGGGAGGCGCTTAAAATAAGGAGAGTATGCGGCCGATCGGGATGCTGTTGGTGGCGTTTGAAAGAGGGATAAATTTCGCACTCTGGATGGATGTCAGCACCGCCGTCAGTTGGGGGTTCACTTCACCAGGTGACTATGAAAACTATTGTAACTATGCGTTTTATTGAATACTAATAATGTTTCTTTTGCAGGTGTTCCTGACTCGCAGGTCGTCTGGAAATGTCAAAATATTGTGTAAACTAGTTGGCTGTATCGATTTTGATAAATATCTATTGAAAAACAGTCGAGATTGTTGAAAAATTTAAAATATTGCGTATGAATGTACTGAAAAATGCAAGGGTTTAGTATGAACAAATGTATGGAGGGGGTATATATTTATCGACTTGGCGTGAAGAGATGAATTCCCTTATCGTTCCCGAGCCTGGATGACCCCGTAATGTTATGTTGCGGGATTCGTCTTTAAACAGGCTATCGGATGGTGAAAAAAGATTAGGAGAATATTACGAATCGGGGATGTTGCACGCAGAAGAAACTGAAAAAAGAGTAAAAAAGTCGAAAAAATAGGGACTCGGGCGGCCAAAATCCGGGAGCGACGCGTCGTATGCCCGCGTGTGGGGTGTCTAAAAATCCGCCTCGTCACGGGCTACGCGGTCAGCTAAAAAACCGGATCTGGTTCGGTACTAAAATCTCCGGAAAACCGCTGATAACTGTTGAAATTTCGAAAAAATTCCCGTTTTTTCAAAGGGAGACGCTTAAAATAAGGAGAGTATGCGGCCGATCGGGATGCTGTTGGTGGCGTTTGAAAGAGAGATAAATTTCGCACTCTGGATGGATGTCAGCACCGCCGTCAGTTGGGGGTTCACTTCACCAGGTGACTATGAAAACTATTGTAACTATGCGTTTTATTGAATACTAATAATGTTTTTTTGCAGGTGTTCCTGAATCGCAGCTCGTCTGGAAATGTCAAAATATTGTGTAAACTAGTTGGCTGTATCGATTTTGACAAAATTCTATTGAAAAACAGTCGAGATTGTTGAAAAATTTAAAATATTGCGTATGAATGTACTGAAAAATGCAAGGGTTTAGTATGAACAAATGTATGGAGGGGGTATATATTTATCGACTTGGCGTGAAGAGATGAATTCCCTTATCGTTCCCGAGCCTGGATGACCCCGAAATGTTATGTTGCGGGATTCGTCTTTAAACAGGCTATCGGATGGTGAAAAAAGATTAGGAGAATATTACGAATCGGGGATGTTGCACGCAGAAGAAACTGAAAAAAGAGTAAAAAAGTCGAAAAAATAGGGACTCGGGCGGCCAAAATCCGGGAGCGACGCGTCGTATGCCCGCGTGTGGGGTGTCTAAAAATCCGCCTCGTCACGGGCTACGCGGTCAGCTAAAAAACCGGATCTGGTTCGGTACTAAAATCTCCGGAAAACCGCTGATAACTGTTGAAATTTCGAAAAAATTCCCGTTTTTTCAAAGGGAGGCGCTTAAAATAAGGAGAGTATGCGGCCGATCGGGATGCTGTTGGTGGCGTTTGAAAGAGGGATAAATTTCGCACTCTGGATGGATGTCAGCACCGCCGTCAGTTGGGGGTTCACTTCACCAGGTGACTATGAAAACTATTGTAACTATGCGTTTTATTGAATACTAATAATGTTTCTTTTGCAGGTGTTCCTGACTCGCAGGTCGTCTGGAAATGTCAAAATATTGTGTAAACTAGTTGGCTGTATCGATTTTGATAAATATCTATTGAAAAACAGTCGAGATTGTTGAAAAATTTAAAATATTGCGTATGAATGTACTGAAAAATGCAAGGGTTTAGTATGAACAAATGTATGGAGGGGGTATATATTTATCGACTTGGCGTGAAGAGATGAATTCCCTTATCGTTCCCGAGCCTGGATGACCCCGTAATGTTATGTTGCGGGATTTGTCTTTAAACAGGCTATCGGATGGTGAAAAAAGATTAGGAGAATATTACGAATCGGGGATGTTGCACGCAGAAGAAACTGAAAAAAGAGTAAAAAAGTCGAAAAAATAGGGACTCGGGCGGCCAAAATCCGGGAGCGACGCGTCGTATGCCCGCGTGTGGGGTGTCTAAAAATCCGCCTCGTCACGGGCTACGCGGTCAGCTAAAAAACCGGATCTGGTTCGGTACTAAAATCTCCGGAAAACCGCTGATAACTGTTGAAATTTCGAAAAAATTCCCGTTTTTTCAAAGGGAGACGCTTAAAATAAGGAGAGTATGCGGCCGATCGGGATGCTGTTGGTGGCGTTTGAAAGAGAGATAAATTTCGCACTCTGGATGGATGTCAGCACCGCCGTCAGTTGGGGGTTCACTTCACCAGGTGACTATGAAAACTATTGTAACTATGCGTTTTATTGAATACTAATAATGTTTTTTTGCAGGTGTTCCTGAATCGCAGCTCGTCTGGAAATGTCAAAATATTGTGTAAACTAGTTGGCTGTATCGATTTTGACAAAATTCTATTGAAAAACAGTCGAGATTGTTGAAAAATTTAAAATATTGCGTATGAATGTACTGAAAAATGCAAGGGTTTAGTATGAACAAATGTATGGAGGGGGTATATATTTATCGACTTGGCGTGAAGAGATGAATTCCCTTATCGTTCCCGAGCCTGGATGACCCCGAAATGTTATGTTGCGGGATTCGTCTTTAAACAGGCTATCGGATGGTGAAAAAAGATTAGGAGAATATTACGAATCGGGGATGTTGCACGCAGAAGAAACTGAAAAAAGAGTAAAAAAGTCGAAAAAATAGGGACTCGGGCGGCCAAAATCCGGGAGCGACGCGTCGTATGCCCGCGTGTGGGGTGTCTAAAAATCCGCCTCGTCACGGGCTACGCGGTCAGCTAAAAAACCGGATCTGGTTCGGTACTAAAATCTCCGGAAAACCGCTGATAACTGTTGAAATTTCGAAAAAATTCCCGTTTTTTCAAAGGGAGGCGCTTAAAATAAGGAGAGTATGCGGCCGATCGGGATGCTGTTGGTGGCGTTTGAAAGAGGGATAAATTTCGCACTCTGGATGGATGTCAGCACCGCCGTCAGTTGGGGGTTCACTTCACCAGGTGACTATGAAAACTATTGTAACTATGCGTTTTATTGAATACTAATAATGTTTCTTTTGCAGGTGTTCCTGACTCGCAGGTCGTCTGGAAATGTCAAAATATTGTGTAAACTAGTTGGCTGTATCGATTTTGATAAATATCTATTGAAAAACAGTCGAGATTGTTGAAAAATTTTAAATATTGCGTATGAATGTACTGAAAAATGCAAGGGTTTAGTATGAACAAATGTATGGAGGGGGTATATATTTATCGACTTGGCGTGAAGAGATGAATTCCCTTATCGTTCCCGAGCCTGGATGACCCCGTAATGTTATGTTGCGGGATTCGTCTTTAAACAGGCTATCGGATGGTGAAAAAAGATTAGGAGAATATTACGAATCGGGGATGTTGCACGCAGAAGAAACTGAAAAAAGAGTAAAAAAGTCGAAAAAATAGGGACTCGGGCGGCCAAAATCCGGGAGCGACGCGTCGTATGCCCGCGTGTGGGGTGTCTAAAAATCCGCCTCGTCACGGGCTACGCGGTCAGCTAAAAAACCGGATCTGGTTCGGTACTAAAATCTCCGGAAAACCGCTGATAACTGTTGAAATTTCGAAAAAATTCCCGTTTTTTCAAAGGGAGACGCTTAAAATAAGGAGAGTATGCGGCCGATCGGGATGTTGTTGGTGGCGTTTGAAAGAGAGATAAATTTCGCACTCTGGATGGATGTCAGCACCGCCGTCAGTTGGGGGTTCACTTCACCAGGTGACTATGAAAACTATTGTAACTATGCGTTTTATTGAATACTAATAATGTTTTTTTGCAGGTGTTCCTGAATCGCAGCTCGTCTGGAAATGTCAAAATATTGTGTAAACTAGTTGGCTGTATCGATTTTGACAAAATTCTATTGAAAAACAGTCGAGATTGTTGAAAAATTTAAAATATTGCGTATGAATGTACTGAAAAATGCAAGGGTTTAGTATGAACAAATGTATGGAGGGGGTATATATTTATCGACTTGGCGTGAAGAGATGAATTCCCTTATCGTTCCCGAGCCTGGATGACCCCGAAATGTTATGTTGCGGGATTCGTCTTTAAACAGGCTATCGGATGGTGAAAAAAGATTAGGAGAATATTACGAATCGGGGATGTTGCACGCAGAAGAAACTGAAAAAAGAGTAAAAAAGTCGAAAAAATAGGGACTCGGGCGGCCAAAATCCGGGAGCGACGCGTCGTATGCCCGCGTGTGGGGTGTCTAAAAATCCGCCTCGTCTCGGACTACGCGGTCAGCTGAAAAACCGGATCTGGTTCGGTACTAAAATCTCCGGAAAACCGCTGATAACTGTTGAAATTTCGAAAAAATTCCCGTTTTTTCAAAGGGAGACGCTTAAAATAAGGAGAGTATGCGGCCGATCGGGATGCTGTTGGTGGCGTTTGAAAGAGGGATAAATTTCGCACTCTGGATGGTTGTCAGCACCGCCGTCAGTTGGGGGTTCACTTCACCAGGTGACTATGAAAACTATTGTAACTATGCGTTTTATTGAATACTAATAATGTTTTTTTGCAGGTGTTCCTGAATCGCAGCTCGTCCGGAAATGTCAAAATATTGTGTAAACTAGTTGGCTGTATCGATTTTGACAAAATTCTATTGAAAAACAGTCGAGATTGTTGAAAAATTTAAAATATTGCGTATGAATGTACTGAAAAATGCAAGGGTTTAGTATGAACAAATGTATGGAGGGGGTATATATTTATCGACTTGGCGTGAAGAGATGAATTCCCTTATCGTTCCCGAGCCTGGATGACCCCGAAATGTTATGTTGCGGGATTCGTCTTTAAACAGGCTATCGGATGGTGAAAAAAGATTAGGAGAATATTACGAATCGGGGATGTTGCACGCAGAAGAAACTGAAAAAAGAGTAAAAAAGTCGAAAATATAGGGACTCGGGCGGCCAAAATCCGGGAGCGACGCGTCGTATGCCCGCGTGTGGGGTGTCTAAAAATCCGCCTCGTCACGGGCTACGCGGTCAGCTAAAAAACCGGATCTGGTTCGGTACTAAAATCTCCGGAAAACCGCTGATAACTGTTGAAATTTCGAAAAAATTCCCGTTTTTTCAAAGGGAGACGCTTAAAATAAGGAGAGTATGCGGCCGATCGGGATGCTGTTGGTGGCGTTTGAAAGAGGGATAAATTTCGCACTCTGGATGGATGTCAGCACCGCCGTCAGTTGGGGGTTCACTTCACCAGGTGACTATGAAAACTATTGTAACTATGCGTTTTATTGAATACTAATAATGTTTCTTTTGCAGGTGTTCCTGACACGCAGGTCGTCCGGAAATGTCAAAATATTGTGTAAACTAGTTGGCTGTATCGATTTTGATAAAATTCTATTGAAAAACAGTCGAGATTGTTGAAAAATTTAAAATATTGCGTATGAATGTACTGAAAAATGCAAGGGTTTAGTATGAACAAATGTATGGAGGGGGTATATATTTATCGACTTGGCGTGAAGAGATGAATTCCCTTATCGTTCCCGAGTCTGGATGACCCCGAAATGTTATATTGCGGGATTCGTCTTTAAACAGGCTATCGGATGGTGAAAAAAGATTAGGAGAATATTACGAATCGGGGATGTTGCACGCAGAAGAAACTGAAAAAAGAGTAAAAAAGTCGAAAAAATAGGGACTCGGGCGACCAAATTCCGGGAGCGACGCGTCGTATGCCCGCGTGTGGTGTGTATAAAAATCCGCCTCGTCACGGGCTACGCGGTCAGCTACAAAACCGGATCTGGTTCGGTACTAAAATCTCCGGAAAACCGCTGATAACTGTTGAAATTTCGAAAAAATTCCCGTTTTTTCAAAGGGAGACGCTTAAAATAAGGAGAGTATGCGGCCGATCGGGATGCTGTTGATGGCGTTTGAAAGAGGGATAAATTTCGCACTCTGGATGGATGTCAGCACCGCCGTCAGTTGGGGTTTCACTTCACCAGGTGACTATGAAAACTATTGTAACTATGCGTTTTATTGAATACTAATAATGTTTCCTTTGCAGGTGTTCCTGACTCGCAGCTCGTCCGGAAATGTCAAAATATTGTGTAAACTAGTTGGCTGTATCGATTTTGATAAAATTCTATTGAAAAACAGTCGAGATTGTTGAAAAATTTAAAATATTGCGTATGAATGTACTGAAAAATGCAAGGGTTTAGTATGAACAAATGTATGGAGGGGGTATATATTTATCGACTTGGCGTGAAGAGATGAATTCCCTTATCGTTCCCGAGCCTGGATGACCCCGAAATGTTATATTGCTGGATTTGTCTTCAAACATGCTATCGGATGGTGAAAAAAGATTAGGAGAATATTACGAATCGGGGATGTTGCACGCAGAAGAAACTGAAAAAAGAGTAAAAAAGTCGAAAAAATAGGGACTCGGGCGGCCAAATTCCGGGAGCGACGCGTCGTATGCCCGCGTGTGGGGTGTCTAAAAATCCGCCTCGTCACGGGCTACGCGGTCAGCTAAAAAACCGGATCTGGTTCGGTACTAAAATCTCCGGAAAACCGCTGATAACTGTTGAAATTTCGAAAAAATTCCCGTTTTTTCAAAGGGAGACGCTTAAAATAAGGAGAGTATGCGGCCGATCGGGATGCTGTTGGTGGCGTTTGAAAGAGGGATAAATTTCGCACTCTGGATGGATGTCAGCACCGCCGTCAGTTGGGGGTTCACTTCACCAGGTGACTATGAAAACTATTGTAACTATGCGTTTTATTGAATACTAATAATGTTTCTTTTGCAGGTGTTCCTGACTCGCAGGTCGTCCGGAAATGTCAAAATATTGTGTAAACTAGTTGGCTGTATCGATTTTGATAAAATTCTATTGAAAAACAGTCGAGATTGTTGAAAAATTTAAAATATTGCGTATGAATGTACTGAAAAATGCAAGGGTTTAGTATGAACAAATGTATGGATATATTTATCGACTTGGCGTGAAGAGATGAATTCCCTTATCGTTCCCGAGCCTGGATGACCCCGAAATGTTATGTTGTGGGATTCGTCTTTAAACAGGCTATCGGATGGTGAAAAAAGATTAGGAGAATATTACGAATCGGGGATGTTGCACGCAGAAGAAACTGAAAAAAGAGTAAAAAAGTCGAAAAAATAGGGACTCGGGCGGCCAAAATCCGGGAGCGACGCGTCGTATGCCCGCGTGTGGGGTGTCTAAAAATCCGCCTCGTCACGGGCTACGCGGTCAGCTAAAAAACCGGATCTAGTTCGGTACTAAAATCTCCGGAAAACCGCTGATAACTGTTGAAATTTCGAAAAAATTCCCGTTTTTTCAAAGGGAGACGCTTAAAATAAGGAGAGTATGCGGCCGATCGGGATGCTGTTGGTGGCGTTTGAAAGAGGGATAAATTTCGCACTCTGTATGGATGTCAGCACCACCGTCAGTTGGGGGTTCACTTCACCAGGTGACTATGAAAACTATTGTAACTATGCGTTTTATTGAATACTAATAATGTTTCTTTTGCAGGTGTTCCTGACACGCAGGTCGTCCGGAAATGTCAAAATATTGTGTAAACTAGTTGGCTGTATCGATTTTGATAAAATTCTATTGAAAAACAGTCGAGATTGTTGAAAAATTTAAAATATTGCGTATGAATGTACTGAAAAATGCAAGGGTTTAGTATGAACAAATGTATGGAGGGGGTATATATTTATCGACTTGGCGTGAAGAGATGAATTCCCTTATCGTTCCCGAGTCTGGATGACCCCGAAATGTTATATTGCGGGATTCGTCTTTAAACAGGCTATCGGATGGTGAAAAAAGATTAGGAGAATATTACGAATCGGGGATGTTGCACGCAGAAGAAACTGAAAAAAGAGTAAAAAAGTCGAAAAAATAGGGACTCGGGCGACCAAATTCCGGGAGCGACGCGTCGTATGCCCGCGTGTGGGGTGTATAAAAATCCGCCTCGTCACGGGCTACGCGGTCAGCTACAAAACCGGATCTGGTTCGGTACTAAAATCTCCGGAAAACCGCTGATAACTGTTGAAATTTCGAAAAAATTCCCGTTTTTTCAAAGGGAGACGCTTAAAATAAGGAGAGTATGCGGCCGATCGGGATGCTGTTGATGGCGTTTGAAAGAGGGATAAATTTCGCACTCTGGATGGATGTCAGCACCGCCGTCAGTTGGGGTTTCACTTCACCAGGTGACTATGAAAACTATTGTAACTATGCGTTTTATTGAATACTAATAATGTTTCCTTTGCAGGTGTTCCTGACTCGCAGCTCGTCCGGAAATGTCAAAATATTGTGTAAACTAGTTGGCTGTATCGATTTTGATAAAATTCTATTGAAAAACAGTCGAGATTGTTGAAAAATTTAAAATATTGCGTATGAATGTACTGAAAAATGCAAGGGTTTAGTATGAACAAATGTATGGAGGGGGTATATATTTATCGACTTGGCGTGAAGAGATGAATTCCCTTATCGTTCCCGAGCCTGGATGACCCCGAAATGTTATATTGCTGGATTTGTCTTCAAACATGCTATCGGATGGTGAAAAAAGATTAGGAGAATATTACGAATCGGGGATGTTGCACGCAGAAGAAACTGAAAAAAGAGTAAAAAAGTCGAAAAAATAGGGACTCGGGCGGCCAAATTCCGGGAGCGACGCGTCGTATGCCCGCGTGTGGGGTGTCTAAAAATCCGCCTCGTCACGGGCTACGCGGTCAGCTAAAAAACCGGATCTGGTTCGGTACTAAAATCTCCGGAAAACCGCTGATAACTGTTGAAATTTCGAAAAAATTCCCGTTTTTTCAAAGGGAGACGCTTAAAATAAGGAGAGTATGCGGCCGATCGGGATGCTGTTGGTGGCGTTTGAAAGAGGGATAAATTTCGCACTCTGGATGGATGTCAGCACCGCCGTCAGTTGGGGGTTCACTTCACCAGGTGACTATGAAAACTATTGTAACTATGCGTTTTATTGAATACTAATAATGTTTCTTTTGCAGGTGTTCCTGACTCGCAGGTCGTCCGGAAATGTCAAAATATTGTGTAAACTAGTTGGCTGTATCGATTTTGATAAAATTCTATTGAAAAACAGTCGAGATTGTTGAAAAATTTAAAATATTGCGTATGAATGTACTGAAAAATGCAAGGGTTTAGTATGAACAAATGTATGGATATATTTATCGACTTGGCGTGAAGAGATGAATTCCCTTATCGTTCCCGAGCCTGGATGACCCCGAAATGTTATGTTGTGGGATTCGTCTTTAAACAGGCTATCGGATGGTGAAAAAAGATTAGGAGAATATTACGAATCGGGGATGTTGCACGCAGAAGAAACTGAAAAAAGAGTAAAAAAGTCGAAAAAATAGGGACTCGGGCGGCCAAAATCCGGGAGCGACGCGTCGTATGCCCGCGTGTGGGGTGTCTAAAAATCCGCCTCGTCACGGGCTACGCGGTCAGCTAAAAAACCGGATCTAGTTCGGTACTAAAATCTCCGGAAAACCGCTGATAACTGTTGAAATTTCGAAAAAATTCCCGTTTTTTCAAAGGGAGACGCTTAAAATAAGGAGAGTATGCGGCCGATCGGGATGCTGTTGGTGGCGTTTGAAAGAGGGATAAATTTCGCACTCTGTATGGATGTCAGCACCGCCGTCAGTTGGGGGTTCACTTCACCAGGTGACTATGAAAACTATTGTAACTATGCGTTTTATTGAATACTAATAATGTTTTTTTGCAGGTTTTCCTGACTCGCAGCTCGTCCGGAAATGTCAAAATATTGTGTAAACTAGTTGGCTGTATCGATTTTGACAAAATTCTATTGAAAAACAGTCGAGATTGTTGAAAAATTTAAAATATTGCGTATGAATGTACTGAAAAATGCAAGGGTTTAGTATGAACAAATGTATGGAGGGGGTATATATTTATCGACTTGGCGTGAAGAGATGAATTCCCTTATCGTTCCCGAGCCAGGATGACCCCGAAATGTTATGTTGCGGGATTCGTCTTTAAACAGGCTATCGGATGGTGAAAAAAGATTAGGAGAATATTACGAATCGGGGATGTTGCACGCAGAAGAAACTGAAAAAAGAGTAAAAAAGTCGAAAAAATAGGGACTCGGGCGGCCAAAATCCGGGAGCGACGCGTCGTATGCCCGCGTGTGGGGTGTCTAAAAATCCGCCTTATCACGGGCTACGCGGTCAGCTGAAAAACCGGATCTGGTTCGGTACTAAAATCTCCGGAAAACCGCTGATAACTGTTGAAATTTCGAAAAAATTCCCGTTTTTTCAAAGGGAGACGCTTAAAATAAGGAGAGTATGCGGCCGATCGGGATGCTGTTGGTGGCGTTTGAAAGAGGGATAAATTTCGCACTCTGGATGGATGTCAGCACCGCCGTCAGTTGGGGGTTCACTTCACCAGGTGACTATGAAAACTATTGTAACTATGCGTTTTATTGAATACTAATAATGTTTTTTTGCAAGTGTTCCTGACTCGCAGCTCGTCCGGAAATGTCAAAATATTGTGTAAACTAGTTGGCTGTATCGATTTTGACAAAATTCTATTGAAAAACAGTCGAGATTGTTGAAAAATTTAAAATATTGCGTATGAATGTACTGAAAAATGCAAGGGTTTAGTATGAACAAATGTATGGAGGGGGTATATATTTATCGACTTGGCGTGAAGAGATGAATTCCCTTATCGTTCCCGAGCCTGGATGACCCTGTAATGTTATGTTGCGGGATTCGTCTTTAAACAGGCTATCGGATGGTGAAAAAAGATTAGGAGAATATTACGAATCGGGGATGTTGCACGCAGAAGAAACTGAAAAAAGAGTAAAAAAGTCGAAAAAATAGGGACTCGGGCGGCCAAAATCCGGGAGCGACGCGTCGTATGCCCGCGTGTGGGGTGTCTAAAAATCCGCCTCGTCACGGGCTACGCGGTCAGCTAAAAAACCGGATCTGGTTCGGTACTAAAATCTCCGGAAAACCGCTGATAACTGTTGAAATTTCGAAAAAATTCCCGTTTTTTCAAAGGGAGACGCTTAAAATAAGGAGAGTATGCGGCCGATCGGGATGCTGTTGGTGGCGTTTGAAAGAGGGATAAATTTCGCACTCTGGATGGATGTCAGCACCGCCGTCAGTTGGGGGTTCACTTCACCAGGTGACTATGAAAACTATTGTAACTATGCGTTTTATTGAATACTAATAATGTTTCTTTTGCAGGTGTTCCTGACACGCAGGTCGTCCGGAAATGTCAAAATATTGTGTAAACTAGTTGGCTGTATCGATTTTGATAAAATTCTATTGAAAAACAGTCGAGATTGTTGAAAAATTTAAAATATTGCGTATGAATGTACTGAAAAATGCAAGGGTTTAGTATGAACAAATGTATGGAGGGGGTATATATTTATCGACTTGGCGTGAAGAGATGAATTCCCTTATCGTTCCCGAGTCTGGATGACCCCGAAATGTTATATTGCGGGATTCGTCTTTAAACAGGCTATCGGATGGTGAAAAAAGATTAGGAGAATATTACGAATCGGGGATGTTGCACGCAGAAGAAACTGAAAAAAGAGTAAAAAAGTCGAAAAAATAGGGACTCGGGCGACCAAATTCCGGGAGCGACGCGTCGTATGCCCGCGTGTGGTGTGTATAAAAATCCGCCTCGTCACGGGCTACGCGGTCAGCTACAAAACCGGATCTGGTTCGGTACTAAAATCTCCGGAAAACCGCTGATAACTGTTGAAATTTCGAAAAAATTCCCGTTTTTTCAAAGGGAGACGCTTAAAATAAGGAGAGTATGCGGCCGATCGGGATGCTGTTGATGGCGTTTGAAAGAGGGATAAATTTCGCACTCTGGATGGATGTCAGCACCGCCGTCAGTTGGGGTTTCACTTCACCAGGTGACTATGAAAACTATTGTAACTATGCGTTTTATTGAATACTAATAATGTTTCCTTTGCAGGTGTTCCTGACTCGCAGGTCGTCCGGAAATGTCAAAATATTGTGTAAACTAGTTGGCTGTATCGATTTTGATAAAATTCTATTGAAAAACAGTCGAGATTGTTGAAAAATTTAAAATATTGCGTATGAATGTACTGAAAAATGCAAGGGTTTAGTATGAACAAATGTATGGATATATTTATCGACTTGGCGTGAAGAGATGAATTCCCTTATCGTTCCCGAGCCTGGATGACCCCGAAATGTTATGTTGTGGGATTCGTCTTTAAACAGGCTATCGGATGGTGAAAAAAGATTAGGAGAATATTACGAATCGGGGATGTTGCACGCAGAAGAAACTGAAAAAAGAGTAAAAAAGTCGAAAAAATAGGGACTCGGGCGGCCAAAATCCGGGAACGACGCGTCGTATGCCCGCGTGTGGGGTGTCTAAAAATCCGCCTCGTCACGGGCTACGCGGTCAGCTAAAAAACCGGATCTGGTTCGGTACTAAAATCTCCGGAAAACCGCTGATAACTGTTGAAATTTCGAAAAAATTCCCGTTTTTTCAAAGGAAGACGCTTAAAATAAGGAGAGTATGCGGCCGATCGGGATGCTGTTGGTGGCGTTTGAAAGAGGGATAAATTTCGCACTCTGCATGGATGTCAGCACCGCCGTCAGTTGGGGTTTCACTTCACCAGGTGACTATGAAAACTATTGTAACTATGCGTTTTATTGAATACTAATAATGTTTCCTTTGCAGGTGTTCCTGACTCGCAGCTCGTCCGGAAATGTCAAAATATTGTGTAAACTAGTTGGCTGTATCGATTTTGATAAAATTCTATTGAAAAACAGTCGAGATTGTTGAAAAATTTAAAATATTGCGTATGAATGTACTGAAAAATGCAAGGGTTTAGTATGAACAAATGTATGGAGGGGGTATATATTTATCGACTTGGCGTGAAGAGATGAATTCCCTTATCGTTCCCGAGCCTGGATGACCCCGAAATGTTATATTGCTGGATTTGTCTTCAAACATGCTATCGGATGGTGAAAAAAGATTAGGAGAATATTACGAATCGGGGATGTTGCACGCAGAAGAAACTGAAAAAAGAGTAAAAAAGTCGAAAAAATAGGGACTCGGGCGGCCAAATTCCGGGAGCGACGCGTCGTATGCCCGCGTGTGGGGTGTCTAAAAATCCGCCTCGTCACGGGCTACGCGGTCAGCTAAAAAACCGGATCTGGTTCGGTACTAAAATCTCCGGAAAACCGCTGATAACTGTTGAAATTTCGAAAAAATTCCCGTTTTTTCAAAGGGAGACGCTTAAAATAAGGAGAGTATGCGGCCGATCGGGATGCTGTTGGTGGCGTTTGAAAGAGGGATAAATTTCGCACTCTGGATGGATGTCAGCACCGCCGTCAGTTGGGGGTTCACTTCACCAGGTGACTATGAAAACTATTGTAACTATGCGTTTTATTGAATACTAATAATGTTTCTTTTGCAGGTGTTCCTGACTCGCAGGTCGTCCGGAAATGTCAAAATATTGTGTAAACTAGTTGGCTGTATCGATTTTGATAAAATTCTATTGAAAAACAGTCGAGATTGTTGAAAAATTTAAAATATTGCGTATGAATGTACTGAAAAATGCAAGGGTTTAGTATGAACAAATGTATGGATATATTTATCGACTTGGCGTGAAGAGATGAATTCCCTTATCGTTCCCGAGCCTGGATGACCCCGAAATGTTATGTTGTGGGATTCGTCTTTAAACAGGCTATCGGATGGTGAAAAAAGATTAGGAGAATATTACGAATCGGGGATGTTGCACGCAGAAGAAACTGAAAAAAGAGTAAAAAAGTCGAAAAAATAGGGACTCGGGCGGCCAAAATCCGGGAACGACGCGTCGTATGCCCGCGTGTGGGGTGTCTAAAAATCCGCCTCGTCACGGGCTACGCGGTCAGCTAAAAAACCGGATCTGGTTCGGTACTAAAATCTCCGGAAAACCGCTGATAACTGTTGAAATTTCGAAAAAATTCCCGTTTTTTCAAAG
The DNA here is from genome assembly GCA_032191425.1 of Lymantria dispar. NCBI lineage: Eukaryota > Metazoa > Arthropoda > Insecta > Lepidoptera > Erebidae > Lymantria > Lymantria dispar. Next base: position 1,537,108 of record CM063456.1, read on the forward strand.
GAAGACGCTTAAAATAAGGAGAGTATGCGGCCGATCGGGATGCTGTTGGTGGCGTTTGAAAGAGGGATAAATTTCGCACTCTGCATGGATGTCAGCACCGCCGTCAGTTGGGGTTTCACTTCACCAGGTGACTATGAAAACTATTGTAACTATGCGTTTTATTGAATACTAATAATGTTTCCTTTGCAGGTGTTCCTGACTCGCAGCTCGTCCGGAAATGTCAAAATATTGTGTAAACTAGTTGGCTGTATCGATTTTGATAAAATTCTATTGAAAAACAGTCGAGATTGTTGAAAAATTTAAAATATTGCGTATGAATGTACTGAAAAATGCAAGGGTTTAGTATGAACAAATGTATGGAGGGGGTATATATTTATCGACTTGGCGTGAAGAGATGAATTCCCTTATCGTTCCCGAGCCTGGATGACCCCGAAATGTTATATTGCTGGATTTGTCTTCAAACATGCTATCGGATGGTGAAAAAAGATTAGGAGAATATTACGAATCGGGGATGTTGCACGCAGAAGAAACTGAAAAAAGAGTAAAAAAGTCGAAAAAATAGGGACTCGGGCGGCCAAATTCCGGGAGCGACGCGTCGTATGCCCGCGTGTGGGGTGTCTAAAAATCCGCCTCGTCACGGGCTACGCGGTCAGCTAAAAAACCGGATCTGGTTCGGTACTAAAATCTCCGGAAAACCGCTGATAACTGTTGAAATTTCGAAAAAATTCCCGTTTTTTCAAAGGGAGACGCTTAAAATAAGGAGAGTATGCGGCCGATCGGGATGCTGTTGGTGGCGTTTGAAAGAGGGATAAATTTCGCACTCTGGATGGATGTCAGCACCGCCGTCAGTTGGGGGTTCACTTCACCAGGTGACTATGAAAACTATTGTAACTATGCGTTTTATTGAATACTAATAATGTTTCTTTTGCAGGTGTTCCTGACTCGCAGGTCGTCCGGAAATGTCAAAATATTGTGTAAACTAGTTGGCTGTATCGATTTTGATAAAATTCTATTGAAAAACAGTCGAGATTGTTGAAAAATTTAAAATATTGCGTATGAATGTACTGAAAAATGCAAGGGTTTAGTATGAACAAATGTATGGATATATTTATCGACTTGGCGTGAAGAGATGAATTCCCTTATCGTTCCCGAGCCTGGATGACCCCGAAATGTTATGTTGTGGGATTCGTCTTTAAACAGGCTATCGGATGGTGAAAAAAGATTAGGAGAATATTACGAATCGGGGATGTTGCACGCAGAAGAAACTGAAAAAAGAGTAAAAAAGTCGAAAAAATAGGGACTCGGGCGGCCAAAATCCGGGAGCGACGCGTCGTATGCCCGCGTGTGGGGTGTCTAAAAATCCGCCTCGTCACGGGCTACGCGGTCAGCTAAAAAACCGGATCTAGTTCGGTACTAAAATCTCCGGAAAACCGCTGATAACTGTTGAAATTTCGAAAAAATTCCCGTTTTTTCAAAGGGAGACGCTTAAAATAAGGAGAGTATGCGGCCGATCGGGATGCTGTTGGTGGCGTTTGAAAGAGGGATAAATTTCGCACTCTGTATGGATGTCAGCACCGCCGTCAGTTGGGGGTTCACTTCACCAGGTGACTATGAAAACTATTGTAACTATGCGTTTTATTGAATACTAATAATGTTTTTTTGCAGGTGTTCCTGACTCGCAGCTCGTCCGGAAATGTCAAAATATTGTGTAAACTAGTTGGCTGTATCGATTTTGACAAAATTCTATTGAAAAACAGTCGAGATTGTTGAAAAATTTAAAATATTGCGTATGAATGTACTGAAAAATGCAAGGGTTTAGTATGAACAAATGTATGGAGGGGGTATATATTTATCGACTTGGCGTGAAGAGATGAATTCCCTTATCGTTCCCGAGCCTGGATGACCCCGAAATGTTATATTGCTGGATTTGTCTTCAAACATGCTATCGGATGGTGAAAAAAGATTAGGAGAATATTACGAATCGGGGATGTTGCACGCAGAAGAAACTGAAAAAAGAGTAAAAAAGTCGAAAAAATAGGGACTCGGGCGGCCAAATTCCGGGAGCGACGCGTCGTATGCCCGCGTGTGGGGTGTCTAAAAATCCGCCTCGTCACGGGCTACGCGGTCAGCTAAAAAACCGGATCTGGTTCGGTACTAAAATCTCCGGAAAACCGCTGATAACTGTTGAAATTTCGAAAAAATTCCCGTTTTTTCAAAGGGAGACGCTTAAAATAAGGAGAGTATGCGGCCGATCGGGATGCTGTTGGTGGCGTTTGAAAGAGGGATAAATTTCGCACTCTGGATGGATGTCAGCACCGCCGTCAGTTGGGGGTTCACTTCACCAGGTGACTATGAAAACTATTGTAACTATGCGTTTTATTGAATACTAATAATGTTTCTTTTGCAGGTGTTCCTGACTCGCAGGTCGTCCGGAAATGTCAAAATATTGTGTAAACTAGTTGGCTGTATCGATTTTGATAAAATTCTATTGAAAAACAGTCGAGATTGTTGAAAAATTTAAAATATTGCGTATGAATGTACTGAAAAATGCAAGGGTTTAGTATGAACAAATGTATGGATATATTTATCGACTTGGCGTGAAGAGATGAATTCCCTTATCGTTCCCGAGCCTGGATGACCCCGAAATGTTATGTTGTGGGATTCGTCTTTAAACAGGCTATCGGATGGTGAAAAAAGATTAGGAGAATATTACGAATCGGGGATGTTGCACGCAGAAGAAACTGAAAAAAGAGTAAAAAAGTCGAAAAAATAGGGACTCGGGCGGCCAAAATCCGGGAGCGACGCGTCGTATGCCCGCGTGTGGGGTGTCTAAAAATCCGCCTCGTCACGGGCTACGCGGTCAGCTAAAAAACCGGATCTAGTTCGGTACTAAAATCTCCGGAAAACCGCTGATAACTGTTGAAATTTCGAAAAAATTCCCGTTTTTTCAAAGGGAGACGCTTAAAATAAGGAGAGTATGCGGCCGATCGGGATGCTGTTGGTGGCGTTTGAAAGAGGGATAAATTTCGCACTCTGTATGGATGTCAGCACCGCCGTCAGTTGGGGGTTCACTTCACCAGGTGACTATGAAAACTATTGTAACTATGCGTTTTATTGAATACTAATAATGTTTTTTTGCAGGTGTTCCTGACTCGCAGCTCGTCCGGAAATGTCAAAATATTGTGTAAACTAGTTGGCTGTATCGATTTTGACAAAATTCTATTGAAAAACAGTCGAGATTGTTGAAAAATTTAAAATATTGCGTATGAATGTACTGAAAAATGCAAGGGTTTAGTATGAACAAATGTATGGAGGGGGTATATATTTATCGACTTGGCGTGAAGAGATGAATTCCCTTATCGTTCCCGAGCCAGGATGACCCCGAAATGTTATGTTGCGGGATTCGTCTTTAAACAGGCTATCGGATGGTGAAAAAAGATTAGGAGAATATTACGAATCGGGGATGTTGCACGCAGAAGAAACTGAAAAAAGAGTAAAAAAGTCGAAAAAATAGGGACTCGGGCGGCCAAAATCCGGGAGCGACGCGTCGTATGCCCGCGTGTGGGGTGTCTAAAAATCCGCCTTATCACGGGCTACGCGGTCAGCTGAAAAACCGGATCTGGTTCGGTACTAAAATCTCCGGAAAACCGCTGATAACTGTTGAAATTTCGAAAAAATTCCCGTTTTTTCAAAGGGAGACGCTTAAAATAAGGAGAGTATGCGGCCGATCGGGATGCTGTTGGTGGCGTTTGAAAGAGGGATAAATTTCGCACTCTGGATGGATGTCAGCACCGCCGTCAGTTGGGGGTTCACTTCACCAGGTGACTATGAAAACTATTGTAACTATGCGTTTTATTGAATACTAATAATGTTTTTTTGCAAGTGTTCCTGACTCGCAGCTCGTCCGGAAATGTCAAAATATTGTGTAAACTAGTTGGCTGTATCGATTTTGACAAAATTCTATTGAAAAACAGTCGAGATTGTTGAAAAATTTAAAATATTGCGTATGAATGTACTGAAAAATGCAAGGGTTTAGTATGAACAAATGTATGGAGGGGGTATATATTTATCGACTTGGCGTGAAGAGATGAATTCCCTTATCGTTCCCGAGCCTGGATGACCCTGTAATGTTATGTTGCGGGATTCGTCTTTAAACAGGCTATCGGATGGTGAAAAAAGATTAGGAGAATATTACGAATCGGGGATGTTGCACGCAGAAGAAACTGAAAAAAGAGTAAAAAAGTCGAAAAAATAGGGACTCGGGCGGCCAAAATCCGGGAGCGACGCGTCGTATGCCCGCGTGTGGGGTGTCTAAAAACCCGCCTCATCACGGGCTACGCGGTCAGCTGAAAAACCGGATCTGGTTCGGTACTAAAATCTCCGGAAAACCGCTGATAACTGTTGAAATTTCGAAAAAATTCCCGTTTTTTCAAAGGGAGACGCTTAAAATAAGGAGAGTATGCGGCCGATCGGGATGCTGTTGGTGGCGTTTGAAAGAGGGATAAATTTCGCACTCTGGATGGATGTCAGCACCGCCGTCAGTTGGGGGTTCACTTCACCAGGTGACTATGAAAACTATTGTAACTATGCGTTTTATTGAATACTAATAATGTTTTTTTGCAGGTGTTCCTGACTCGCAGCTCGTCCGGAAATGTCAAAATATTGTGTAAACTAGTTGGCTGTATCGATTTTGACAAAATTCTATTGAAAAACAGTCGAGATTGTTGAAAAATTTAAAATATTGCGTATGAATGTACTGAAAAATGCAAGGGTTTAGTATGAACAAATGTATGGAGGGGGTATATATTTATCGACTTGGCGTGAAGAGATGAATTCCCTTATCGTTCCCGAGCCTGGATGACCCCGAAATGTTATGTTGCGGGATTCGTCTTTAAACAGGCTATCGGATGGTGAAAAAAGATTAGGAGAATATTACGAATCGGGGATGTTGCACGCAGAAGAAACTGAAAAAAGAGTAAAAAAGTCGAAAAAATAGGGACTCGGGCGGCCAAAATCCGGGAGCGACGCGTCGTATGCCCGCGTGTGGGGTGTCTAAAAATCCGCCTCATCACGGGCTACGCGGTCAGCTGAAAAACCGGATCTGGTTCGGTACTAAAATCTCCGGAAAACCGCTGATAACTGTTGAAATTTCGAAAAAATTCCCGTTTTTTCAAAGGGAGACGCTTAAAATAAGGAGAGTATGCGGCCGATCGGGATGCTGTTGATGGCGTTTGAAAGAGGGATAAATTTCGCACTCTGGATGGATGTCAGCACCGCCGTCAGTTGGGGTTTCACTTCACCAGGTGACTATGAAAACTATTGTAACTATGCGTTTTATTGAATACTAATAATGTTTCCTTTGCAGGTGTTCCTGACTCGCAGCTCGTCCGGAAATGTCAAAATTTTGTGTAAACTAGTTGGCTGTATCGATTTTGATAAAATTCTATTGAAAAACAGTCGAGATTGTTGAAAAATTTAAAATATTGCGTATGAATGTACTGAAAAATGCAAGGGTTTAGTATGAACAAATGTATGGAGGGGGTATATATTTATCGACTTGGCGTGAAGAGATGAATTCCCTTATCGTTCCCGAGCCTGGATGACCCCGAAATGTTATATTGCTGGATTTGTCTTCAAACATGCTATCGGATGGTGAAAAAAGATTAGGAGAATATTACGAATCGGGGATGTTGCACGCAGAAGAAACTGAAAAAAGAGTAAAAAAGTCGAAAAAATAGGGACTCGGGCGGCCAAATTCCGGGAGCGACGCGTCGTATGCCCGCGTGTGGGGTGTCTAAAAATCCGCCTCGTCACGGGCTACGCGGTCAGCTAAAAAACCGGATCTGGTTCGGTACTAAAATCTCCGGAAAACCGCTGATAACTGTTGAAATTTCGAAAAAATTCCCGTTTTTTCAAAGGGAGACGCTTAAAATAAGGAGAGTATGCGGCCGATCGGGATGCTGTTGGTGGCGTTTGAAAGAGGGATAAATTTCGCACTCTGGATGGATGTCAGCACCGCCGTCAGTTGGGGGTTCACTTCACCAGGTGACTATGAAAACTATTGTAACTATGCGTTTTATTGAATACTAATAATGTTTTTTTGCAGGTGTTCCTGACTCGCAGGTCGTCCGGAAATGTCAAAATATTGTGTAAACTAGTTGGCTGTATCGATTTTGATAAAATTCTATTGAAAAACAGTCGAGATTGTTGAAAAATTTAAAATATTGCGTATGAATGTACTGAAAAATGCAAGGGTTTAGTATGAACAAATGTATGGAGGGGGTATATATTTATCGATTTGGCGTGAAGAGATGAATTCCCTTATCGTTCCCGAGTCTGGATGACCCCGAAATGTTATATTGCGGGATTCGTCTTTAAACAGGCTATCGGATGGTGAAAAAAGATTAGGAGAATATTACGAATCGGGGATGTTGCACGCAGAAGAAACTGAAAAAAGAGTAAAAAAGTCGAAAAAATAGGGACTCGGGCGACCAAATTCCGGGAGCGACGCGTCGTATGCCCGCGTGTGGGGTGTATAAAAATCCGCCTCGTCACGGGCTACGCGGTCAGCTAAAAAACCGGATCTAGTTCGGTACTAAAATCTCCGGAAAACCGCTGATAACTGTTGAAATTTCGAAAAAATTCCCGTTTTTTCAAAGGGAGACGCTTAAAATAAGGAGAGTATGCGGCCGATCGGGATGCTGTTGATGGCGTTTGAAAGAGGGATAAATTTCGCACTCTGGATGGATGTCAGCACCGCCGTCAGTTGGGGTTTCACTTCACCAGGTGACTATGAAAACTATTGTAACTATGCGTTTTATTGAATACTAATAATGTTTCCTTTGCAGGTGTTCCTGACTCGCAGCTCGTCCGGAAATGTCAAAATTTTGTGTAAACTAGTTGGCTGTATCGATTTTGATAAAATTCTATTGAAAAACAGTCGAGATTGTTGAAAAATTTAAAATATTGCGTATGAATGTACTGAAAAATGCAAGGGTTTAGTATGAACAAATGTATGGAGGGGGTATATATTTATCGACTTGGCGTGAAGAGATGAATTCCCTTATCGTTCCCGAGCCTGGATGACCCCGAAATGTTATATTGCTGGATTTGTCTTCAAACATGCTATCGGATGGTGAAAAAAGATTAGGAGAATATTACGAATCGGGGATGTTGCACGCAGAAGAAACTGAAAAAAGAGTAAAAAAGTCGAAAAAATAGGGACTCGGGCGGCCAAATTCCGGGAGCGACGCGTCGTATGCCCGCGTGTGGGGTGTCTAAAAATCCGCCTCGTCACGGGCTACGCGGTCAGCTAAAAAACCGTATCTGGTTCGGTACTAAAATCTCCGGAAAACCGCTGATAACTGTATCAGCGGTTTTCCGGAGATTTTAGTACCGAACCAGATCCGGTTTTTCAGCTGACCGCGTAGCCCGTGATGAGGCGGATTTTTAGACACCCCACACGCGGGCATACGACGCGTCGCTCCCGGATTTTGAAATTTCGAAAAAATTCCCGTTTTTTCAAAGGGAGACGCTTAAAATAAGGAGAGTATGCGGCCGATCGGGATGCTGTTGGTGGCGTTTGAAAGAGGGATAAATTTCGCACTCTGGATGGTTGTCAGCACCGCCGTCAGTTGGGGGTTCACTTCACCAGGTGACTATGAAAACTATTGTAACTATGCGTTTTATTGAATACTAATAATGTTTTTTTGCAGGTGTTCCTGAATCGCAGCTCGTCCGGAAATGTCAAAATATTGTGTAAACTAGTTGGCTGTATCGATTTTGACAAAATTCTATTGAAAAACAGTCGAGATTGTTGAAAAATTTAAAATATTGCGTATGAATGTACTGAAAAATGCAAGGGTTTAGTATGAACAAATGTATGGAGGGGGTATATATTTATCGACTTGGCGTGAAGAGATGAATTCCCTTATCGTTCCCGAGCCTGGATGACCCCGAAATGTTATGTTGCGGGATTCGTCTTTAAACAGGCTATCGGATGGTGAAAAAAGATTAGGAGAATATTACGAATCGGGGATGTTGCACGCAGAAGAAACTGAAAAAAGAGTAAAAAAGTCGAAAAAATAGGGACTCGGGCGGCCAAAATCCGGGAGCGACGCGTCGTATGCCCGCGTGTGGGGTGTATAAAAATTCGCCTCGTCACGGGCTACGCGGTCAGCTAAAAAACCGGATCTGGTTCGGTACTAAAATCTCCGGAAAACCGCTGATAACTGTTGAAATTTCGAAAAAATTCCCGTTTTTTCAAAGGGAGACGCTTAAAATAAGGAGAGTATGCGGCCGATCGGGATGCTGTTGGTGGCGTTTGAAAGAGGGATAAATTTCGCACTCTGGATGGATGTCAGCACCGCCGTCAGTTGGGGGTTCACTTCACCAGGTGACTATGAAAACTATTGTAACTATGCGTTTTATTGAATACTAATAATGTTTTTTTGCAGGTGTTCCTGACTCGCAGGTCGTCCGGAAATGTCAAAATATTGTGTAAACTAGTTGGCTGTATCGATTTTGATAAAATTCTATTGAAAAACAGTCGAGATTGTTGAAAAATTTAAAATATTGCGTATGAATGTACTGAAAAATGCAAGGGTTTAGTATGAACAAATGTATGGAGGGGGTATATATTTATCGACTTGGCGTGAAGAGATGAATTCCCTTATCGTTCCCGAGCCTGGATGACCCCGTAATGTTATGTTGCGGGATTCGTCTTTAAACAGGCTATCGGATGGTGAAAAAAGATTAGGAGAATATTACGAATCGGGGATGTTGCACGCAGAAGAAACTGAAAAAAGAGTAAAAAAGTCGAAAAAATAGGGACTCGGGCGGCCAAAATCCGGGAGCGACGCGTCGTATGCCCGCGTGTGGGGTGTATAAAAATCCGCCTCGTCACGGGCTACGCGGTCAGCTAAAAAACCGGATCTGGTTCGGTACTAAAATCTCCGGAAAACCGCTGATAACTGTTGAAATTTCGAAAAAATTCCCGTTTTTTCAAAGGGAGACGCTTAAAATAAGGAGAGTATGCGGCCGATCGGGATGCTGTTGGTGGCGTTTGAAAGAGGGATAAATTTCGCACTCTGGATGGATGTCAGCACCGCCGTCAGTTGGGGGTTCACTTCACCAGGTGACTATGAAAACTATTGTAACTATGCGTTTTATTGAATACTAATAATGTTTCTTTTGCAGGTGTTCCTGACTCGCAGCTCGTCCGGAAATGTCAAAATATTGTGTAAACTAGTTGGCTGTATCGATTTTGATAAAATTCTATTGAAAAACAGTCGAGATTGTTGAAAAATTTAAAATATTGCGTATGAATGTACTGAAAAATGCAAGGGTTTAGTATGAACAAATGTATGGAGGGGGTATATATTTATCGACTTGGCGTGAAGAGATGAATTGCCTTATCGTTCCCGAGCCTGGATGACCCCGAAATGTTATGTTGCGGGATTCGTCTTTAAACAGGCTATCGGATGGTGAAAAAAGATTAGGAGAATATTACGAATCGGGGATGTTGCACGCAGAAGAAACTGAAAAAAGAGTAAAAAAGTCGAAAATATAGGGACTCGGGCGGCCAAAATCCGGGAGCGACGCGTCGTATGCCCGCGTGTGGGGTGTCTAAAAATCCGCCTCGTCACGGGCTACGCGGTCAGCTAAAAAACCGGATCTAGTTCGGTACTAAAATCTCCGGAAAACCGCTGATAACTGTTGAAATTTCGAAAAAATTCCCGTTTTTTCAAAGGGAGACGCTTAAAATAAGGAGAGTATGCGGCCGATCGGGATGCTGTTGGTGGCGTTTGAAAGAGGGATAAATTTCGCACTCTGGATGGATGTCAGCACGGCCGTCAGTTGGGGGTTCACTTCACCAGGTGACTATGAAAACTATTGTAACTATGCGTTTTATTGAATACTAATAATGTTTCTTTTGCAGGTGTTCCTGACTCGCAGCTCGTCCGGAAATGTCAAAATTTTGTGTAAACTAGTTGGCTGTATCGATTTTGATAAAATTCTATTGAAAAACAGTCGAGATTGTTGAAAAATTTAAAATATTGCGTATGAATGTACTGAAAAATGCAAGGGTTTAGTATGAACAAATGTATGGAGGGGGTATATATTTATCGACTTGGCGTGAAGAGATGAATTCCCTTATCGTTCCCGAGCCTGGATGACCCCGAAATGTTATATTGCTGGATTTGTCTTCAAACATGCTATCGGATGGTGAAAAAAGATTAGGAGAATATTACGAATCGGGGATGTTGCACGCAGAAGAAACTGAAAAAAGAGTAAAAAAGTCGAAAAAATAGGGACTCGGGCGGCCAAATTCCGGGAGCGACGCGTCGTATGCCCGCGTGTGGGGTGTCTAAAAATCCGCCTCGTCACGGGCTACGCGGTCAGCTAAAAAACCGGATCTGGTTCGGTACTAAAATCTCCGGAAAACCGCTGATAACTGTTGAAATTTCGAAAAAATTCCCGTTTTTTCAAAGGGAGACGCTTAAAATAAGGAGAGTATGCGGCCGATCGGGATGCTGTTGGTGGCCTTTGAAAGAGGGATAAATTTCGCACTCTGGATGGATGTCAGCACCGCCGTCAGTTGGGGGTTCACTTCACCAGGTGACTATGAAAACTATTGTAACTATGCGTTTTATTGAATACTAATAATGTTTCTTTTGCAGGTGTTCCTGACTCGCAGGTCGTCCGGAAATGTCAAAATATTGTGTAAACTAGTTGGCTGTATCGATTTTGATAAAATTCTATTGAAAAACAGTCGAGATTGTTGAAAAATTTAAAATATTGCGTATGAATGTACTGAAAAATGCAAGGGTTTAGTATGAACAAATGTATGGATATATTTATCGACTTGGCGTGAAGAGATGAATTCCCTTATCGTTCCCGAGCCTGGATGACCCCGAAATGTTATGTTGTGGGATTCGTCTTTAAACAGGCTATCGGATGGTGAAAAAAGATTAGGAGAATATTACGAATCGGGGATGTTGCACGCAGAAGAAACTGAAAAAAGAGTAAAAAAGTCGAAAAAATAGGGACTCGGGCGGCCAAAATCCGGGAGCGACGCGTCGTATGCCCGCGTGTGGGGTGTCTAAAAATCCGCCTCGTCACGGGCTACGAGGTCAGCTAAAAAACAGGATCTAGTTCGGTACTAAAATCTCCGGAAAACCGCTGATAACTGTTGAAATTTCGAAAAAATTCCCGTTTTTTCAAAGGGAGACGCTTAAAATAAGGAGAGTATGCGGCCGATCGGGATGCTGTTGGTGGCGTTTGAAAGAGGGATAAATTTCGCACTCTGGATGGATGTCAGCACCGCCGTCAGTTGGGGGTTCACTTCACCAGGTGACTATGAAAACTATTGTAACTATGCGTTTTATTGAATACTAATAATGTTTCTTTTGCAGGTGTTCCTGACTCGCAGGTCGTCCGGAAATGTCAAAATATTGTGTAAACTAGTTGGCTGTATCGATTTTGATAAAATTCTATTGAAAAACAGTCGAGATTGTTGAAAAATTTAAAATATTGCGTATGAATGTACTGAAAAATGCAAGGGTTTAGTATGAACAAATGTATGGATATATTTATCGACTTGGCGTGAAGAGATGAATTCCCTTATCGTTCCCGAGCCTGGATGACCCCGAAATGTTATGTTGCGGGATTCGTCTTTAAACAGGCTATCGGATGGTGAAAAAAGATTAGGAGAATATTACGAATCGGGGATGTTGCACGCAGAAGAAACTGAAAAAAGAGTAAAAAAGTCGAAAAAATAGGGACTCGGGCGGCCAAAATCCGGGAGCGACGCGTCGTATGCCCGCGTGTGGGGTGTCTAAAAATCCGCCTCATCACGGGCTACGCGGTCAGCTGACAAACCGGATCTGGTTCGGTACTAAAATCTCCGGAAAACCGCTGATAACTGTTGAAATTTCGAAAAAATTCCCGTTTTTTCAAAGGGAGACGCTTAAAATAAGGAGAGTATGCGGCCGATCGGGATGCTGTTGGTGGCGTTTGAAAGAGGGATAAATTTCGCACTCTGGATGGATGTCAGCACCGCCGTCAGTTGGGGGTTCACTTCACCAGGTGACTATGAAAACTATTGTAACTATGCGTTTTATTGAATACTAATAATGTTTTTTTGCAGGTGTTCCTGACTCGCAGCTCGTCCGGAAATGTCAAAATATTGTGTAAACTAGTTGGCTGTATCGATTTTGACAAAATTCTATTGAAAAACAGTCGAGATTGTTGAAAAATTTAAAATATTGCGTATGAATGTACTGAAAAATGCAAGGGTTTAGTATGAACAAATGTATGGAGGGGGTATATATTTATCGACTTGGCGTGAAGAGATGAATTCCCTTATCGTTCCCGAGCCTGGATGACCCTGTAATGTTATGTTGTGGGATTCGTCTTTAAAGAGGCTATCGGATGGTGAAAAAAGATTAGGAGAATATTACGAATCGGGGATGTTGCACGCAGAAGAAACTGAAAAAAGAGTAAAAAAGTCGAAAAAATAGGGACTCGGGCGGCCAAAATCCGGGAGCGACGCGTCGTATGCCCGCGTGTGGGGTGTCTAAAAATCCGCCTCGTCACGGGCTACGAGGTCAGCTAAAAAACAGGATCTAGTTCGGTACTAAAATCTCCGGAAAACCGCTGATAACTGTTGAAATTTCGAAAAAATTCCCGTTTTTTCAAAGGGAGACGCTTAAAATAAGGAGAGTATGCGGCCGATCGGGATGCTGTTGGTGGCGTTTGAAAGAGGGATAAATTTCGCACTCTGGATGGATGTCAGCACCGCCGTCAGTTGGGGGTTCACTTCACCAGGTGACTATGAAAACTATTGTAACTATGCGTTTTATTGAATACTAATAATGTTTCTTTTGCAGGTGTTCCTGACTCGCAGGTCGTCCGGAAATGTCAAAATATTGTGTAAACTAGTTGGCTGTATCGATTTTGATAAAATTCTATTGAAAAACAGTCGAGATTGTTGAAAAATTTAAAATATTGCGTATGAATGTACTGAAAAATGCAAGGGTTTAGTATGAACAAATGTATGGATATATTTATCGACTTGGCGTGAAGAGATGAATTCCCTTATCGTTCCCGAGCCTGGATGACCCCGAAATGTTATGTTGCGGGATTCGTCTTTAAACAGGCTATCGGATGGTGAAAAAAGATTAGGAGAATATTACGAATCGGGGATGTTGCACGCAGAAGAAACTGAAAAAAGAGTAAAAAAGTCGAAAAAATAGGGACTCGGGCGGCCAAAATCCGGGAGCGACGCGTCGTATGCCCGCGTGTGGGGTGTCTAAAAATCCGCCTCATCACGGGCTACGCGGTCAGCTGACAAACCGGATCTGGTTCGGTACTAAAATCTCCGGAAAACCGCTGATAACTGTTGAAATTTCGAAAAAATTCCCGTTTTTTCAAAGGGAGACGCTTAAAATAAGGAGAGTATGCGGCCGATCGGGATGCTGTTGGTGGCGTTTGAAAGAGGGATAAATTTCGCACTCTGGATGGATGTCAGCACCGCCGTCAGTTGGGGGTTCACTTCACCAGGTGACTATGAAAACTATTGTAACTATGCGTTTTATTGAATACTAATAATGTTTTTTTGCAGGTGTTCCTGACTCGCAGCTCGTCCGGAAATGTCAAAATATTGTGTAAACTAGTTGGCTGTATCGATTTTGACAAAATTCTATTGAAAAACAGTCGAGATTGTTGAAAAATTTAAAATATTGCGTATGAATGTACTGAAAAATGCAAGGGTTTAGTATGAACAAATGTATGGAGGGGGTATATATTTATCGACTTGGCGTGAAGAGATGAATTCCCTTATCGTTCCCGAGCCTGGATGACCCTATAATGTTATGTTGCGGGATTCGTCTTTAAAGAGGCTATCGGATGGTGAAAAAAGATTAGGAGAATATTACGAATCGGGGATGTTGCACGCAGAAGAAACTGAAAAAAGAGTAAAAAAGTCGAAAAAATAGGGACTCGGGCGGCCAAAATCCGGGAGCGACGCGTCGTATGCCCGCGTGTGGGGTGTCTAAAAATCCGCCTCGTCACGGGCTACGAGGTCAGCTAAAAAACAGGATCTAGTTCGGTACTAAAATCTCCGGAAAACCGCTGATAACTGTTGAAATTTCGAAAAAATTCCCGTTTTTTCAAAGGGAGACGCTTAAAATAAGGAGAGTATGCGGCCGATCGGGATGCTGTTGGTGGCGTTTGAAAGAGGGATAAATTTCGCACTCTGGATGGATGTCAGCACCGCCGTCAGTTGGGGGTTCACTTCACCAGGTGACTATGAAAACTATTGTAACTATGCGTTTTATTGAATACTAATAATGTTTCTTTTGCAGGTGTTCCTGACTCGCAGGTCGTCCGGAAATGTCAAAATATTGTGTAAACTAGTTGGCTGTATCGATTTTGATAAAATTCTATTGAAAAACAGTCGAGATTGTTGAAAAATTTAAAATATTGCGTATGAATGTACTGAAAAATGCAAGGGTTTAGTATGAACAAATGTATGGATATATTTATCGACTTGGCGTGAAGAGATGAATTCCCTTATCGTTCCCGAGCCTGGATGACCCCGAAATGTTATGTTGCGGGATTCGTCTTTAAACAGGCTATCGGATGGTGAAAAAAGATTAGGAGAATATTACGAATCGGGGATGTTGCACGCAGAAGAAACTGAAAAAAGAGTAAAAAAGTCGAAAAAATAGGGACTCGGGCGGCCAAAATCCGGGAGCGACGCGTCGTATGCCCGCGTGTGGGGTGTCTAAAAATCCGCCTCATCACGGGCTACGCGGTCAGCTGACAAACCGGATCTGGTTCGGTACTAAAATCTCCGGAAAACCGCTGATAACTGTTGAAATTTCGAAAAAATTCCCGTTTTTTCAAAGGGAGACGCTTAAAATAAGGAGAGTATGCGGCCGATCGGGATGCTGTTGGTGGCGTTTGAAAGAGGGATAAATTTCGCACTCTGGATGGATGTCAGCACCGCCGTCAGTTGGGGGTTCACTTCACCAGGTGACTATGAAAACTATTGTAACTATGCGTTTTATTGAATACTAATAATGTTTTTTTGCAGGTGTTCCTGACTCGCAGCTCGTCCGGAAATGTCAAAATATTGTGTAAACTAGTTGGCTGTATCGATTTTGACAAAATTCTATTGAAAAACAGTCGAGATTGTTGAAAAATTTAAAATATTGCGTATGAATGTACTGAAAAATGC
Organism: Lymantria dispar; assembly: GCA_032191425.1. NCBI lineage: Eukaryota > Metazoa > Arthropoda > Insecta > Lepidoptera > Erebidae > Lymantria > Lymantria dispar. The sequence continues at coordinate 1,552,355 of CM063456.1, forward strand.
AAGGGTTTAGTATGAACAAATGTATGGAGGGGGTATATATTTATCGACTTGGCGTGAAGAGATGAATTCCCTTATCGTTCCCGAGCCTGGATGACCCTGTAATGTTATGTTGCGGGATTCGTCTTTAAAGAGGCTATCGGATGGTGAAAAAAGATTAGGAGAATATTACGAATCGGGGATGTTGCACGCAGAAGAAACTGAAAAAAGAGTAAAAAAGTCGAAAAAATAGGGACTCGGGCGGCCAAAATCCGGGAGCGACGCGTCGTATGCCCGCGTGTGGGGTGTCTAAAAATCCGCCTCATCACGGGCTACGCGGTCAGCTGAAAAACCGGATCTGGTTCGGTACTAAAATCTCCGGAAAACCGCTGATAACTGTTGAAATTTCGAAAAAATTCCCGTTTTTTCAAAGGGAGACGCTTAAAATAAGGAGAGTATGCGGCCGATCGGGATGCTGTTGGTGGCGTTTGAAAGAGGGATAAATTTCGCACTCTGGATGGATGTCAGCACCGCCGTCAGTTGGGGGTTCACTTCACCAGGTGACTATGAAAACTATTGTAACTATGCGTTTTATTGAATACTAATAATGTTTTTTTGCAGGTGTTCCTGACTCGCAGCTCGTCCGGAAATGTCAAAATATTGTGTAAACTAGTTGGCTGTATCGATTTTGACAAAATTCTATTGAAAAACAGTCGAGATTGTTGAAAAATTTAAAATATTGCGTATGAATGTACTGAAAAATGCAAGGGTTTAGTATGAACAAATGTATGGAGGGGGTATATATTTATCGACTTGGCGTGAAGAGATGAATTCCCTTATCGTTCCCGAGCCTGGATGACCCCGAAATGTTATGTTGCGGGATTCGTCTTTAAACAGGCTATCGGATGGTGAAAAAAGATTAGGAGAATATTACGAATCGGGGATGTTGCACGCAGAAGAAACTGAAAAAAGAGTAAAAAAGTCGAAAAAATAGGGACTCGGGCGGCCAAAATCCGGGAGCGACGCGTCGTATGCCCGCGTGTGGGGTGTCTAAAAATCCGCCTCATCACGGGCTACGCGGTCAGCTGAAAAACCGGATCTGGTTCGGTACTAAAATCTCCGGAAAACCGCTGATAACTGTTGAAATTTCGAAAAAATTCCCGTTTTTTCAAAGGGAGACGCTTAAAATAAGGAGAGTATGCGGCCGATCGGGATGCTGTTGGTGGCGTTTGAAAGAGGGATAAATTTCGCACTCTGGATGTATGTCAGCACCGCCGTCAGTTGGGGGTTCACTTCACCAGGTGACTATGAAAACTATTGTAACTATGCGTTTTATTGAATACTAATAATGTTTTTTTGCAGGTGTTCCTGACTCGCAGCTCGTCCGGAAATGTCAAAATATTGTGTAAACTAGTTGGCTGTATCGATTTTGACAAAATTCTATTGAAAAACAGTCGAGATTGTTGAAAAATTTAAAATATTGCGTATGAATGTACTGAAAAATGCAAGGGTTTAGTATGAACAAATGTATGGAGGGGGTATATATTTATCGACTTGGCGTGATGAGATGAATTCCCTTATCGTTCCCGAGCCTGGATGACCCCGTAATGTTATGTTGCGGGATTTGTCTTTAAACAGGCTATCGGATGGTGAAAAAAGATTAGGAGAATATTACGAATCGGGGATGTTGCACGCAGAAGAAACTGAAAAAAGAGTAAAAAAGTCGAAAAAATAGGGACTCGGGCGGCCAAAATCCGGGAGCGACGCGTCGTATGCCCGCGTGTGGGGTGTATAAAAATCCGCCTTGTCACGGGCTACGCGGTCAGCTAAAAAACCGGATCTGGTTCGGTACTAAAATCTCCGGAAAACCGCTGATAACTGTTGAAATTTCGAAAAAATTCCCGTTTTTTCAAAGGGAGACGCTTAAAATAAGGAGAGTATGCGGCCGATCGGGATGCTGTTGGTGGCGTTTGAAAGAGGGATAAATTTCGCACTCTGGATGGATGTCAGCACCGCCGTCAGTTGGGGGTTCACTTCACCAGGTGACTATGAAAACTATTGTAACTATGCGTTTTATTGAATACTAATAATGTTTTTTTGCAGGTGTTCCTGACTCGCAGCTCGTCCGGAAATGTCAAAATATTGTGTAAACTAGTTGGCTGTATCGATTTTGACAAAATTCTATTGAAAAACAGTCGAGATTGTTGAAAAATTTAAAATATTGCGTATGAATGTACTGAAAAATGCAAGGGTTTAGTATGAACAAATGTATGGAGGGGGTATATATTTATCGACTTGGCGTGAAGAGATGAATTCCCTTATCGTTCCCGAGCCTGGATGACCCTGTAATGTTATGTTGCGGGATTCGTCTTTAAAGAGGCTATCGGATGGTGAAAAAAGATTAGGAGAATATTACGAATCGGGGATGTTGCACGCAGAAGAAACTGAAAAAAGAGTAAAAAAAGTCGAAAAAATAGGGACTCGGGCGGCCAAAATCCGGGAGCGACGCGTCGTATGCCCGCGTGTGGGGTGTCTAAAAATCCGCCTCATCACGGGCTACGCGGTCAGCTGAAAAACCGGATCTGGTTCGGTACTAAAATCTCCGGAAAACCGCTGATAACTGTTGAAATTTCGAAAAAATTCCCGTTTTTTCAAAGGGAGACGCTTAAAATAAGGAGAGTATGCGGCCGATCGGGATGCTGTTGGTGGCGTTTGAAAGAGGGATAAATTTCGCACTCTGGATGTATGTCAGCACCGCCGTCAGTTGGGGGTTCACTTCACCAGGTGACTATGAAAACTATTGTAACTATGCGTTTTATTGAATACTAATAATGTTTTTTTGCAGGTGTTCCTGACTCGCAGCTCGTCCGGAAATGTCAAAATATTGTGTAAACTAGTTGGCTGTATCGATTTTGACAAAATTCTATTGAAAAACAGTCGAGATTGTTGAAAAATTTAAAATATTGCGTATGAATGTACTGAAAAATGCAAGGGTTTAGTATGAACAAATGTATGGAGGGGGTATATATTTATCGACTTGGCGTGATGAGATGAATTCCCTTATCGTTCCCGAGCCTGGATGACCCCGTAATGTTATGTTGCGGGATTTGTCTTTAAACAGGCTATCGGATGGTGAAAAAAGATTAGGAGAATATTACGAATCGGGGATGTTGCACGCAGAAGAAACTGAAAAAAGAGTAAAAAAGTCGAAAAAATAGGGACTCGGGCGGCCAAAATCCGGGAGCGACGCGTCGTATGCCCGCGTGTGGGGTGTCTAAAAATCCGCCTCATCACGGGCTACGCGGTCAGCTGAAAAACCGGATCTGGTTCGGTACTAAAATCTCCGGAAAACCGCTGATAACTGTTGAAATTTCGAAAAAATTCCCGTTTTTTCAAAGGGAGACGCTTAAAATAAGGAGAGTATGCGGCCGATCGGGATGCTGTTGGTGGCGTTTGAAAGAGGGATAAATTTCGCACTCTGGATGTATGTCAGCACCGCCGTCAGTTGGGGGTTCACTTCACCAGGTGACTATGAAAACTATTGTAACTATGCGTTTTATTGAATACTAATAATGTTTTTTTGCAGGTGTTCCTGACTCGCAGCTCGTCCGGAAATGTCAAAATATTGTGTAAACTAGTTGGCTGTATCGATTTTGACAAAATTCTATTGAAAAACAGTCGAGATTGTTGAAAAATTTAAAATATTGCGTATGAATGTACTGAAAAATGCAAGGGTTTAGTATGAACAAATGTATGGAGGGGGTATATATTTATCGACTTGGCGTGATGAGATGAATTCCCTTATCGTTCCCGAGCCTGGATGACCCCGTAATGTTATGTTGCGGGATTTGTCTTTAAACAGGCTATCGGATGGTGAAAAAAGATTAGGAGAATATTACGAATCGGGGATGTTGCACGCAGAAGAAACTGAAAAAAGAGTAAAAAAGTCGAAAAAATAGGGACTCGGGCGGCCAAAATCCGGGAGCGACGCGTCGTATGCCCGCGTGTGGGGTGTATAAAAATCCGCCTTGTCACGGGCTACGCGGTCAGCTAAAAAACCGGATCTGGTTCGGTACTAAAATCTCCGGAAAACCGCTGATAACTGTTGAAATTTCGAAAAAATTCCCGTTTTTTCAAAGGGAGACGCTTAAAATAAGGAGAGTATGCGGCCGATCGGGATGCTGTTGGTGGCGTTTGAAAGAGGGATAAATTTCGCACTCTGGATGGATGTCAGCACCGCCGTCAGTTGGGGGTTCACTTCACCAGGTGACTATGAAAACTATTGTAACTATGCGTTTTATTGAATACTAATAATGTTTTTTTGCAGGTGTTCCTGACTCGCAGCTCGTCCGGAAATGTCAAAATATTGTGTAAACTAGTTGGCTGTATCGATTTTGACAAAATTCTATTGAAAAACAGTCGAGATTGTTGAAAAATTTAAAATATTGCGTATGAATGTACTGAAAAATGCAAGGGTTTAGTATGAACAAATGTATGGAGGGGGTATATATTTATCGACTTGGCGTGAAGAGATGAATTCCCTTATCGTTCCCGAGCCTGGATGACCCTGTAATGTTATGTTGCGGGATTCGTCTTTAAAGAGGCTATCGGATGGTGAAAAAAGATTAGGAGAATATTACGAATCGGGGATGTTGCACGCAGAAGAAACTGAAAAAAGAGTAAAAAAGTCGAAAAAATAGGGACTCGGGCGGCCAAAATCCGGGAGCGACGCATCGTATGCCCGCGTGTGGGGTGTCTAAAAATCCGCCTCATCACGGGCTACGCGGTCAGCTGAAAAACCGGATCTGGTTCGGTACTAAAATATCCGGAAAACCGCTGATAACTGTTGAAATTTCGAAAAAATTCCCGTTTTTTCAAAGGGAGACGCTTAAAATAAGGAGAGTATGCGGCCGATCGGGATGCTGTTGGTGGCGTTTGAAAGAGGGATAAATTTCGCACTCTGGATGGATGTCAGCACCGCCGTCAGTTGGGGGTTCACTTCACCAGGTGACTATGAAAACTATTGTAACTATGCGTTTTATTGAATACTAATAATGTTTTTTTGCAGGTGTTCCTGACTCGCAGCTCGTCCGGAAATGTCAAAATATTGTGTAAACTAGTTGGCTGTATCGATTTTGACAAAATTCTATTGAAAAACAGTCGAGATTGTTGAAAAATTTAAAATATTGCGTATGAATGTACTGAAAAATGCAAGGGTTTAGTATGAACAAATGTATGGAGGGGGTATATATTTATCGACTTGGCGTGAAGAGATGAATTCCCTTATCGTTCCCGAGCCTGGATGACCCCGAAATGTTATGTTGCGGGATTCGTCTTTAAACAGGCTATCGGATGGTGAAAAAAGATTAGGAGAATATTACGAATCGGGGATGTTGCACGCAGAAGAAACTGAAAAAAGAGTAAAAAAGTCGAAAAAATAGGGACTCGGGCGGCCAAAATCCGGGAGCGACGCGTCGTATGCCCGCGTGTGGGGTGTCTAAAAATCCGCCTCATCACGGGCTACGCGGTCAGCTGAAAAACCGGATCTGGTTCGGTACTAAAATCTCCGGAAAACCGCTGATAACTGTTGAAATTTCGAAAAAATTCCCGTTTTTTCAAAGGGAGACGCTTAAAATAAGGAGAGTATGCGGCCGATCGGGATGCTGTTGGTGGCGTTTGAAAGAGGGATAAATTTCGCACTCTGGATGTATGTCAGCACCGCCGTCAGTTGGGGGTTCACTTCACCAGGTGACTATGAAAACTATTGTAACTATGCGTTTTATTGAATACTAATAATGTTTTTTTGCAGGTGTTCCTGACTCGCAGCTCGTCCGGAAATGTCAAAATATTGTGTAAACTAGTTGGCTGTATCGATTTTGACAAAATTCTATTGAAAAACAGTCGAGATTGTTGAAAAATTTAAAATATTGCGTATGAATGTACTGAAAAATGCAAGGGTTTAGTATGAACAAATGTATGGAGGGGGTATATATTTATCGACTTGGCGTGATGAGATGAATTCCCTTATCGTTCCCGAGCCTGGATGACCCCGTAATGTTATGTTGCGGGATTTGTCTTTAAACAGGCTATCGGATGGTGAAAAAAGATTAGGAGAATATTACGAATCGGGGATGTTGCACGCAGAAGAAACTGAAAAAAGAGTAAAAAAGTCGAAAAAATAGGGACTCGGGCGGCCAAAATCCGGGAGCGACGCGTCGTATGCCCGCGTGTGGGGTGTATAAAAATCCGCCTTGTCACGGGCTACGCGGTCAGCTAAAAAACCGGATCTGGTTCGGTACTAAAATCTCCGGAAAACCGCTGATAACTGTTGAAATTTCGAAAAAATTCCCGTTTTTTCAAAGGGAGACGCTTAAAATAAGGAGAGTATGCGGCCGATCGGGATGCTGTTGGTGGCGTTTGAAAGAGGGATAAATTTCGCACTCTGGATGGATGTCAGCACCGCCGTCAGTTGGGGGTTCACTTCACCAGGTGACTATGAAAACTATTGTAACTATGCGTTTTATTGAATACTAATAATGTTTCTTTTGCAGGTGTTCCTGACTCGCAGGTCGTCCGGAAATGTCAAAATATTGTGTAAACTAGTTGGCTGTATCGATTTTGATAAAATTCTATTGAAAAACAGTCGAGATTGTTGAAAAATTTAAAATATTGCGTATGAATGTACTGAAAAATGCAAGGGTTTAGTATGAACAAATGTATGGAGGGGGTATATATTTATCGACTTGGCGTGAAGAGATGAATTCCCTTATCGTTCCCGAGTCTGGATGACCCCGAAATGTTATGTTGCGGGATTCGTCTTTAAACAGGCTATCGGATGGTGAAAAAAGATTAGGAGAATATTACGAATCGGGGATGTTGCACGCAGAAGAAACTGAAAAAAGAGTAAAAAAGTCGAAAAAATAGGGACTCGGGCGACCAAATTCCGGGAGCGACGCGTCGTATGCCCGCGTGTGGGGTGTATAAAAATCCGCCTCGTCACGGGCTACGCGGTCAGCTACAAAACCGGATCTGGTTCGGTACTAAAATCTCCGGAAAACCGCTGATAACTGTTGAAATTTCGAAAAAATTCCCGTTTTTTCAAAGGGAGACGCTTAAAATAAGGAGAGTATGCGGCCGATCGGGATGCTGTTTATGGCGTTTGAAAGAGGGATAAATTTCGCACTCTGGATGGATGTCAGCACCGCCGTCAGTTGGGGTTTCACTTCACCAGGTGACTATGAAAACTATTGTAACTATGCGTTTTATTGAATACTAATAATGTTTCCTTTGCAGGTGTTCCTGACTCGCAGGTCGTCCGGAAATGTCAAAATATTGTGTAAACTAGTTGGCTGTATCGATTTTGATAAAATTCTATTGAAAAACAGTCGAGATTGTTGAAAAATTTAAAATATTGCGTATGAATGTACTGAAAAATGCAAGGGTTTAGTATGAACAAATGTATGGAGGGGGTATATATTTATCGACTTGGCGTGAAGAGATGAATTCCCTTATCGTTCCCGAGTCTGGATGACCCCGAAATGTTATGTTGCGGGATTCGTCTTTAAACAGGCTATCGGATGGTGAAAAAAGATTAGGAGAATATTACGAATCGGGGATGTTGCACGCAGAAGAAACTGAAAAAAGAGTAAAAAAGTCGAAAAAATAGGGACTCGGGCGACCAAATTCCGGGAGCGACGCGTCGTATGCCCGCGTGTGGGGTGTATAAAAATCCGCCTCGTCACGGGCTACGCGGTCAGCTACAAAACCGGATCTGGTTCGGTACTAAAATCTCCGGAAAACCGCTGATAACTGTTGAAATTTCGAAAAAATTCCCGTTTTTTCAAAGGGAGACGCTTAAAATAAGGAGAGTATGCGGCCGATCGGGATGCTGTTTATGGCGTTTGAAAGAGGGATAAATTTCGCACTCTGGATGGATGTCAGCACCGCCGTCAGTTGGGGTTTCACTTCACCAGGTGACTATGAAAACTATTGTAACTATGCGTTTTATTGAATACTAATAATGTTTCCTTTGCAGGTGTTCCTGACTCGCAGGTCGTCCGGAAATGCCAAAAATTGTGTAAACTAGTTGGCTGTATCGATTTTGATAAAATTCTATTGAAGAACAGTCGAGATTGTTGAAAAATTTAAAATATTGCGTATGAATGTACTGAAAAATGCAAGGGTTTAGTATAAACAAATGTATGGAGGGGGTATATATTTATCGACTTGGCGTGAAGAGATGAATTCCCTTATCGTTCCCGAGCCTGGATTACCCCGAAATGTTATGTTGCGGGATTCGTCTTTAAACAGGCTATCGGATGGTGAAAAAAGATTAGGAGAATATTACGAATCGGGGATGTTGCACGCAGAAGAAACTGAAAAAAGAGTAAAAAAGTCGAAAAAATAGGGACTCGGGCGGCCAAAATCCGGGAGCGACGCGTCGTATGCCCGCGTGTGGGGTGTCTAAAAATCCGCCTCATCACGGGCTACGCGGTCAGCTGAAAAACCGGATCTGGTTCGGTACTAAAATCTCCGGAAAACCGCTGATAACTGTTGAAATTTCGAAAAAATTCCCGTTTTTTCAAAGGGAGACGCTTAAAATAAGGAGAGTATGCGGCCGATCGGGATGCTGTTGGTGGCGTTTGAAAGAGGGATAAATTTCGCACTCTGGATGTATGTCAGCACCGCCGTCAGTTGGGGGTTCACTTCACCAGGTGACTATGAAAACTATTGTAACTATGCGTTTTATTGAATACTAATAATGTTTTTTTGCAGGTGTTCCTGACTCGCAGCTCGTCCGGAAATGTCAAAATATTGTGTAAACTAGTTGGCTGTATCGATTTTGACAAAATTCTATTGAAAAACAGTCGAGATTGTTGAAAAATTTAAAATATTGCGTATGAATGTACTGAAAAATGCAAGGGTTTAGTATGAACAAATGTATGGAGGGGGTATATATTTATCGACTTGGCGTGATGAGATGAATTCCCTTATCGTTCCCGAGCCTGGATGACCCCGTAATGTTATGTTGCGGGATTTGTCTTTAAACAGGCTATCGGATGGTGAAAAAAGATTAGGAGAATATTACGAATCGGGGATGTTGCACGCAGAAGAAACTGAAAAAAGAGTAAAAAAGTCGAAAAAATAGGGACTCGGGCGGCCAAAATCCGGGAGCGACGCGTCGTATGCCCGCGTGTGGGGTGTATAAAAATCCGCCTTGTCACGGGCTACGCGGTCAGCTAAAAAACCGGATCTGGTTCGGTACTAAAATCTCCGGAAAACCGCTGATAACTGTTGAAATTTCGAAAAAATTCCCGTTTTTTCAAAGGGAGACGCTTAAAATAAGGAGAGTATGCGGCCGATCGGGATGCTGTTGGTGGCGTTTGAAAGAGGGATAAATTTCGCACTCTGGATGGATGTCAGCACCGCCGTCAGTTGGGGGTTCACTTCACCAGGTGACTATGAAAACTATTGTAACTATGCGTTTTATTGAATACTAATAATGTTTTTTTGCAGGTGTTCCTGACTCGCAGCTCGTCCGGAAATGTCAAAATATTGTGTAAACTAGTTGGCTGTATCGATTTTGACAAAATTCTATTGAAAAACAGTCGAGATTGTTGAAAAATTTAAAATATTGCGTATGAATGTACTGAAAAATGCAAGGGTTTAGTATGAACAAATGTATGGAGGGGGTATATATTTATCGACTTGGCGTGAAGAGATGAATTCCCTTATCGTTCCCGAGCCTGGATGACCCTGTAATGTTATGTTGCGGGATTCGTCTTTAAAGAGGCTATCGGATGGTGAAAAAAGATTAGGAGAATATTACGAATCGGGGATGTTGCACGCAGAAGAAACTGAAAAAAGAGTAAAAAAGTCGAAAAAATAGGGACTCGGGCGGCCAAAATCCGGGAGCGACGCATCGTATGCCCGTGTGTGGGGTGTCTAAAAATCCGCCTCATCACGGGCTACGCGGTCAGCTGAAAAACCGGATCTGGTTCGGTACTAAAATATCCGGAAAACCGCTGATAACTGTTGAAATTTCGAAAAAATTCCCGTTTTTTCAAAGGGAGACGCTTAAAATAAGGAGAGTATGCGGCCGATCGGGATGCTGTTGGTGGCGTTTGAAAGAGGGATAAATTTCGCACTCTGGATGGATGTCAGCACCGCCGTCAGTTGGGGGTTCACTTCACCAGGTGACTATGAAAACTATTGTAACTATGCGTTTTATTGAATACTAATAATGTTTTTTTGCAGGTGTTCCTGACTCGCAGCTCGTCCGGAAATGTCAAAATATTGTGTAAACTAGTTGGCTGTATCGATTTTGACAAAATTCTATTGAAAAACAGTCGAGATTGTTGAAAAATTTAAAATATTGCGTATGAATGTACTGAAAAATGCAAGGGTTTAGTATGAACAAATGTATGGAGGGGGTATATATTTATCGACTTGGCGTGAAGAGATGAATTCCCTTATCGTTCCCGAGCCTGGATGACCCCGAAATGTTATGTTGCGGGATTCGTCTTTAAACAGGCTATCGGATGGTGAAAAAAGATTAGGAGAATATTACGAATCGGGGATGTTGCACGCAGAAGAAACTGAAAAAAGAGTAAAAAAGTCGAAAAAATAGGGACTCGGGCGGCCAAAATCCGGGAGCGACGCGTCGTATGCCCGCGTGTGGGGTGTCTAAAAATCCGCCTCATCACGGGCTACGCGGTCAGCTGAAAAACCGGATCTGGTTCGGTACTAAAATCTCCGGAAAACCGCTGATAACTGTTGAAATTTCGAAAAAATTCCCGTTTTTTCAAAGGGAGACGCTTAAAATAAGGAGAGTATGCGGCCGATCGGGATGCTGTTGGTGGCGTTTGAAAGAGGGATAAATTTCGCACTCTGGATGGATGTCAGCACCGCCGTCAGTTGGGGGTTCACTTCACCAGGTGACTATGAAAACTATTGTAACTATGCGTTTTATTGAATACTAATAATGTTTTTTTGCAGGTGTTCCTGACTCGCAGCTCGTCCGGAAATGTCAAAATATTGTGTAAACTAGTTGGCTGTATCGATTTTGACAAAATTCTATTGAAAAACAGTCGAGATTGTTGAAAAATTTAAAATATTGCGTATGAATGTACTGAAAAATGCAAGGGTTTAGTATGAACAAATGTATGGAGGGGGTATATATTTATCGACTTGGCGTGATGAGATGAATTCCCTTATCGTTCCCGAGCCTGGATGACCCCGTAATGTTATGTTGCGGGATTTGTCTTTAAACAGGCTATCGGATGGTGAAAAAAGATTAGGAGAATATTACGAATCGGGGATGTTGCACGCAGAAGAAACTGAAAAAAGAGTAAAAAAGTCGAAAAAATAGGGACTCGGGCGGCCAAAATCCGGGAGCGACGCGTCGTATGCCCGCGTGTGGGGTGTATAAAAATCCGCCTTGTCACGGGCTACGCGGTCAGCTAAAAAACCGGATCTGGTTCGGTACTAAAATCTCCGGAAAACCGCTGATAACTGTTGAAATTTCGAAAAAATTCCCGTTTTTTCAAAGGGAGACGCTTAAAATAAGGAGAGTATGCGGCCGATCGGGATGCTGTTGGTGGCGTTTGAAAGAGGGATAAATTTCGCACTCTGGATGGATGTCAGCACCGCCGTCAGTTGGGGGTTCACTTCACCAGGTGACTATGAAAACTATTGTAACTATGCGTTTTATTGAATACTAATAATGTTTCTTTTGCAGGTGTTCCTGACTCGCAGGTCGTCCGGAAATGTCAAAATATTGTGTAAACTAGTTGGCTGTATCGATTTTGATAAAATTCTATTGAAAAACAGTCGAGATTGTTGAAAAATTTAAAATATTGCGTATGAATGTACTGAAAAATGCAAGGGTTTAGTATGAACAAATGTATGGAGGGGGTATATATTTATCGACTTGGCGTGAAGAGATGAATTCCCTTATCGTTCCCGAGTCTGGATGACCCCGAAATGTTATGTTGCGGGATTCGTCTTTAAACAGGCTATCGGATGGTGAAAAAAGATTAGGAGAATATTACGAATCGGGGATGTTGCACGCAGAAGAAACTGAAAAAAGAGTAAAAAAGTCGAAAAAATAGGGACTCGGGCGACCAAATTCCGGGAGCGACGCGTCGTATGCCCGTGTGTGGGGTGTATAAAAATCCGCCTCGTCACGGGCTACGCGGTCAGCTACAAAACCGGATCTGGTTCGGTACTAAAATCTCCGGAAAACCGCTGATAACTGTTGAAATTTCGAAAAAATTCCCGTTTTTTCAAAGGGAGACGCTTAAAATAAGGAGAGTATGCGGCCGATCGGGATGCTGTTTATGGCGTTTGAAAGAGGGATAAATTTCGCACTCTGGATGGATGTCAGCACCGCCGTCAGTTGGGGTTTCACTTCACCAGGTGACTATGAAAACTATTGTAACTATGCGTTTTATTGAATACTAATAATGTTTCCTTTGCAGGTGTTCCTGACTCGCAGGTCGTCCGGAAATGCCAAAAATTGTGTAAACTAGTTGGCTGTATCGATTTTGATAAAATTCTATTGAAGAACAGTCGAGATTGTTGAAAAATTTAAAATATTGCGTATGAATGTACTGAAAAATGCAAGGGTTTAGTATAAACAAATGTATGGAGGGGGTATATATTTATCGACTTGGCGTGAAGAGATGAATTCCCTTATCGTTCCCGAGCCTGGATTACCCCGAAATGTTATGTTGCGGGATTCGTCTTTAAACAGGCTATCGGATGGTGAAAAAAGATTAGGAGAATATTACGAATCGGGGATGTTGCACGCAGAAGAAACTGAAAAAAGAGTAAAAAAGTCGAAATAAATAATAGTTTAAAAAACTAAAAAATCACGCTTTTATAGAAAATCTAACTAAAAAATAAAAAATAAAATTTGATAAATTTAGATTAAGAATAGTGTAAATGAAAAATAAATGTTTATTATTGTAAAAAAGCGTGGGGTGCAGTGTCTTCACTTGTACGTTTGATTGTATGTAACTGACTCCAGTGGATTTGATTTTGATCCACTTCAAACGGTTAGATTTCGTTTAAACTGCTTTTTAGGATATTTTCAGTGATGATCCTTCTCATATCTGCCATTAAATGTTTATAACTATTGACACTACGCACCCCACGCTTTTTTACAATAATAAACATTTATTTTTCATTTACACTATTCTTAATCTAAATTTATCAAATTTTATTTTTTATTTTTTAGTTAGATTTTCTATAAAAGCGTGATTTTTTAGTTTTTTAAACTATTATTTATTTTCCATTTTTTAGTTGAATTTTCTATAAAAGCGTGTTTTTTAGTTTTTTTAAACTATTATTTATTTTCCATTTTTTAGTTGAATTTTCTATAAAAGCGTGTTTTTTAGTTTTTTAATTTAAATTGAATCACTTTGTTATCATAATTTAGAATAGTTAAATAGCAATTACCATTTTTAATCTTGTGAATACCAATCTCTATGTTGTAGTTAGGACGATAACCATTTTCAACAAAAATTAAGCCACTAAAATTTGTATCTGTGAATACTTTCAAAGTTATACAACCGTCAGCCGTGACGGCCATAAGTGATCTTAGGACAAGCCGTGTATTATCTATTATTCGTTTAACGGTAATCATCAAATTTTATTGGATTTGATCACCCATATGTGGGATTGATCTGTTGCAGTTTGGCCAATGAGCAAATCGTAACTCAAATAATTATCAGGGACGATTATCGTCTCAACAAGAATTGTAACATTGTCAATTAATAATGAAACTTCTGTTTTGCCTAATGCATATACATATGTATTACCGAATCCTCTTAAAGAGGGCAATTTATTAATTTGCCATTTTTCTCGTGGCACGATCTCTTTTATAACAGATTCTTTTATTAGAGTACAATGGCTACCAAAATCTTTGTATCCTGTTAATCGAACATTATTAATACTCACACCTTTTATGAACTTATTGTCTACTCTTAACATGCTATCATCTACTCATAATATCTTAATTTCGGCATTTCCACTCCATGCGCTTATATTGCATTCAGGGTTATCATGACCAAAACGTTTACACTTTTGACATTTAATAATAGGCTTTTTACAGCTAGATACTAAATGACCTATTTCGTGGCAATTATAACATTTCAAAATTTTATTAAAATCATTTCTTACAGGCTTACGGGAACCTTCATTTACAGGAAGCAGTAACCTCTTATTAGATTTATTGAATTGTTCATGTTTCACACTCCTTAAGTAACCTAATAACTTATCAACATTTTCAAAACCTACTGCCTCCGCTCCGTACCGAACTGACCTGTCCTCTATTCCATACACAATATAATCAATTGCGTTCCTACCTACTATACCACATCTATGCAAGGCTATCAATTTATCATAATAATACTCTTCCAAATCATCACCAAACTTTGCCCTTTTCCCTAACATTTCTGTGAGCAAGTGACCATAATTCTCGTACGTTGGAAATGCACATTTAAGTTTATCTGTCCATTCTTCCCATGTAAGTAATATAGAAGGCTGTCCCTCGTACCATCTTCTTGCAGTGCCAACTAACTTTGGGAGGGCATAGTGCACAGTTTGCTTACTATCCCAACCGTAAATTTCAAAGCATTCTTAACTTTATTTAACCATGTAACAATCGTTTGTTTTTTTGATTTAGGATCAAATTCTGGCACTACGTTACTGTCAGTGAACCTTTCTCTACTCTGTGGATTTACAGCTGTGATAAGTTGCAGACTCCTTAAGACATTTCAGTAATTCAGAATTCACTGTATCAACAGATGAAGGCTGCGGAGTCACAGGTGAAGACTCCCTGTCGATCTGCGTTTGGACTGGGCTACGTGACCTTACAACGCTCGCATCACGGGTAGTCTGAACTCTGTCACGCCTCTGTCTAGTACCTCTACAGTGTAGAGTCTATACTCTCTACTGTAACAATCTATTTTATCCTTTGATGACATAAACGATACCTGACCCTGCAAAGGCGGTGTTATAACTGACTTATATCTACACTTTTCATAGGACTCGATCCGTTCGGGTGATATTCTCGATCCTTGTTGTTTAGCATCATGATCTTCGGCGTAACGTGTTACTGGCGTACTATTTCCGTGCCTCGAAACATCGTCTCGCGTTCGGGGTCGGCTGCGTCTCGAGGCTTCTCCAAAATCAGGGCTCAAATGCCGTCCAATAGGCCTTCGCCTACTTGTGGACCGGTTACTCGGCATCCTCACTCAATATATTTTTCAATCTATTGTCCAATGTACTGGAATTGAAATTCAAACAACGAGTATCTTTTTCCGCCAAAACATAGCAATCAGTGTTTTAATACAAACGAAATTTCATTATCGAGAAACTACATAACCACCGTGGTTATGCAACACCTAAGCTTTTCATTATTTAAAATAAAATCAGTAATATGAGAAAAGAAATGTGCCCGAGTTAATAGTTTTATTTAACACCTTTTCTTTTTACAATACCTATTGTAACGAATTTGTTGGCGAAAGATGAACAATATTTTAAAATTGTTACGATAACCAGAGATAATATGTATTATTATGATAATATTAAAAATAAAATATTTTAATCGTTCTAATAATTATTTACGTGCAAATATTTTACAGGATATGTCACACTAAATATTTATTACGTAGGAAGCTGACACGCAAGGGCGTCCATTGTGTGAAAGTTATATCAACTTACACAAATATGAGTCAACCATTTACTCGCTTATGAAATTATCAATTAAATTACAAAACAATAATAAAGTCGGTTCACAAATTAAAATGTATGTATCCGAACTAGCCGTATATGTAAGGTCGTAAGTGTTACTTGATAACATTTATACAACACTATACCATAACATACGTAGAATAAAGTTGATTATAAGATTATTACATACCTCACTGTGGGCATACGTTCACACCAAGGTGGTATGATACATCTGAATTCCTTGGTGTTATCCCAGCTTCGGAATTGTTACAATTTGCCAATTGAAATATAAACGTGCTTGATAAACTTTTATTTATTCTCTGTATAATGCAGGATACAATTCTCTATTGATTATTTACAATTTGGTTGTTGAAAATTCGCTATTAATCAATATAGAACACAATTTTGAAAATACAGTAACGTAGAATGGCAACCATCTCTTATTTCTTAAAACCACACAAAGGAAGTACCGCCTGGCGGAAATGTATACAAAAGAGCGACATCTTTTTTAAATATTGCCGGAAGTCATTATTGAGCCACTTACTTACAATAATATAGTATAATAGTTATTAATATAATAGTTATCTAAAAATATAAACCAATATTCTAGAATTAGGTATCAAAATTTACATGTTTTATAATAACTTAAACAACGAACAATACTTCAATTTAGATAAAATATTCGAGCGTAGCGGAAGTTTATTACAATTAATGATGAATTTTTATTAAGTGTGAAATACTAATTATACATTTAAACATTATTTTCTTATCAAGCTAACACATGCGTAGTTCGCGCACTAGTCCTGTCTCTCTTACTCTCATGCAAAGGATGCGGATTATCAAGCTAACACATGCGTAGCTCGCGCACTAGTACTATCTCTCTTACTCTCATGCAAAGTATGCGGAAAGAAATTGATGAATCCTGGCGAATTTAATAAGGATAATCGGATATTTTAATCGAATTATTGCATTGTCATCAGTCTTTGACAGGTGTGCAAAGTTTGAAATAAATCTGATCGTTCAAAGTAGGACAAAATCGAGCTCAAAGGGGTCGGTTACAAACATACATACAGGTGAAACTAATAAAAGCGTGTTAAATAGGGACTCGGGCGGCCAAAATCCGGGAGCGACGCGTCGTATGCCCGCGTGTGGGGTGTCTAAAAATCCGCCTCATCACGGGCTACGCGGTCAGCTAAAAAACCGGATCTGGTTCGGTACTAAAATCTCCGGAAAACCGCTGATAACTGTTGAAATTTCGAAAAAATTCCCGTTTTTTCAAAGGGAGACGCTTAAAATAAGGAGAGTATGCGGCCGATCGGGATGCTGTTGGTGGCGTTTGAAAGAGGGATAAATTTCGCACTCTGGATGGATGTCAGCACCGCCGTCAGTTTGGGGTTCACTTCACCAGGTGACTATGAAAACTATTGTAACTATGCGTTTTATTGAATACTAATAATGTTTCTTTTGCAGGTGTTCCTGACTCGCAGGTCGTCCGGAAATGTCAAAATATTGTGTAAACTAGTTGGCTGTATCGATTTTGATAAAATTCTATTGAAAAACAGTCGAGATTGTTGAAAAATTTAAAATATTGCGTATGAATGTACTGAAAAATGCAAGGGTTTAGTATGAACAAATGTATGGAGGGGGTATATATTTATCGACTTGGCGTGAAGAGATGAATTCCCTTATCGCTCCCGAGCCTGGATGACCCCGAAATGTTATGTTGCGGGATTCGTCTTTAAACAGGCTATCGGATGGTGAAAAAAGATTAGGAGAATATTACGAATCGGGGATGTTGCACGCAGAAGAAACTGAAAAAAGAGTAAAAAAGTCGAAAAAATAGGGACTCGGGCGGCCAAAATCCGGGAGCGACGCGTCGTATGCCCGCGTGTGGGGTGTCTAAAAATCCGCCTCATCACGGGCTACGCGGTCAGCTGAAAAACCGGATCTGGTTCGGTACTAAAATCTCCGGAAAACCGCTGATAACTGTTGAAATTTCGAAAAAATTCCCGTTTTTTCAAAGGGAGACGCTTAAAATAAGGAGAGTATGCGGCCGATCGGGATGCTGTTGGTGGCGTTTGAAAGAGGGATAAATTTCGCACTCTGGATGGATGTCAGCACCGCCGTCAGTTGGGGGTTCACTTCACCAGGTGACTATGAAAACTATTGTAACTATGCGTTTTATTGAATACTAATAATGTTTCTTTTGCAGGTGTTCCTGACTCGCAGGTCGTCCGGAAATGTCAAAATATTGTGTAAACTAGTTGGCTGTATCGATTTTGATAAAATTCTATTGAAAAACAGTCGAGATTGTTGAAAAATTTAAAATATTGCGTATGAATGTACTGAAAAATGCAAGGGTTTAGTATGAACAAATGTATGGATATATTTATCGACTTGGCGTGAAGAGATGAATTCCCTTATCGTTCCCGAGCCTGGATGACCCCGAAATGTTATGTTGTGGGATTCGTCTTTAAACAGGCTATCGGATGGTGAAAAAAGATTAGGAGAATATTACGAATCGGGGATGTTGCACGCAGAAGAAACTGAAAAAAGAGTAAAAAAGTCGAAAAAATAGGGACTCGGGTGGCCAAAATCCGGGAGCAACGCGTCGTATGCCCGCGTGTGGGGTGTCCAAAAATCCGCCTCGTCACGGGCTACGCGGTCAGCTAAAAAACCGGATCTGGTTCGGTACTAAAATCTCCGGAAAACCGCTGATAACTGTTGAAATTTGGGGTGCGAGGCCGGGGCACCTCCACGTGGTGCACCCTGGAAACGTCCATTTGGACGGCCAAGATTCCGGCGGGAGGGGGGGTCTCCGCGTGCCGACTCTGAAGGCAGAGCGCACGGCGGATTTGGCCCGGGGCCAATGGGGCGGATGTGTCTCATGGCACTCCGTCACCAGGGACGGTTGCGTCACGGCCCGGGGGCGTGACGGGTCGGTCGCTCGCGAGCGGCCAGACCCGGAAGGCCTAAACCGTAATCCTGAGTAGGGGGGTCAGGACCGGGGGTCTGCGGACTGCGGGGAAGAAAACCCCTATAAAAAATCACCCCAATCTCAAGTTTTGCTACTCGGCGAGGAGATGTATGGCTGGTGGGTTAAGAAGCGCGCGCGAAAAAAAAAAAGCGTCCAGTCGTTAGAGTAGTAGTCAAGGAGGACTCAAACTTCCAAACCATGATGGCAGAGGTCAATACTAGTAAGACTTCACCAGAGGGTCCCGGCCAGGCCGGGGAATCCCTTGCTGTGCCGGTGCTTGCGCGCGACGAGGAGTCGCGCCCAAGTTCCGGCACAGTCAGCTCCCAATCGTAAGGGTGGGGGGCAATCTCTGCTCCAGCCGCGAGCCCGGCGAAACAGGTGGCTCAAAGAAGGAGGAAGAGGAGGAGGCAGGGCGCCGTAGAGACCGTGCATCAACGCCGGTTGCGCCTAAAGCGGGAAGCGGAACGGCGGGCACAAAAAGATGCCGCCATGGCCGCGCGCGACGAGGGCGGTGCATCCGCAGCTACCGCAGAGCCGTCGCGGGGCGGAAACGGCGATATCGCCGGGGCGCCGAAGAAGAAGAGTGACAGCTCGGGCCTGTCGAGCGACGAGGGCGGATCAGCCGCAGGACCGTCGCGGGACGAGGGCGGCAGGGCCGCAGGACCGTCCAGGGAAGATGGAGGGAGTGACCCCGGCCCAGAGCGGAGTGACTCGAGACTGAGCGACAGCACCAACATCTCGCTGTCGAGCGACGAGGGCGGCACAGCCGCAGAGCCGTCGCGGGAGGAGGGCCGCAGTGCTGCAGGACCGGTGCAGAGTCCAGATGCGGCCGAGGAGATGTCGTTCAGCGTTCTATTTAGAACGCTACTATCGTGATATCATCTTCTTAATATATAAAATTCAAAGTCCTGACTGACTCATCAACGCCCAGCCCAAACCCTTGGACCTAGGAAGCTGAAATTTTGCACAGATGTTGTCTTTATGACGTAGGCAAGGAATAAGACGGGATTTTTCGAAATTCCCACGGGAACGGGAATAATAAGGATTTATATTTTCGCTATAAAAGTTGCCCTATCTCCGTTATTATATTTATTAGAGACTTGAAATTTGGCATATAAATATGTGATTGCAATCACTAAAAACCGTTTTTAGGATTTTTCGAAATTCCCTCGGGAACAGGAATAAAAAGGATTTATTTATATTTTGTCGCTTTAAATTTACCCTATCTCCGTAACCATATGTATTAGAAACTTAAAATTTGGCATATAAGTAGGTGATTATGAAAACAAAAAACAATTTTCAGGATATTTCGAAATTCCCACAGGAACGGGAATAAAAAAAGATTTACTTATATTTTCGCTTTAAAGTTGCCCTATTTCCGTAACTTTATTTATTAGAGACTTGAAATTCAGCTTAAAAGTAGGTTATTACGATAACTAAAAACCATTTTTAGGGTTTTTTGAAAATCCCTCGGAATATGATGAAAATCCTTGCTTAAAAGTTATATTGTTTGTTTTTTCTTTCGTAGCTATTGTTAAGTATAATAAGTGTATAAAATTATTTCCCCATTATGAAGTAGGCAAGGAATAAGACGGGATTTTTCGAAATTCCCAAGGGAACGGTAATAAAATGGATTTATATTTTCGCTTTGAAGTTGCCTATCACCGTTACTTTAATTATTAAATACTTGACATGTAAGTAGGTAATTTTGATCAGGCTTCAGTTATTTTTTTTTTTTTTTTTTTTTTTTTCGATTTTTTTTTTTTTGATTTTTCGAAATCACCTCGAAATAGGAGGAAAATCGTTGCTTTTAAGTCATAAAACTAAGTTTTGCTTTCGTTACTTTTGGCAGGTGCCTACACTAAAAAAAAAACTTGATTGAATACGTAAAGTCGTTTGCAATAGAATCCAACAATCATGTAAACAAATATGGCGGACTGACATTGACAGCGTATTGTTTGTGCCCATAGTGATGTCATAGTGTTCTAATTTAATTTTAATTAAATTTATTTTTCTAATTATTTTAATTTTAAGCCATAGAGTATGGCCCATAGTAGTATAAGTACTAAAATAAAACTGACTAATAGATTAAATATATAAGCCATAGACTATAAAATAAAACTGATTATATAGAAAAAAAGGGTTTATTAAAACAAATTTAAATCTTCGTCTTCGTCATCATCACTATCAGAAGTGTCGCCGGTGACCGTAATTATAAATGGAACCACTGTGTCATCGCTTGCCGTGTCTAAAATGCCGTCGAGCTTTTTCATTTCTTCCTCTTCCTTTAGGACGTGACTTACGCATTTCGACCATTGTTCGGCTCCGATTCTCGCCAACCCTTCGTTCAATAAAGTTTTTATTTCCGCCATTTTAAAAGATTTGTTATTTCTCCCAACATATGACTTAACCTGTGCCCAAATGAGCTCAATTGGGTTGAGTTCGCAGTGGTAGGGAGGAAGGCGAAGCACAGTTATTCCTTTCGATGCGGCGAGCTCGTCAACGTATTTTATAATATATTTTTTTTTATCAAATTTTGTGAGTAACTGTGCTTTTATTTCACTTGTTTCAAAAGCTATATTTTTGCTACGTAACCATTCTTGTATAGCATCCTTCCTCCAGCTCATGTTGGGCACTCGTTCGAGTTGGCGAGAATGGTATGGAGCATTATCCATTACAATTACAGATCCCGGCAGAATTTTGTCTAAAACCATCTTAAACCTAAAACAAAAAAGATAATTTTCTGTCATAATGTAATTTTATATCTATAAATACCCTTAATAATATTAATTTTATATAGTTTTATCATAAATGTACAAAAATCAACAAATGAAACCTTACCATTTCTCAAAATTATGAGCATCCATCTCCCCGTGATAATCGACTGCCATCTGACTTTTTTGCTTCAAAAACCCAATCTGCGCCTTCTAAAAAACCATCTTCATTGCCTATATGTGTAATAATCAGCCTCTTTCCTTTCTGAGGATTTTTTAAGCCACTTGAAAGGCCTCCCAAGAATGCCTGTCTACTACTCTTGATGTCATTATCCATCCACACATAATTGCAGGTGTGCCCTAAGTAAAAAAAAGTTTTAAATACATAATTATGTCAATAAAAACATTATTTAGATTTAAAATTAAGCAAACATGTAACCTATCACAATTTAAAATAATGTGTGAAATAAGTATATCTTATCTATCACCATATCTCAAACAAATGTTTTTAAGCAACCTGCGGAACACAAAAAAAATTTAAGCATTTAAATAAATAAAAAGCTCTCACCCTCATTAAGCCATGTTTCATCCAAATAATAAATCTTTTTATTTTGCTTTCTGTATTCATTGATTTTCAACAAATAATTCACCCTCCAAATTTGTAAGTCAGGTCTATCTAGCGAAATGCTTTTTCTTGATCGGTTGCTGTATGTGAAGTTTAATTTCTTCAATATTCTATACATTGTACCGAATGTAAAATTTGGTAGGCTGTCATCTTCATTGACTGCTGTCATAATTTTGGCAATGGTTGGCAATTCCCCATCAAAGTAAAATTTATGCACCTTTCTTCTTATTGCAGATAAGATAAAATCATCTAACTTATCAATTATGGCTCGATTTGCAGGTCTCTCCTAAAAAACAGACAAAGAATACTAAATTGCACAAATCCTAACATAACAAATAAAGTAAAGCTCAAAAGAGTAAAAAAAAGGCTGGCTAAGTTAATATTATAAATACCTTAGGCTGGGGTACTTCTTGATTTTGTATGTAATGTTTCATTACGTCACGAACAATATATTCTGAGACCTCCATTATTTTTGAGGTGGTTTTATATAATTCCATTTTTGATGGGTATGTAGGAGAGGTTTTCTCCAAGTGATTATAAATATTCACCAAAATTTTTTTCTCCCTTTGCGATAACTGTTTTTTAACAGCCAATTTTGGTTTTTTGACCGGCGGCGGAGGAGCAGTCCCCGACGAACCTGGCTGCGGCTCGCTCATTATAACCTTAAAAACAAATATAATTTTACACACATACATTTCAGTAATTATGATCTATTCAAATAATTAGTTACGAGGGCAATACAATATTAAAGTGCGTCTAATAGATTTGTGTTGTAGGTAATAGATCTAAATCATTCTTACCTCCTGATTACTCCTTGAGAAAAAATACCAATCGTATGCTATATCAAAGTCCGTGATTCCGTGCAAAGGTCGTCGTTCCAAGAAAAATATGTCCAGCCAAATCGTAAAGCAAAACAAAAGTCCAAAATGAGAATGCAAAGTCGTAGAAATCGAAAACAGAAAACGGAAACAGAAAACACTAATGCACAGCGAACCCCACAGATTAAAGGATACTACGTATGCGAACCCACAGAACAGTGAATGACAATTCTATAAACAAAATGGCCACCTGTCAATTTTATAAAACTAACCATTATTTTTATGGCTTAGGATACAATCCGTTTTGGTATAATTATATGAAGCTCTTGAAAAAAAAATTTTATTGTATTCAAATAATATTAAATAAATTAATTAAATTAAAAATAAAAGTTAACTTCAGATTACGAACAACACTAACTTTTCAACGACTTATAGAGTTCGATGAGTAAAAAACTAAGATGACGGCTTGTCAAATACTTCGAAATTTTTACGTTGCAAATGTTTTAATCAAATTTAACATATAAATACAGTTAAATCGTGTTGAAGATAATGTGAAAACAATGGTGCGTTCGTTAAAATCAGCCTATGTTCATAATTGATCGTCAAACGTATGTGATTACGGAGTAATCGTGACAAATTGGTTTATTTACATGATTGTTGAATTCTATTGCAAACGACTGTATCTATCACACAAGGTTGATGCTATTGTTAAACAAAATTATCGTATTAGTCGATGAAAGTGTTTGACTTCAACGAAATGTTTGACTATAATAATAATTATATATGCGAAAAACACAATTTTGCATTTTATTCGTATTTGAACAAGTTTTTTCACCGTATATTAAAACTAATATTCGGATATTTATTATTTTTTGGTGGTTTCCTTAAGTAGCTTCAGCAATAATGAAAAAGTCGCGCACGCCAATCTCCCCGGAGCTCGGAGGATATATAAGCAGCGCGAGGCGGCACGGCCCCATTCTCCGGGTTGAGAGCCCTCAGCGCTCACCCATAGTCCGCGTCAAGCTGTCAAGGCCATCTGCGGCCAACAGCTGTACACAAAAAAAAAAAAAAAAAAAAAAAAAAAGGCACGGCCCCATATTTTCCGCGTCGGAGACCCGTAGCATACGGACGTACGCCTCGTTGCTCTCCACTGCCGCGCTCTCCCCGCACCTGCCCCCTGCGGTCGTGCGATCTCGCTCCGTCTCGCTCGCTCTCGCAGCGTACCTCGCGTCGCGTCGCGCCGCCATTTTGTTGACATCTGTGGCCGTTCAGTGGCCCGCTCCGGGTGGCCGTGTATACGGTTGTCTGTGGCAGTTTCGCTGTTTGGACGCAGGTGTTGCCGGATCCCAACTGCACGAGTCGACTTTCTCAAGACGTCGAGTGCAGATTTCTACCGTTGGTAGATAAAAAGTCAACCCATTTTGGCCCCCTCAGGGCAGAAAACCATATTGTTTGGTCCCCGGCGGAAACCTCACGGTGTTAACGAAGCCGGGTGAGGCAAGGCCCCGATTTGCCTGCCGAGCCCCTTCAGGGCAGAGCTAACAATCGGAAGGGGTTAGAGCATCCGGCCTTGGGGGATCTCCTAGTCGGACCTAATCTACGGCTTTTCAACATTTTTCTGCGAAGGCCTAACGGCCCGAGCAGCTAGGAACCTATCGCACATTAAGATTGGCGAAGGATTACAAGCTTAGGGCACACTAGTTAAGCACACATCCTCCCGACCTGCACCCGGTGTGAAAGGCCAAAGGACATCTCCCTCTGCAAAGAGCCACCTGCGTGTGTTCTCTGTGGAGAATACGGACACCTGGCCAACTACCGCGGCTGCCCAAGAGCGCCGAGGAGGCTAGCCCGCCAACCCAACACAAACGGCAAGGCCTTGTACTATAACAAGACCTTCGTCCCAGCCCCCTTACCAACCCACAATGCGTGGGCTCGCCCCCTGCTAACCAGCAAGGAGGCTTTCCCAACCTTGCCCAACAGGCAGCCCGCTGCCCCACCCGCACCATCTCAGCCCAAACCACCAATAATCGGGCCAAACCAGCCCACCGGTGGTAATCCCAAGCCCCCTCAGGGCGCCCCCATTCCCATCGTCGTCGCTAAAAGCGCGCCCCCAAAAGCCCCCCAAGGACTAGATCCAGATCTAGCCCTGGTGGCCAACTTCGCGGCTCAAATCAATTTCGCGGAAATCCGCGAAATTGCAGCCGATCTTAGAAAGAACGAGGGAAACAACCTCGCCCTCTTTAATATAGCGATCAAATTCGCCCCCACGTTAGAGCGTCTAGGCTCACTCAAATTCAACTAAAATGGATAGGTACACTCCCGGCAGAGTTAAACCCAGACACCTCAAAGTAGGGACATTCAACGCAAATAGCCTTACCCAACAGAGGGATGAAGTAGGCACATTCCTTCGGGAACACCAGCTCGACATCTTGTTAGTACAAGAAACGTTCTTAAAACCATTCAACAGGGACCCTAGAATCGCGAACTATAATATAGTTCGCAATGATAGGACAACCTCACCAATGGGTGGAACGCTCATTTACTACAAAAGGTCGCTGCATTGCACACCTGTGGATCCGCCCCCTCTGATGTACATTGAAGCTTCAATTTGCAGGCTAGCCCTCTCAGGCCATCAGCCTATCACCCTTGTATCCGCATATCTCTCTCCCAACAGAGAACATTCGAAACAGTTGGTTGAAAAAGATCTAAAAGCCTTGCTAGAATTGGGAGGCGCTGTCATCATTGGCGGTGACCTTAACGCCAAGAACACCTCTTGGAGCTGTCAAAGTTCCAATACGAGGGGCAAGACTTTAGAGCTATTCGCTGACAGACTGGGATTTGATGTCATAGCGCCCATAGAGCCGACACACTTCCCCTTTAACGTTTCGCACAGGCCGGACATACTCGATATCTTTCTTCTCAAAAACATAAACCTTCGTTTATGTTCAATAGAAGTTCAACACGAGTTAGACTCAGATCACCGCCCGGTGACTCTGGAATTAGCCTCCCGCACCCCCGGCCCCTCAGGCCATAACAACGAAAGGACCAAGATAGCGACTGACTTGGCACGGCTAGCGAAAAATCTCAAGTCAACCTCGTCGGTCCATCTTGATCAAATTTCCAATGACATTACGTCTAAGGAACATACCTCTCAGGCGATCGAGTCGCTTACAAGTCACGTGCAGTCGATAATGGACGACTGCTCGCGGCCGGTACCAGATACGAACGATCGTAAATGGCGCCTGCCAGACGACGTCCGTGACTTGTTAAGACGTAAAAACGCCGCGACACGCGCTTATGACCGCTACCCCACGGAGGACAACCGTACCCGCCTACGGTCACTCCAGAGGGAGGTTAAACAAGCTATTAATGAATTGAGACAGAGCAAATGGGACGCCATGCTCGAGGAGCTAGAGCCCTCTCACACAGCCTTTTGGCAGCTTTCCCGCTCACTCAAAAAAGACATCGTGTCCACTCTCCCTCCTCTCACCAGATCCAACCAGCCACCGGCGTTTATGGACGACGAAAAGTCAGAATGCCTGGCCGACTGCTTGGAGCTTCAGTGTACGCCGAGTACACTACACCCCGACGCCGCGAATCACCGCTTCATCGCCGACGAAGTGGAACGTCGTACCACTCTCTCGCGCTCGTTACGAAACGACAACCCCGATCAGCCTATCCCAGTAGTAACCACCGATGAGGTCGAATCGTTAGTCAGGGGTCTTAAAACCAGAAAAGCCCCAGGTTCGGACGGAATCTCAAATAAAGTCATTAAATTATTCCCCGCCCACTTAATAGTCCTGTTGTGCTGCATCTTCAATGCAGCACTAAATAATAACATCTTTCCCGCGCAATGGAAAGAGGCCGTGGTAATAGGAATACACAAACCCGGCAAGCGCCGTACCGAACCCAGTAGTTACCGCCCGATTAGTCTACTAAAAGGTCTAGGTAAGATCTACGAACGAATAGTTCTCAGTAGACTACGCACATTCGCCGAGGCTAACAACCTCGTTCCCGACGCACAGTTTGGTTTCCGAGCCAAACACAGCTGCGTACAACAAGTTCACCGCTTGGTAGAATACACAAGTAGTCAGTTCATCATGAACAGATATACGGGTGTATTATTCCTAGACGTAGCGAAAGCATTCGACAAGGTTTGGCATGAAGGCCTAATCTACAAACTCTATCTCCTCAAGATCCCTCACTACTTAATTCTCATTATACATGACTACTTAAGTCACCGCAGCTTTCGCTACAGGGTGGAAGGGACGTTGTTGACCTCCCACCCTATCAAGGCCGGCGTCCCTCAGGGGTCGGTCCTCTCCCCATTTCTCTTCATGCTATACACTAGCGATATGCCCAAATTCAACCGGGTACATAAAGCGCTTTACGCTGATGACACCGCACTCTTTTGTGCTGGTAGATCCCCGACAACAGTAGCCAAGACTCTCCAAACAGCGGTTACCGCCCTAGCCAATTGGTTTAGGAAATGGAGATTAGAAATCAACCCCGAGAAGAGTCAGGCGGTCATGTTCACTAGACGAACTGCCCGTTCCTACTCTATCGATAGCATTCCCCCCCTTAAAATTTTCAACAAGCCGGTCACTTGGACCAGGCAGGCCAAATACTTGGGTGTGACCCTTGACGATCGACTCAGCTTCGCCCCTCACATAATGCAAGTCCGCGCACGGGCAGCCTTTGTGATGGGCCGTCTCCACTGTCTACTCAACTCTAGGTCGCGTATGCCCCTGAGTAGCAAAATCCGACTATACACCACCTGCATACGGCCTATCATGACCTATGCCAGCGTGGTGTTCGCGCATGTTAAGCCACACAGGATCCACAGGCTACAGACACTACAAAATCGTTTCATGCGCCGAGCTACGGGAGCACCGTGGTTCATACGAAACGTCGATCTCCACATCGACCTCGAACTGCCGACCATCAAGCAGTTTATGAAACGGTGCTCTCAGAGCTACTTTGACTCTGCCATGACACACCCCAACCAACTAGTGGTTGGGGCGGCTTCCTATAGACCCTCCAAAATCTCCTCCATCCGACGTCCTCGTCACGTCCTCGACGAAGAGGACGACAATATCACACTCGCTCAACAAAGAGCCTACACGGCCCGCGAGGCCTTAACAAATAAATATCCGCGGTTCCGCCCTCGCCGTCGAGGTGCGAAACCGCGCCGCGCAAAAGTCACTACTAAAAACGTGGGCACGCCCACTTTGCCTCCAGCGACGCCCCAAGCCGAGGTCCGTTCCCCACAGGGGGAGCCCTTGGGCGATGTCGCTTAGCATACTTTTCTCCGGGTTGAGAGCCCTCAGCGCTCACCCATAGTCCGCGTCAAGCTGTCAAGGCCATCTGCGGCCAACAGCTGTACACACACAAAAAAAAAAAAAAAAAAAAACACGGCCCCACACATTATAATTGCAACCTTGGTCTTAATAACACGTCCAGCGCAAACGCTGCGATAGATTATACCATACAAGTAAACTGTACTTTTCAGTGCAACACTATCTTTTAAAAACTGTGCTTTTCAGCACAATTCTTTGCTTTTCAAAATATTCTTTCTTATCTTTTAAAAATTGTTTTGCTAATCTTTTCCAAAAAAATCTATTCTTTTCCAAATTGCTTTTCTAATCATTTCCAAATACTGTTTCCCATTTTTTTTTACTTTTATTAAGTTTATGATACTACTATTTTAATTGCCTTGATTCCTTAGTGCATAACTTTGCTTTTCAAAATATTCTTATCTTTTGCAAATTGTTTTGCTAATATTTAAAAAAAAAACTATTCTTTTTCAAATTGTTTTTTCTTAATCATTTTCGAATATTTTTCTATTTTTTTTTTCTTTCATTAACTTTATAATACTATATATTTAATTTTTTTTTTCAAATTAATTTTCAAAGTATTCTTATTTTTCACAAAGTTCTTTGTTAATCTTTAAAAAAAAAATTTTCCAATTGCTTTTCTTTTCTAATCATTTTACAATATATTTTTGATTTTTTTTTACTTTCATTTTGTTTATAATACTATTTAATTAGCTTAAATTTGTAAGTGCATAACTTAAGTACATAGTTTTTGTTCGTTATTTGAGTAGATTTTGTTTATTATCTATCACAATGACTGTTGAAACATTGCAAATTGATGGGGCTATGATCCCTCACACCGTAGTTCCTATAATTGGAGACGGAGCCTGTCTGTTTCGGGCCATCTCCTATATATTGTATGATACACAGGTGATGGCCAGGGAGGTGCGCGAGCAAATCGTAGACTATGTGGTGGACAACTGGGAATCGTTTGCCATTATGTCACATGACAGTAACGGGGACAATTACTTCAGTGCCGCTGAATACCGCATTGACATTTTTTTTTTTTTTTTTTTTTTATTGCCAACGGTGGCAAACGAGCAAGCAGCATACCTGATGGTAAGTGAAACTGCTGCACATGGACCATTGCAATACCAGGGGCACAGCCAGGCCGCTGCCTACCGTGAAGGAAATACTCTTCTTAAACCTCGTTTAAAGAAGGACATGTCATAGCGCTCGGGAAACACAGCAGCAGGTAGTTCATTCCAGAGCTTGCACGTACGTGGGAGAAATGATCGCTGAAAACGTACAGTTGAAGACCATAACGTTTCCAGGTGAAATGGATGAACCCTGCTGCGATGTCGAGTGGTACGTTGGTAGAATGGTGACGGTGGTACCAAGTCAAACAGTTCCTCGGAGCACTCCCCGTGAAAGAGTCGGTAGAGTACACAGAGTGACCCAAAGTCTCTCCGCTGCTCCAGCGACTCCAATCTGTCCGTAAGATTGGGATCCCCGACGATTCGAACAGCCCGTCTTTGCAGGGAGTCAAGTGGGTCTAGCTGATATTTGGGCGCACCTGCCCAGAGATGTGAGCAGTACTCCACATGAGGACGAACTTGTGCTTTGTATAGCACAAGACGCTGTCTCGGTGTGAAGTACCGCCTGGCTCTGTTCAGGACGCCCAACTTTTTGCTTGCCAATTTGGCTTTGTCCTCCAAATGACTCCCAAACTGGACTTTGCTCGATATTTTGACGCCGAGAATCCCAATACTCTCAGAAATTGGAAGAGTTACTCCTTGGAACTGAGGCGCCATGACAAATGGGTCCTTCTTTGCAGTGAACGCGCAAACTTGTGTCTTTGTGGGGTTGAACTGGACTAGGTTCCGTTCACCCCATTCCGAGGCCCGCCCCAGAGAGCGCTCGACTTCAGACACAAGTTGAACCCTTCTTTCCTGAATACTCCGAGGGATATTCCGTTGCTCAGTGTACCGCTCATCACCCGTACTGTCATCCGCATAGCAACGCATACTCTCGATAGAGAGCATGTCATTGATATGCAGGATAAACAACGTCGGGGAGAGCACCGAGCCTTGTGGTACACCAGCATTAATGGTCATGGTATCGGAGCAGGAGCCATCTACGACGACTTTTATACTCCGACCATCCAAAAAGCTGGCAATCCAATTACAGAGTCCCTCGGGGATTCCGTATGATGGTAGCTTCGATAGAAGTGCCCTGTGCCAGACCCTATCGAACGCCTTTGCGATATCTAGGCTGAACGCCAGCGCCTCACCCTTGCCCTCCAGGGCCTCTGCCCAACGGTGTGTGAGGTACACAAGAAGATCACCAGCCGACCGACCATGACGAAAGCCGTATTGGCGATCACTGATAAGCTGGCGATCCTCAAGGTACTGCAGAAGCTGACGGTTTATAACCTTCTCCATTATCTTGGAGAGCAAGGATGTTATCGCAATTGGCCTGTAATTCGATGGGTCAGACCGGTCTCCCTTTTTAGGGATCGGGTGGACATGGGCTACCTTCCACGAAGACGGAACCCTATTAGTAGCGTAGGAAAGTCGGTATAGGCGCGTGAGGATGGGAGTCAATTCAGGGGCGCACGTCTTTAGTACCACTGCAGGGATGCCATCCGGTCCACTCGACTTATGGACGTCTAAAAGCCGCAGCTCCCGCCTAACCGCTCGCTGCGTGATGCGGATTTCGGGCAGTGAGCTTTCACACCGTGGGATGGTAGGTGGTGTGGCAGCTCCGGCATCCAAAGTCGAGTTACAGGCAAAGAATTGACCTAGAAGATCGGCCTTCTCCTTTGCGCTGTGGGCCAGACTACCATCGTGTTTCTGCAGTGGTGGGAGATTGGGCTGGCAGAAGTTGCCTTGTGCAGCCTTGGCGAGCGACCAGAATGCACGACTCCCAGCGGGATAGCTTTGCAATCGCTCGCCAATTCTGGCAACATGCTCCGCCTTGGCTCTGGCAATAGCCTTCTTACTAGATCTAGAAGCGGCGTTAAATTTCCGCTTCACCTCTTTGGCGTTCGGGTCCTGGCATTTTTTGGCCCTATTCCAGGCCCGATATGCGGACTGTTTCTGGCATGCAGCCGTCCTGCAGGTTTTGTTAAACCAGGGTCGGCTGCGGCCACCGACGGGTATTTTGGTGTTGGGGATGAATAATTCCATCCCCGTAATAACCGTTTCGGTAACGCAGTCCGCACAGACGCCAGGGTCCCCAGAGGCGAAGCAAAGCCGCTTCCATGGGTAGGATGCGTAAAACTCGCGCAGTCCATCCCAATCTGCTGACATGTCACGCCATTTTACTTATGGTAGTTTATGTGAGCTGGAAGCGGCAGGGCAACTCTTTCCATGGGTCTTTGAAGTTTACCGAAACGGTGAACTGTATATGAGTTTTGGTACTACAGGTAACCCTGTGGGACGACTACGCTTTAAAGACACATGATCTGTCACGTGGCCATTTCGATGTTTACGTCCGTAGTGAAGTGACTGCGACAATGGCCGAGACCGCCTCCCCTTCTTCACTTCTCCCCGTCGTTGCAAAGAAGATTACTACGAGAAGAAATGAAGTGCCTACTAATTCACCGCCCATATTAGAACCAGATCATGACGTATCTCAGTATCAATCTCTTATCTTTCCTACTAAATGCTCCAAGAAACGTCGTGCCAGATGCACCGACGCTACTCGGAAAAAACAAATTCAAAACGCTTCAAAAAATACGCGCAAACAAACCCAGCAGTTCACCGTGCTACCGTGGCCAGATACCAGAAAACTCACCCTGAGGTACACAGGGCGGCACAGTCTCTTTATGAGCAAAATAATCCTGGAAGACGAGTACAAAGGAAAGGACGCTCCTGGAAAACCAAGGCTCACTCCGGCATGGCCTATGATCTTGATATAGAGTATGAGACGGACAGTACTGTATCCTTGGGTGCCATGAACAACAAGTGCCATTGGTGTAATGCTCTCAAGTGGAAGGAGGAGCCACCCGGCATGTGCTGCAGTGCTGGTAAGGTGCAGCTCCCGCCTTATGAACAGCTACCTGAGCCTCTCTACAGTTTGATAATGGATATACATCCAGAACACGACCATTTCATGAACAGTATTCGTAAATATAATAGTTGTTTTCAAATGACTTCTTTCGGAGCGAAACAGATGATAAAAGACGGTTTTATGCCAACTTTTAAAGTTCAGGGCCAGGTATACCATTTGGTGGGAAGCTTGCTGCCAGCTCCTCAAAAGGAACCACAATTTTTACAAATATATTTTGTTGGCGAAGATGACAGGGAAGTACAATTGAGGTGCAGTATCTTTCCCGAAGTAAAACCCGGCTTAGTCAAGCAACTGCAGAGAATGCTACATACGTTTAATACTTATGTAAGAAACTTGAAGATCGCGCTGGACAAGGTGCCTGAAACGTCTAAACCATTTAAAGTAGTCATTAATGCTGAGAAGAAACCGCCGGAGAGTCACAGGGGTCGTTTTAATGCTCCTACGTCAAATGAGGTGGCATTAGTAATAGTTGGTCAGCAATTTGAGAAACGAGACATTATCCTTGAGAGCCACGATAATTCATTGCAGCGCATTAGCGAGATTCACCGTTCGTATGACGCCCTGCAGTATCCGCTTTTGTTTTGCCGTGGCGAGGATGGGTACTCCATTTCTTTACCTCAGCGTGATCCTGAGACCAAATTAATAATTAAAAATACAATTTCAGCTGCAAGGTTCTATTCTTTTCGTATAATGATTAGACAAGGAGAAGATAATCACTTGGTGTAATTCCGTTCCCTTTTTAGTCAGTTTTTAGTGGACATGCACGCCAAAATAGAGACGGAAAGGTTGACCTATATCAGGAACAACCAGGCGCAGCTGAGGGCTGACAGTTATATACACTTGCGGGATGCCATAGGAAGGCAGGATGGCATGGATGTTCAGCAGCTAGGTCAGAAGGTGGTGCTCCCGTCATCTTTTACCGGGGGACCACGCTATATGCACGAGCGTACACAAGACGCTATGACATACGTGCGTCAGTACGGTCGTCCTGATCTTTTTATCACATTTACGTGTAACCCCCGATGGAAAGACATCACAGATCTATTTGGGGGGATGCGTTGCTTTATATACTCGGTAGAATGGCAAAAACGGGGTCTTCCTCACATTCACATCTTGCTATGGCTAGAGCAGCGTATCACCACAGATAAGATCGACAATGTTATTAGTGCAGAAATACCTGACCCTGAGCAAGACCCTCTCCTCTACGATATTGTGAAGGCCAGTATGATACATGGTCCTTGCGGAAGTTTAAATTACAACTCGCCCTGCATGAAAGATGGCAGTTGCAGTAAGAGGTACCCTCGACCGTTTCTCAAGGACACCCAGGCAGGAGACGATGGATATCCGCAATATAGGAGGAGGTCTCCAGCTGACGGTGGTAACACAATAAAAATTAATGAAATAGAGTTGGACAACCGCTGGGTGGTGCCTTACAATCCTGTCCTGTCACGTACTTTCAATGCTCATATTAATGTGGAGTACTGCAATTCTGTTAAATCTATCAAATATATTTGTAAGTACGTGAACAAGGGCAGTGATCAAGCGGCCTTTACTCTAGAAAATGAGAAAGATGAGGTAAAAATCTACGAAAGCGGCCGGTACATAAGCAGTTCCGAAGCAGTTTGGAGGATCTTAAGCTTCTCCATTCATGAAAGGTTCCCCCCTGTCGTGCACCTCGCTGTTCATCTTGAAAACGGTCAGCGAATATACTTCACCTCAAATAATTTGTCAGAAAAGATAAATAATCCACCACAGACAACGCTCCTAGGCTTTTTTGAAATCTGCAAAACAGACAATTTCGCTAAAACTCTGCAGTACTCCGAAGTCCCTTCTTACTATGTCTGGAACAGCAAAAAATTTTCAAGGAGGAAAAAAGGGAAAGATGTTGAGGGCTGGCCCGGAGTGAAAAAAGTGCACGCTCTGGGCAGGGTCTATACGATTCATCCAAACAACACCGAGTGCTACCACGTACGCCTTTTGCTCCATGAGGTTAGAGGAACGACATCCTTTGAGGACTTAAAGACTGTGAATGGTATCCTCCATCCAACATTTCAATCTGCGTGTAAGGCACTTGGTCTGCTAGAAGACGACAAGCATTGGGACACCACTTTAGAGGAAGCTGAATTATGCGATTCTCCTCTCAAATTGCGAGAGCTATTTACAATAATGTTAGTTTTCTGTCAACTCTCTGATCCTTTAAGCCTTTGGGAGAAATACAAAGAGAGTCTCTCAGAAGACATTAAACGGCAACTGGAAAGAGAGTTGCAAGATTGTGTATCTGTTGTACACCTCACTGACGAGGTGTACAACAGATGTTTGATTTTGATTGAGGATGCAGTATTAACTCAAGCAGGACAAAACTTGGCACAGTACGGATTACCTCAGCCAAAAAGATCTGCAGCAACTTTGGACAATAGAGAATATCTGAGGGAGACCAATTATGATCTATGCGCCCTAGGAGAGGTGGTGTCATGCAATGAGGAGTTACTGACGGATGAACAGCTTTACGTTTACCAGAAGATCCTTGGCAATATTGAAAAAGGAATAGGGCAAATTTTTTTCCTGGATGCTCCTGGTGGCACTGGTAAAACATTCCTTATCAATTTGCTATTGGCAAAAGTTAGGAGTAATCGTAGAATTGCCTTAGCTGTCGCATCGTCAGGAATCGCAGCAACACTGTTGGAGGGAGGCAAGACAGCTCACGCTGCTTTCAAGCTGCCACTAAACCTTATCCATGTGGAAACTCCACTGTGCAATATCTCAAAACAGAGTAATGCGGCCCAAGTGCTGCGTGATTGTAAACTCCTAGTTTGGGACGAGAGCACAATGGCGCATAAGGGGGGTTTTGAAGCGCTAAACAGAACACTAAAAGATATTAGAGGGAACGATGACATGATGGGTGGAGTCACCGTGTTGTTAGCTGGAGACTTCCGTCAGACTCTGCCGGTAGTGCCGAGGGGAACTCGAGCTGACTGACGAAGTTAAGGCTTGCATTAAGGCATCAAGTCTTTGGCCCCTAATCAAAAAGCTTCACCTTAAAAAAAATATGCGGGTGCACCTGAAGAGTGATGTTTGCGCTGGACAATTCTCCGATCTTCTTCTTAAAATAGGAAATGGAGAATATCCAGAAACTGATGGCAAGATTACAATTCCATCAGATCTTGCCTCACTTGTACCGACCGTTGATGACCTAATAGCCCGAATATATCCAGATGTTCACAACCTACACAACAAATCCATGGAGTGGCTGTGTGAACGTGCGATTTTGACACCTAAGAACGATCAGGCTTCAGTTATTAATGACACTTTGTTAAAGTCATTCGAAGGTGTAGAATACAAGTACAAGTCTGTGGACACTGTAGTGCATACGGATGATGCTATACACTATCCTGTGGAGTTCTTAAATGCACTCAACCCACCTGGTCTACCGGTTCACACACTTATCCTCAAAGTGAGTGCTCCAGTAATGCTACTCCGAAACCTCAATCCGCCTAAGTTGTGCAATGGGACCAGGTTGCGTGTGAAAGCCTTACATAAAAACTTAGTAGAGGCCATTGTAATTACTGGCTGTGCTCGAGGTGAATCGGTGTATATACCACGGATACCACTTATACCATCGGAGTACCCATTCGAGTTTAAAAGGCTGCAGTTCCCTCTTAAGGTCTGTTTCGCAATGACGATTAATAAGTCTCAGGGTCAGTCACTAAAAACAGCAGGAATCGATCTTAGGGTAGACTGCTTCTCGCACGGTCAGTTTTACGTGGCTTGCTCGAGAGTGAGCTCTCCTAGCAGTCTGGTCATCTTAGCACCTGAGGGCAGAACCGCTAATGTAGTTTATAAAGAGGTACTATAAGTTTGGTATAAGCTCAAAAAATAGCCTTACCCCTTTACAATGGTTTTAGAATTTTGGTGTCTTTCAATTTGTATGTTATGGCATAACACAAAAACCACTGAATGGATTTCGATACAATTTTCACAATTTTGGTAGTTTGGGGGTCCATCTTAAAATCTAAGCCACGTATCATTTAATTTCGTTAAAAAAACAGAAGATATGGTGCATAGGGTGATTTATTCTGTAGTCTACGCGGACGAAGTCGCGGGCAAAAGCTAGTTGGAATATAAAATGTAGCGACATTTCATTCTGAACCCACTGTAGCTCAAAAACTGTTTTAGTCACCTTTGCCTATACAGATGAGGCTTTTCGTAGAGGAATAGAGAACTGTTTCCTCGTGACGTAGTATAAAATAATTCGTTGGAAATCTTCGTTTGTATCTTTCTAGATGAGAACAAAGAAATTATTGGTGGTTGGCCGCTTTAGTGACTTTTCGAATAGTAATGTGGAGAACTAATAATCCAGTTAAAGCAATTGATTGAGGTGATTTATGTGTCACAAGACTTATTTATTAATTATTCTTACAAAAAATACTATTTATTAATTATTCTTAGAAAAATTACTATTTATTTCATTACTAGTATCATTTCACAGATGTATGTAACTTAACTGGTCATTTGAGGAAGTATAATGGTAATTTATATGTCGGTATTTTTCATTTGTTGTTTTAGCTATGTTGAGTTTTATCTAGTTAAGGGATACTATTTAATTCATATCGATTCTTAAGATCGACTTAACGGTGAACGGCACGGCAGCCCTAATCGTGAAATTATATAGTTGCTACTGCCAAAAAAATCTTGAGTTGCCAATAGTGGCAATAATTTAATTCAGTAGTGCCATCTATTAAAGCAATAGAATATAAAAAATTACCATATTTTTTCTGCTGGACGATAGGTGACGCTACAAAAGTTCAAAATCCTGCTTGTTGGGAAGTTACCTGGCCCTGAGCGGTACACTGAGCAACGGAATATCCCTCGGAGTACTCAGGAAAGAAGGGTTCAACTTGTGTCTGAAGTCGAGCGCTCTCTGGGGCGGGCCTCGGAATGGGGTGAACGGAACCTAGTCCAGTTCAACCCCACAAAGACACAAGTTTGCGCGTTCACTGCAAAGAAGGACCCGTTTGTCATGGCGCCACAGTTTCAAGGAGTAACTCTCCCAATTTCTGAGAGTATTGGGATTCTCGGCGTCAAAATATCGAGCAAAGTCCAGTTTGGGAGTCATTTGGAGGACAAAGCCAAATTGGCAAGCAAAAATTTGGGTGTCCTGAACAGAGCCAGGCGGTACTTCACACCGAGACAGCGTCTTGTGCTATACAAAGCACAAGTTCGTCCTCATGTGGAGTACTGCTCACATCTCTGGGCAGGTGCGCCCAAATATCAGCTAGACCCACTTGACTCCCTGCAAAGACGGGCTGTTCGAATCGTCGGGGATCCCAATCTTACGGACAGATTGGAGTCGCTGGAGCAGCGGAGAGACTTTGGGTCACTCTGTGTACTCTACCGACTCTTTCACGGGGAGTGCTCCGAGGAACTGTTTGACTTGGTACCACCGTCACCATTCTACCAACGTACCACTCGACATCGTAGCAGGGTTCATCCATTTCACCTGGAAACGTTATGGTCTTCAACTGTACGTTTCCAGCGATCATTTCTCCCACGTACGTGCAAGCTCTGGAATGAACTACCTGCTGCTGTATTTCCCGAGCGCTATGACATGTCCTTCTTTAAACGAGGTTTAAGAAGAGTATTTCCTTCACGGTAGGCAGCGGCCTAGCTGTGCCCCTGGTATTGCAAAGGTCCATGTGCAGCAGTTTCACTTACCATCAGGTGTGCTGCTTGCTCGTTTGCCACCGTTAGCAATAAAAAAAAAAAAAAAAAAGCGCTGGCATGAAACTGATGATCAGTTATCACTTACTCCTAGAATTTGATAAAAATAAGCTCGGCACGGCAACTCCGCAATGAACGAAGTTAAATGTGGTCATGGGGAAAATATCGAAATATCGATATTGGAACGAAGTTCCTTATCGCGCGTTGTGAAAGGGGGCTAGACGGAAAGAATTCTTACGAAAAGTTGTCACGACACTTTTTGCTATAGTAAGCTATTGTAAGCTGTGCGGCGTCGTATGTTTCTCTGTCTGTCTCTCTCTCTCTTATAGAAACCAAGCCAGATATTTTCATTTCTATTTCGCATTGAACAGTGTGGTGTCGCGACGATTATTTTTGTTGAGTGTATACAACAACAAAATATAATAC
The DNA here is from genome assembly GCA_032191425.1 of Lymantria dispar. Classification (NCBI taxonomy): domain Eukaryota; kingdom Metazoa; phylum Arthropoda; class Insecta; order Lepidoptera; family Erebidae; genus Lymantria; species Lymantria dispar. The sequence goes on from CM063456.1 coordinate 1,590,742, forward strand.
TACCAATGATGCAGTTTTTTCAAGACATTTAAATAAAATAGAATCCCAAACATATGTTTCCTACTTCAGTTACCACAAGCCAATTATTACGAAAATTGAGCCTACTGATTAAGTTTATATAACATTATATTTGTTAATAATAAAAAAAATATTATTATAACTTAAAAAAAATAAAATTTTATTACAATTCCTTCACTAATTAATCGAAAGGAACTTCGTTCCATCCGGGTGTCCCTTGACACCTCTCAAGTTTTTTTTTTTTTCATTATATCGAACTCCGATATTGATATAGTTAAGAATATCGATATATCGAAAAACTATTTTTTTTTTAATAGACAACCCTAACTAGAAGACTCGGGTGTCACGTGTTCAAAATGTGACATCATAGTACTCCAACCAATGCGGTGCGTTTCAGAAATTTTGCGCGCGAATCTCAAAAAAGGCACTTTTTGATAATTAAATTTAATTATTAAATAATGATAAAATTAAAAAATAATTGTATAGGTACGTTTTTTAAGCAATAAAGATTACAAATAAGAATAATTTGTTCATTTTAGAGTTTCGTGCATATTCCCTATTCATCCATTTATAAAATAGCCCTTTTTTTTTTTTTTGTGGGTGGTTCGCGGTCGGCGCGCCTCCGCACCACTCCGTCCGGGGTGACAGAGGGGCTTAAGCACGCAACTCCCGCGACCCACCCAAAAACCACGTCGCCTTCGTCGTTGGGCCGACCACTGGAGCAGCGTTAACTTGTCGTTAGTGGTCGGCCCGACGGAATACCCCCTTATTGGGGTACCCTCCCATCGACCGACGTCCCCCCCTCGGGGAGGACGTCGGTCTTTCCTCACGCGGTCGGCCTCTCAGCGGGTGACGGACTAATCCCCGGTCACGTCACCCGCGGCCTCGGCTAGGGCGGCATGAGGCGCAGATAGTTGCGCCTGCGCCGCCCCAGTCGCCGGCGGCGGATCTCCTCATCGAGGCTGCGCTCCTCGCGCAGGCGATCCGCCGCCTCCTTCCGCGAGATCACTGTCTCGCAGAAGGCTGCGACCGCGTCCCAATTCCCGACGCTGTCGACCATCGCCCTAGAGATAGCCGGCAGCGTCAGGTCTGTACCGATGATTGCGACGAGTTCACAGCGCTGCACTGCCCAAGCACCGCAGGCCTCGAGCGTATGGCGCGTCGTGTCCTCGTCGCAATCGCAGTGGTGGCAGGACGGTGTACTCTCCCTCCTAACGACCTTGTGCAGGTATTTGGCGAAGCACCCATGCCCCGTCAAAACCTGCACCAGTCGGAAGGAGAGCACCCCGTGCTGCCTTTCCAACCACTGCATCAGCACCGTCCGGAAAGCCTCCACGGTTCGCACCCCGAACCGAGGCCTCTCCAGCCGGACTGCCCAACGGGCGATGACGTCTCGGCGGGCGTCGACGCGCCAGGCGGTGAGATCCCTTAACGAGACCACACCGCCCTCCGCTCGCACCCCCGTCACCCGCCGATATAGTCCGGCGAGCATCTCCGCCTCCAGATCCCACGGCCAACAGGCACGCTGACTCCGTCGCCACCGTGTGGTATCCGCGGATGGCCCTGACCGCCATGACCCTCTGTGGTCGCCACAGAAGGGCCCTAAGTCGGACGGTCAAGGACCCCGCCCACACCGGTGCGCCGTACAGGGCCATCGACCGGATGACCCCCGCGTACAGCCGTCGGCACGCAGCGCTCGGTCCGCCCACGTTCGGCATAAGCCACGATAGGGCGGACGCCGCGCCGACGAGCCGTGGAGCGAGCCTGCGGAAATGCTCCCGGAACCACCATCGCCCGTCGAGCACCAGGCCCAAGTACCTCATATGGGCCCGGATGCTGATGTCGACCGAGTGGACGGTGATCGAGACGCCGATGGGAGGGCTCATAGTGCGCCCATGGAACAAGAGGGCCTCCGTCTTGTCCAGGGCGACCCTCAACCCCAGCGCCTCGATCCGCCTGACGACCTCCTCGGTACCAGAGGTCGCCAGGCTTACCGCCTCTTCTAGCGTCCCACCACGGGCTGTGACGAGCGTGTCGTCGGCGTAACAAATCACGCCCAGCCCGGGCGGGAGGCTCCCCCTCAACGCCCAGTCGTAGCCGATGTTCCACAGGGTGGGTCCGAGGACTGACCCCTGTGGGACACCGCACGTCATGGGCGTTCGCACAACGTCCCCTGCTCGGTCGGTGCAGAGGACGCTGCGCCCCTCCAAATAGTCTGACACTAGCCGCCTCAGGTAAACTGGCACCCCGTGATACCGGAGCGCCTCCCTGATGCAGCTGAATGGCAGACTATTGAATGCGTTGGCGATGTCTAGGGACACCACCAACAGCACTCCCCCGCCAGTGACGGCCTCAGTCGCCACGGCCCTCAGGCGCAACAGAGCCGCGATCGTTGATCGACCCCTCCTAAACCCAAACTGGGCGTCCGACAGATCGGGCCCCGTGCCGACGAGGTGCCGCTCGATGCGGGCAGCTACCACCCTCTCCAGTAGCTTGCCCGTGTCATCAAGCAGCACGATAGGCCTGTAGGCCGAAGGCGACTCCTGAGACCGCCCGGCTTCGGCAGGAGCACCAGCCTTCCCTCCTTCCAGCACCCAGGGAACCGTCCGGACGCTAAACACGCGTCGAACAGCTCCCTGAGGCGGGGTCCCAGGTGTTCGAGGACCAGGGCTAGCACGCGGTTAGGAACACCGTCGGGCCCGGGGGCGGTAGACTTTGCGCGCATGCGCGTCACCGCCACCCCCATCTCGGGTTCCGTGATGGGCGGAACACTGTCGTCGTCGGCCTCCCGGTCAGTGTCTGGCGGAGCCATGACCGGGGGCGTGTGTTCCGCCCGCCGCGGGAACAGGTCCTTGATGTCCCGGGTGAGAAGGCCGGGCTGGAGAGTCTCGGTGAGGGGAGGGCCCCGCGCGCGTAGCCTATTCAGTACCGCGCGATAGGGGCGTCCCCAGAGGTCACGGTCGAGACCGTCCAGCATCTCCTGCCGACTGACGTCCTTGGCGGAGCGGACGGCCAACCTGAAGGCCGACCGCGCATTACGGTAGCCCTCATAAAGCACGGCCTCCCGCTCCGCGGCGCGATGGCACCGCCGGCTGCGGGTGTAGGTCCTCCGGGCGCGGATACGCGCGGCCCGGAGATCCGCCAGCTCCCGGGACCACCAGTGGACCCCCTCCTCGGGGGCAGACACCGTACCCGGGGCATGGCCGCATCGTAGATCTGCGTCAAAGCACTGCGGATGCGGCCCGCCTCGGCGTCCACCCCGTCCGACTGGTGGGCAGAGGACAGCCATGAGTGTACGATGGCTGTCTCCGCCAGCTGGTCCCGGTCTAAGCAACCCACAGCCCATCGCGGGAACGCAGGACGCCTATCCGCCCCGTGACCCCCGCTGGGCGTCAGAATTGCCAGGGAGACCTCCATCCGGATATACCGGTGGTCCGACAAGGTCTCGACCTACTCCACGACGCGCCAGCTCCCCACGCGTGCGGCGACTCCGGGGCTAGCGAACGAAAGGTCTACTATCGACCCGCCCCGTTGTCGCACGCACGTATGCACCGAGCCCCTGTTCAACAAACAGAGGCCCAGCGCCGCCGCCCACTCCTCGATCGCCCGTCCTCGGTCATCCGTCCTAGGGGACCCCCACGCCACGGACTTGGCGTTAAAGTCCCGCAGGACGAAGACCTGGCGCGATGCCAGTCGCCGTAACGAGGCCTCCATGATGGTGAGGGAGGCCTCGAAATCCGTCACACTCCAGTTAGGGGAGAGATAAACTCCGAAGAGCGTAATCTCCCCCCAGTCCGCCGCGACGTATCCGACGCCCCTGTTCCTAAGGGTCAGAGACGACGAAGGCCACGACGTGGAGGCGACGATTGCCACGGTGCCATCAGTGCTACCCAACCAGTTAGTCCGGTCGGGCACCACGTACGGCTCCGCGGCTACGGCTACTCCTATCAACCACTCCGCCATGGCTTGCAGGAACACGTCCTGCGCACCGGCGGAGTGGTTGAGATTGGCCTGGAGGAGACGAATGGATACGGGGTCCATTAACGGTCCGTATCCATCGTCACCTCCTCCGCGCTAACGGGCGATCGGGCCGCGCTCGGAGCGGAGACTGGCCCGGTCGATGGGCCGCCCCGCCCCTTTGGGGCCGATGCCGGGGGTCTGCAGTCCCCAGAGCCCATGCGATGCTTGGCAGGCTTATTGCCCGCCGCACACGCGGGGCAGTGGGGCACCGCAGAGCACGATGCCGCCTGGTGTCCAGCTTGACCGCAACGGAAACATAGCCCGCTGCCGTGAAAGCAGTTGCGACACGTCGGTCGGGTATGCCCGACCGCCATGCACTTATAACACCTCGCGGGCCGGGGCTCCAGCACGGTTACCCGCGCCGAACTCCAGCCCACGAGGAGCCTGCCTGAGTCGGCCAATTGCTTGACCGACTCCACTGGGCACTGCACCCAGACAGCACCGACGCCGCCCGGACCAGGGCGGATGGTGCCAATCCGGACGGTGTCCGCAGCATACCCGGTACGCGCCATAATGGCCTCTCGGATGTCCTCCACCGCCACGGAGTCGTCCAGACCCGTGAGGCGCATATCTGCGCACTTGACGGGCCTGGCGATTCGGACTCCATCCTCCGGCCCGAACAGCCCCCTCAGCATCGTGGCCAAACTATCGGCCGCCTTCGCGCCCTCGGCCCCGGCCCCTGTCCGGGCCTTGCGGGTCCTCGCCTCGACGCCCCCGATGTCGGAGACGTCCAGCTCCCGCCGGGCGCGTCTTAGGACGGCCTCATAGTTTAGGCCCCTCTCAGCCGCCTCAGGCAGTACGGTGATTACCACCGCAGCCGTCTTCGGCGACTTGAGGCCCCTACGTGACCTTTTCCCCTTTCCGCCGGCTCCCGCCTGGGGAGCGGCGGCCACAGCGTCACTCTTGGCCGCCGCTCTCCGCTTCTGGCCGCGTGCCTTCCTGCTACGCTCCACCTGCCACCTGCCAGCCCTGTTCGAGCCTGGCAGCAGCGCTGAGCGCAGCAGGCGCAGTCGCGGGTTCGCCGGCCGGCGCCTGCGGTGCAATCGCTGGCGCCGGCCGCGGCCCGGCCTTAGCGGGAGCCGGCACCTTGCCGGCCTTCTTGGCCCCCTTGGGTCCCGCCGCGGCCGCAGCGTAGCTCACCACGCGGCCACCCTGACAGGGCAGCGGGGTGGGAGCCGACGCTTGCTGCCTCTTTGCCTTGTCCGCGGCGAGCGGCGGTCGGAGGGGCGGCTCAGGCGGAAGCCTGGCCGCTACAGCCTCGATACGCGCATCCATCATTAGCCCTACTCGGGCTAGGATGACGCGTATCGCCGACTCCGACACGCCATGCACCTCGTCGGGCGGCGGCTTCTCCCCCTTCCGCTCCCGCGGCCACGAGCCGGCGGAGGGACCACGACGAGGGGAGGCAGCGGCGAAGCCGCGACGGGCGCAGCCGGCGCAGCGGCCGCGACGGGCGCAGCCGGCACCACGGGCGCAGACGACGGGCCCGCCCTCACTGGCGCGGCCCGCTTCGGCGGCGGGGCCGGCGCCGGCACCGCAACCGGCACCAGGCGCTCAAATTGGGACCGCAGGTCAGCCATGTCTTTGGCCAACCCGCAGTTCTCCCTCCGCACCACCTCCAACTCCGTCTCCAGCTTGCGGTTGCGTTCTCGCAAGCCGGAGACCTCCTTGCTGAGGCGGGCGTTTGCGGCCTGAAGGGCCACCACCCCGCCTTCCCGGTCGGCTGAACCCGGCGTCGCCGGTCTCGCCACCACCGTACCGTCCCGACCCCTGCGCCCCCTTCGCGCGGTCGCAACCTTGGGGGGAGGCCTGATGGAATCGGTCCCCTCCGAGTCGGACGCGGAGCTGCCTTCCCTTTCCAGGGGGCGCTTCCTATCCCTCGGAGGGGAGCGGGCCCCCTCCCTCTCCATTCCCTTGACACTTAAGGCCGCCGTCAGAGCCCTCGCCGCAGGATGCGGCTCAGACTCCTCGGCAGCCTTTCTATCGCCGGGCGACCTGCCTCCACCGGACGACCTACCACTGCCGGACGACCTACCATCGCCGGACGACCTGCCCAGCACTCCGGACGACCCGCCCGTCGTTCCGGGCAACCTCACCAGCACTACGGACGGCCCTGCGGCGAAATGACCACCCTCGTCCCTACTCCGGTCCCTACCCTCCTCGGCAGACGGCCCTGCGACACCGCCCTCGTCCGCCGACATCTCCTACCCCGAGCTAACACGCCCCGACGGTCCTGCGGCACCGCCGCCCTCATCCTGCGACGGCTCTGCGGCTGTGCCGCCCTCGTCGTTCGACAGCAAGATGTTGACGCTGTCACTCAGTTGTGAGTCACTCCGCTCTGAGCCGGAGTCACTCCCTCCATCTTGCTTGGACGGTCCTGCGGCCCTGCCGCCCTCGTCCCGCGACGGTCCTGCGGCTGATCCGCCCTCGTCGCTCGACAGGCTCGAGCTGTCCCTCGTCTCCTTCGGCGCCCCGGCGATATCGCCGTTTCCGCCCCGCGACGGCTCTGCGGTAGCTGCGGATGCACCGCCCTCGTCGCGCGCGGCCACGGCGGCATCCTTTTGTGGCCGCCGTTCCGCTTCCCGCTTTAGGCGCAACCTGCGTTGATGCGCAGTCTCCACGGCGCCCTTCCTCTTCCTCTTCCTTTTTGGAGCCACCTGTTTCGCCGGGCTCGCGGCTGGAGCAGAAGGTGCCCCCCACCCATACGATTGGGAGCTGACTGTGCCGGAACTTGGGCGCGACTCTTCGTCGCGCGCAAGCTTCGGCACAGCAAGGGATTCCCCGGCCTGGCCGGAACCCTCTGGTGCAGACATACGATATTATAAAATAGCCCTAGAGCAGCTATACTCTAAGTGTGTTCCGCGGAACCCTAGGGTTCCGTGATACCTCTGTCGGGGTTCCGCAAGAATTTAGAAATAAAAAAATCAAAACACCTCTCTCTGGTCGCTCCGCGGCTGTGCGGACTCCGCGGCCGCGCGGAGACAAAACGCTATGAATGTTATTTATTTATTTATTTGTATTTGTATAAGCTTGTGTTACATTAGCTGGTACAATATCTCATAAGTTTGGTCTCAACAATTTTATACTTGTACAACGCGTTCGCTCTAAGTTTGCCGGTCTGTGGAATGCGCGTACCCTCCCCCACGTGACAACAAAACTTATAATGTGTCATAGTTTTACCCAAATATCTAACGTACACAATTTTTATTGTTACAATTAAATAAAAAATTTCGAACGTCATACACTCATACCTATCGCCAGCGGCAAACTTAAAACGAGCGGGTAGTATACTTGTAAGCGCTCAGTCTCTTTGATAAAAGCCGCCTCTGAATTAGACGCTATAGTTGTCAACTAGCGACTTTCGTCTCTAACTTCAAAGGATAAAGTCGATATTGTTTACAACGCTATTTTTAAATTTCTGTTTTTATTTTTGCTTTTTGTTTATCAAAGGTGCCGACTCGAGTATTTTCGAGAATATTTGAGATCGAGTCTAGGACTAAGTATAAAAGCGGCGATCGCGCGTTGGCGTCGTCAAAACCGAAACCACACATTCCGCGTCGGAGACTCGTAGCGCACGGACGTGCGCCTCGCTGCTCTCCATTTCGCCGCGCTCACCCCGCACCCGCCCCCTGCGGTCGTGCGTTCTCGCTCCGTCTCGCTCGCTCTCGCAGCGAACCACGCGTCGCGTCAAGCCGCCATCTTGTTCAACGTCTGTGGCCGTTCAGTGGCCCGCTCCGGGTGGCCGTGTATACGGTTGTCTGTGGCAGTTTCGCTGTTTGGACGCAGGTGTTGCCGGATCCCAACTGCACGAGTCGACTTTCTCAAGACGTCGAGTGCAGATTTCTACCGTTGGTAGATAAAAAGTCAACCTATTTTGGCCCCCTCAGGGTAGAAAACCATATTGTTTGGTCCCCGGCGGAAACCTCACGGTGTCAACGAAGCCGGGTGAGGCAAGGCCCCGATTTGCCTGCCGAGCCCCTTCAGGGCAGAGCTAACAATCGGAAGGGGTTAGAGCATCCGGCCTTGGGGGATCTCCTAGTCGGACCTAATCTACGGCTTTTCAACATTTTTCTGCGAAGGCCTAACGGCCCGAGCAGCTAGGAACCTATCGCACATTAAGATTGGCGAAGGATTACAAGCTTAGGGCACACTAATTAAGTACTCATCCTCCCGACCTGCACCCGGTTGGGAGGGACACGCACCACACACAACCCAGGGTACCCCACCCAGGGCGCTAGGTTTCTACACTCCCTCCCAATTATCGTTTTCTGTTTTTTCCGTTGGCCCACGATGGCGGAAAAAACCATTACGATTGACGCCCTTCTGGCAATTCCAGAAATCAAAGCATATATCGCTCAACATTTCGGAGCGATAACAATCCTCCCTCCGCAACCGAAACCCGCTCGATCCACCGCCCAGCCGCTCGAACCGGAACTACCGGCCGTCGGTACGGCGATGGAAACAGAATCTGCTTTTTCCTCCTCAAACTCGTCTTCCTCCTCCTCCGAGTCGGAAGACTCGCCCAATGAGGGTTCATTCATTGAGGTCCGCTCTCGCAAACGGAGCAAAAGGACCAAAAACATCAAAGAGGCCCCCTCTAAGACCCCAAAAATCAAGCAGACTGACTCTGCAACAACCTCTGCCGCAGCCCCGCCTGCAACGACCGCCACGGCCGCTCCGGCCCCCCCAGTCGTCTCACAGGCAGCCCTAATCGCTGCCCCATCACCTACGGACAGCAACACCGTCGCCCCACCGACGGTCAAAAAATCACTCGCTCCGCCGCCCCTATATATTAGGGACAAGGAGAAGTGGCTAGCCATCTCCGCATGGCTAAACACTAACAGGATTTCGTATAAATCTGCGAAATCCACCCCCCAAGGTATACGAGTGGACCTTCACTCGTCAGCCGACCACCGTTCTGTATCAAAAATGCTAGGGAATCAACAGATTCCCTACCATACGTACACCCTCCCTGAAGCCAAACTTCTGCGTGCTGTAATACGCAACGTACCGAGGGAAATAGAGACCAAAGAGATTCTAGAATTTCTTAAAACCCAGGATCTACCGGTTGTAGAAGTACACCGGATGATCCGGGGTAGGGGTCGTTATCCCCTCAACATGATACTCGTCTGCCTTACAAATAACGCAGAGGGTAAAGGCATTTTTAAAATTAAGACCATCTGCGGTCTATCTGGGGTCTCGGTTGAGCCCCCACACAAAAATGGCAACCTGGCACAATGCCACAAGTGCCAACTGTATGGACACTCGTCCAAAAACTGCTTTGCCCGTCCTAGGTGCGTTAAGTGCCTAGGTGACCATCACACCTCTCAGTGTGAACGGCCAAAGGACATCTCACTCTGCAAAGAGCCACCAGCGTGTGTTCTCTGTGGAGAATACGGACACCCGGCTAACTACCGCGGCTGCCCAAGAGCGCCGAGGAGGTTAGTCCGCCAGCCCAACACAAACGGCAAGGCCTTGTACTATAACAAGACCTTCGTCCCAGCCCCCTTACCAACCCACAATGCGTGGGCTCGCCCCCTGCTAAACAGCAAGGAGGCTTTCCCAACCCTGCCCAACAGGCAGCCCGCTGCCCCACCCGCAACATCTCAACTCAAACCACCAACAACCGGGCCAAACCAGCCCACTGGTGGTAATCCCAAGCCCCCTCAGGGCGCCCCTATTCCTATCGTCGTCGCTAAAAGCGCGCCCCCAAAAGCCCCCCAAGGACTAGATCCAGATCTAGCCCTGGTGGCCAACTTCGCAGCTCAAATCAATTTCACGGAAATCCGCGAAATTGCAGCCGAATTAAGAAGGAACGAGGGAAACAACCTCGCCCTCCTTAATACCGCAATAAAATTTTCCCCCACGTTAGAGCGTCTAGGCTCGCTTAAATTCAAATAAAATGGATAGGTACACTCCAGGCAGAGTTAAACCCAGACACCTCAAAATAGGGACATTCAATGCCAATAGCCTAACCCAACAGAAGGATGAAGTAGGCACATTCCTTCGGGAACACCAGCTCGACATCTTGCTAGTACAAGAGACGTTCCTTAAACCATTTAACAAGGACCCTAGAGTCGCCAACTATAATATAGTTCGCAACGATAGGACAACCTCACCAATGGGCGGAACGCTTATCTACTACAAAAGGTCGCTGCATTGCACACCTGTGGATCCGCCCCCTCTGATGTACATTGAAGCTTCAATTTGCAGGCTAGCCCTCTCAGGCCATCAGCCTATCACCCTTGTATCCGCATATCTCTCTCCCAATAGAGAACATTCGAAACAGTTGGTTGAAAAAGATCTAAAAGCCTTGCTAGAATTTGGAGGCGCCGTCATCATTGGCGGTGACCTTAACGCCAAGAACACCTCTTGGAGCTGTCAAAGTTCCAATAAGAGGGGCAAGACTTTAGAGCTATTCGCTGACAGACTGGGATTTGATGTCATAGCGCCCATAGAGCCGACACACTTCCCCTTTAACGTTTCGCACAGGCCGGACATACTCGATATCTTTCTTCTCAAAAACATAAACCTTCGTTTATGTTCAATAGAAGTTCAACACGAGTTAGACTCAGATCACCGCCCGGTGACTCTGGAATTAGCCTCCCGCACCCCCGGCCCCTCAGGCCACAACAACGAAAGGACCAAGATAGCGACTGACTGGGCACGGCTAGAGAAAAATCTCAAGTCAACCTCGTCGGTCCACCTTGATCAAATTCCCAAAGACATTACGTCTAAGGAAGATACCTCTCAGGCGATCGACTCGCTCACAAGTCACGTGCAGTCGATAATGGACGACTGCTCGCGGCCGGTACCAGATACGAGCGATCGTAAATGGCGCCTGCCAGACGACGTCCGTGACTTGCTGAGACGGAAAAACGCCGCGACACGCGCTTATGACCGCTACCCTACGGAGGACAACCGTACCCGCCTACGGTCACTCCAGAGGGAGGTTAAACAAGCAATTAAAAAATTGAGACAGAGCAAATGGGACGCCATGATCGAGGAGCTAGAACCCTCTCACACAGCCTTTTGGCAGCTTTCCCGCTCACTCAAAAAAGACATCGTGTCCACTCTCCCTCCTCTCACCAGACCCAACCAGCCTCCGGCATTCATGGACGATGAAAAGTCAGAATGCCTGGCCGACTGCTTAGAGCTTCAGTGTACGCCGAGTACACTACACCCCGACGCCGCGAATCACCGCTTCATCGCCGACGAAGTGGAACGTCGTAACACTCTCTCGCGCTCGTTAGGAAACGACAGCCCCGATCAGCCAATCCCAGCAGTGACCACCGATGAGGTCGAATCGTTAGTCAGGGGTCTCAAAACCAGGAAAGCCCCAGGTTCGGACGGAATCTCAAATAAAGTCATTAAATTATTCCCCGCCCACTTGATAATCCTGTTGTGCTGCATCTTCAATGCAGCACTAAATAATAACATCTTTCCCGCGCAATGGAAAGAGGCCGTGGTAATAGGAATCCACAAACCCGGCAAGCGCCGTACCGAACCTAGTAGTTACCGCCCGATTAGTCTACTAAGAGGTCTAGGTAAGATCTACGAACGAATAGTTCTCAGTAGACTACGTACATTCGCCGAGGCTAACAACCTCGTTCCCGACGCACAGTTTGGCTTCCGAGCTAAACACAGCTGCGTACAACAAGTTCACCGTTTGGTAGAATACACAAGTAGTCAGTTCATCATGAACAGATATACGGGTGTATTATTCCTAGACGTAGCGAAAGCATTCGACAAGGTTTGGCATGAAGGCCTAATCTACAAACTCTATCTCCTCAAGATCCCTCACTACTTAATTCACATTATACATGACTACTTAAGTCATCGCAGCTTTCGCTACAGGGTGGAAGGGACGTTGTCGACCTCCCACCCTATCAAGGCCGGCGTCCCTCAGGGGTCGGTCCTCTCCCCATTTCTCTTCACGCTATACACTAGCGATATGCCCAAATTCAACCGGGTACATAAAGCGCTTTACGCTGATGACACCGCACTCTTTTGTGCTGGTAGATCCCCGACAACAGTAGCCAAGACTCTCCAAACAGCGGTTACCGCCCTAGCCAATTGGTTTAGGAAATGGAGATTAGAAATCAACCCCGAGAAGAGTTAGGCGGTCATGTTCACTAGACGAACTGCCCGTTCCTACTCTATCGATAGCATTCCCCCCCTTAAAATTTTCAACAAGCCGGTCACTTGGACCAGGCAGGCCAAATACTTGGGTGTGACCCTTGACGATCGACTCAGCTTCGCCCCTCACATAAAGAAAGTCCGCGCACGGGCAGCCTTTGTGATGGGCCGTCTCCACTGTCTACTCAACTCTAGGTCGCGTATGCCCCTGAGTAGCAAAGTCCGACTTTACACCACCTGCATACGGCCTATCATGACCTATGCCAGCGTGGTGTTCGCGCATGTTAAGCCACACAGGATCCACAGGCTACAGACACTACAAAATCGTTTCATGCGCCGAGCTACGGGAGCACCGTGGTTCATACGAAACGTCGATCTCCACATCGACCTCGAACTGCCGACCATCAAGCAGTTTATGAAACGGTGCTCTCAGAGCTACTTTGACTCTGCCATGACACACCCCAACCAACTAGTGGTTGGGGCGGCTTCCTATAGACCCTCCAAAATCTCCTCCATCCGACGTCCTCGTCACGTCCTCGACGAAGAGGACGACATTATCACACTCGCTCAACAAAGAGCCTACACGGCCCGCGAGGCCTTAACAAATAAATATCCGCGGTTCCGCCCTCGCCGTCGAGGTGCGAAACCGCGCCGCGCAAAAGTCACTACCAAAAACGTGGGCACGCCCACTTTGCCTCCAGCGACGCCCCAAGCCGAGGTCCGTTCCCCACAGGGGGAGCCCTTGGGCGATGTCGCTTAGCATACTTTTCTCCGGGTTGAGAGCCCTCAGCGCTCACCCATAGTCCGCGTCAAGCTGTCAAGGCCATCTGCGGCCAACAGCTGTACACACACAAAAAAAAAAAAAAAAAATTGGCGTCGTCAGTTGATGATTAGCGTTCGGAGCGATAAGTTACTACTTACTTACAAGCTCGCTAGCGAGAAACTAGTGTTCATTGTTTTACTGCCTGCTGTATTCTGTTGTCTCAGTTTTATACATTTCTTCCCTGTAGGTTCTAAATTTAGTCTCTTATACGCAGTAACGATTGTGCATTATTTAAACCCCACTATCCTGACTTGTAACATTATAAATAAAGAAGAATGGAACGTTGGCTTAAAGGTGTTAAACGTGTTCCAACAACATCTTCTAATGACGCTGAATGTTCAAAAGCAATGCGCGCGGAGAATTTAGCAATCACCGATCCAGAAGATGATGCCACGAGTGCCACGACGTCAAGCTCGACGGTTTCAAAGACGAAAAAAAGGAAGTATGATGAATCTTATATCAGTTTCGGATTTGTTGATTCCAACGGCTCACCTCTCTGCATGCTCTGTAGTAAACTGCTTCCTAATAGTTCCATGGCACCTGCCAAATTGCGTCGACATTTAGAAACCGTACACCCCGAGACTAAAGACAAGAATAAAGAATTTTTTGTTCGCAAAAAAGATCAGTTATTAGAAAGTCAAAAAAATATGATGCATGTAACACAAACTACCAACGAAAAGGCCACGGAGGCATCATACTTAGTTAGCTATCGCATTGCACAAGCAGGTGAAGCGCACACTATCGCTGAGAAATTAATAAAACCATGTGTATTAGACATAACAAAATGTATGCTTGATGAAAAATCTGCAAAGCATCTTTCTACTGTTCCGCTATCAAACGATACTGTTTCACGACGAATCCATGATCTGGCAAGCTACGTCAAACAAGAACTAGTTACACGTCTACAAAATACACGATTCGCTTTGCAAATGGACGAGTCGACTGATGTCGCTGGTTTGGCTATCCTGCTGGTTATTGTGAGATATCCATATAAAAGTTCTTTTGAAGAAGACAAGAGTGGTAGGACCACACTGTCGACAGTTATCTGTCTACAGCCGCGGGCCGGTCCGTCCGGGGCAGTACCACACTCTCGCAGAAAATCGACGTCTGAGTAGTAGCGATTTGTTACTGCGCTTCGTTCGGTGAGCGAAAGAACCGGAAGCCCAACTTTCTAAGGGTGTTTGCGTGTGGAGGGTTTTGGTGGTGCCCTTGGTATCACCGAGCCTCAATGCACGCATTCACACTCCCTTCACTTTCTTCGCGGTAGGCAACGGCCTTGTAAAGGTCCATGAGCGGCAGCAACACTTACCATCAGGTGTACTGTTTGCTCGTTTGCCACCGTTTGCAATAAAAAAAAAAAAAAAAAAACATGCTTATGTGTTCATCGCTGCTTACAAACACTACCGGGGAAGAAATTTTTAATAAAATAAATATATTTTTTGAAGAACATAATCTCAGTTGGAACAATTGCATTGACATTTGTACAGATGGGGCCAAGGCGATGACAGGTAAAACAGCAGGAGCAGTGTCACGAATGAAAAATAAAGCGCCTAATTGTAGTTCCAGTCATTGTATTCTGCATAGACAAGCACTTGCGATGAAGCAAATGCCGTCTAATCTAAAATTAGTTATGGATGAAGCGGTAAAAATAATTAATTTTATCAAATCACGACCACTACAATCCCGATTGTTCTCATTATTGTGTGAAGATTATGGCAGCAAACATAAAACACTGCTGCTCCATACAGAAGTGCGATGGCTATCTCGGGGAAAAACTTTAACAAGGCTATTTGAACTTAGAGCCGAGTTACAAATGTTTCTTTCAGCAGATACTTCTTTTAATTTGAAGGACCGTTTGTATGATAAAACTTGGTTGTTCCGATTGTCTTTTATGGCGGATATCTTTCAAAAACTTAACGAATTAAATTTATCGTTGCAAGGTAAACAGACAACAGTGTTTCAGGCCTATAATAAAATAACTGCTTTTAAAAGAAAATTAGATTTTTGGATCATTTGCATTGGTAAGAAAGAAATAGAAAGTTTTACGTTACTCAGTGAGTTTGTTAGCGAAAACGACTCAGAAATGTTTGAAGATAATGTGTTTGAAGAATTGGTCCAATATCTCAGTTCGATGCGCGCATCTTTTGAAAAGTATTTTCCCGAAGAACACAATACAAAAATTAAAGTGAACTCCTGGATTCATAATCCTTTTTTACCCAACTTGGAAAAGCCTGAAAACATGTCAAATGAGATATATGAATCTCTTTTAGAAATGTCATCAGACACAAGTATGGAGTCATTGTTCAAAACGACGCCTCTTAATGATTTTTGGTGCAGAATCCAAGATGAATATGCAATGCTTGGCCAAATGGCTCTGGATATTCTTCTCCCGTTCCCAACTACATATTTGTGCGAAACAGGATTATCTACCTACGCAGCCACGAAAACAAAATATCGCAATAGACTGGACGCCGAAGCTGATATGAGACTCCAACTTTCTTCCATCAAACCTGATATCAAGCAATTGATGAAAAATAAAAAACAGTTTCATACCTCCCACTAGTTAGATTTTTTCTTTTTTAATGTTTTCTATTATTGTCCTTACCAAGTGGTGAAGTAAATAATAATTAGTAACTGATACATTGTACTTTTATTATGCTGATTAATATAGAATACACTTATAAAAATAATTGTTTTATTGTTCCATCAGGGTTCCATCAAGTATTTTGCTTCCCAAAAGGGTTCCGTCATTTAAAAAGTTTGAGAACCACTGCCCTAGAGATAGCTTGACAGAAAATTACGTTTTTAGACGCGCTGCCTGGATCTTCCTGCTCTGGGTACGGGCGGTCATCTGTTCTGGTGAAGATTCCACCGATGAAGAAACATCGGCTTATTCCGCTAGGAATTCTACGTGTCAACAACAACCATCAGGAAATTACCCCTATGGATATAAGTAACTATTATTAAACAATTGTATTAAAAATTCAACAGTCAATAATATTTTATAGACCAAACATCTGGAACATCGCAACTAATTTCAACAGAGACTGATAGAAGAAATAGAACAACGAATCGAAAATCTCATATACGAAAATTCCACTGTTGGGTGCGAGCCTCCTCTCCAGTGGGGAAATCGATCTACTATTACCGCGCTGGTCGGACGTGTTGGTATAGGATTTTATTTCGAGTTTAACATGTCTTGCTTAACATACTTAATTCCTTAGTCGTTTTTTACGACAACTACGGACATGGAAGGGGGCGGTGAATTGTATTCTTACTCCGTCACCACCAGGGCCGGATTTAACTTAATGCCGCCCCTGGGCATCGGAAAAAATCCGCCCCAATACTAGATTTTACTTAAACTTATAGTTTACATATTTTATTTTTCGAAATTAAAATAATTAGTTTATTGCAAAAACTTTATTATATGTTATATATTCCAAAAACATATTTTTTTTCGCGTGACTCATAATTATATTACATCAATTTTATCACAGGCAAAAACGCGACTTTTTGAATTGCCAATTGGTCGATTAAATCTTCGCAATCTAAACGTTGAAGTACGTCGGATTCGATGCATAGAATAGCTAAGCTATTGAGTCTATTAGCAGTCATTTTAGAACGTAAGAAGTTTTTAACTCTCTTTAAACATGAAAACGATCGTTCTGCGCTACAGTTTGTTACAGCTAATGTCATAAATATTCGATAGGGGATCTCCACGTTTGAAAACTCAGTCGTTTGCATGCAACAGTTTCATAAGATCGGAGGGCGAATTCTGTTCCATCATTTTTCAGTGCAATAAGCATGGAAGTACACAAATTCGTCATCTAATGAGGACTCGAGATCTGAAGAATAAACATTTCTTAAACGTTCAGCTCGTTTACGAATTTCTCTATTATCCATAGAACGTAGAAACGTCGTATTACATTTTATTTACCACTTCTTCATATTGTATAGCTTTGTATAGTCATTGTCCGTCAGTAAGTCAAGTCACTACCTTTAATTAGGCGCTGAAAACCTAATTAATGATTTCTCTGAGAATTTCGGTAGAATATGAAAATACTACGTGTATTTAACCACTCTTATATCACATTCGCCACACTTCAGCACCTTAACTGTATTATATAACATAAAATATCAGCAAAATTATTCAATATAACACAAAAAGATGAACATAATACAAGAACTTAACATGACATTTTCATATTCGCGCTGAAACTCCAAAAACAAACTGCATCTAAGAAATCTATATATGTTTGTAAAATGGACTCTAGGTGGTAGCATGCGCTGTTTGAACCGGGTGCTGGCCCTGGTCCTCGAACACCTGGGACCACGCCTCAGAAAACTGTTCGACGCTTGTTTGGCGTCTGGGCAGTTCCCTGGGTGCTGGAAAGAGGGGAGGCTGGTGCTCCTGCCGAAGCTGGGACGGCCTCCCGAGTCGGCCTCAGCCTACAGGCCCATCGTGCTGCTCAATGATGCGGGCAAGCTGTTAGAGAGGGTGCTAGCTGCCCGCATCGAGCGACACCTCGTCGGCACCGGGCCCGATCTGTCGGATGCCCAGTTTGGGTTCAGGAGGTGTCGTTCGACGATCGCGGCCCTGCTACGCCTGAGGGCCGTGACGACAGAGGCCGTCACCGGTGGGGGAGTGCAGTTGGTGATGTTTAGGGACACCGCCAACGCATTCAACAGTCTGCCATTCAGCTGAATCAGAGAGGCGTCCAGTATCACGAGGTGCCTGTTTACCTGAGGTGGCTGGTGGCAGAGAATTTAGAGGGGCGTAACGTCCTCTACACCTACCGACTAGGGGACGTTGTGCGAACGCCCATGATATGCGGTGTCCCACAGGGATCGGTCCTCGGTCCCACCCTGTGGAACATCGACTACGACTGGGCGTTGAGAGGGAGCCTTCCGCCCGGGCTGGGCGTGATCTGTTACGCCGACAACACGCTCGTCACAGCCCGCGGTGGGACGCTGGAGGAGGCGGCAAGCCTGGCGACTCTCGGCACCGAGGAGATCGTCAGGCGAATCGAGGTGCTGGGGTTGAGGGTGGCCCTGGACAATACGGAGGCCCTCTTGTTCCACGGGCCCCGTATGGGTCCTCCTATCGGCGTCTTGATCACCGTCAACTCGGTTGACATCAGCATCCAGGCCCATATGAAGTACTTGGGCCTGGTGCTAGACGGGCATTGGTGGTTCCGGGAGCATTTCCATCGACTTGCTCCGCGGCTTGTCGGCGCGGCGTCCGCCCTTTCTTGGCTTATGCCGAATGTGGGCGGACCCAGTGCTACGTGCAGATGGCTGTACGCGGGGTTCACCCGGTCGATGGTCTTGTACGGCGCACCGGTGTGGGCGGGGTCCCTGAGCGTCCGTCTCAGGGCCCTCCTGTGTCGTCCACAGAGAGTCATGGTGATCAGGGCCATACGCGGCTACCGCACGGTGGTGACGGAGGCAGCGTGCCTCCTGGCCGGTACACCCTCGTGGGACCTGGAGGCGGAGATGCTCGCCGGAATTTACCGGCGGGTGTCGGAGACGCACGCCTACGGCGGCATCGTCTCATTGAAGGCTTTTGCCGCCTGGCGGGTCGACGCCCGCCGAGACGTCATGGCTCGTTGGGCAGTCCGGCTGGAGAGGCCTCGGTACAGTGTCTGGACCGTGGAGGCCTTCCGACTGGGGCTGATGGAGTGGTTGGAGCGGACGCACGGGGTCCTCTACTTCCGACTAGTGCAGGTCTTGACGGGGTATGGATGCTTAAGTAAGTACCTGCACAAGATTGTCAGGAGGGAGAGCACACTGGCCACTGCAATTGCGACGAGGAGACGGCGCAGCACACACTCGAGGTGTGTGCCGCTTGGACTGAGCAGCGCCGTGATCTCGTCGCAATCATCGGTGCCGACCTGACGCTGCCGACTATCGCTAGGGAGATTCTCGACAGCATCAGGAACTGGAACGCGGTCTGGAGCGGGTGCGGAAGGAACGCCTCCACGACGACGCAATCCGCCGCCGGCGACTGCGGCAGCGTAGGCGCGAGTATCTGTGCCTAATGCCGCCCTAGCCGAGGCCGCGAGTGACTGGACCGGGTATTTAGTCCGTCACCCGCAGAGAGGCTGACCGCGCGACGGCGACCGTCGTCCCCGAGGGGAACGTCGAGAGGAGAGGGTATCCCGCGACCGGGGTATTCCGTCGGGCCGATCACTGACGACAAGCCACCCTGCTCCGGTGGTGAGCTCAACGACGAAGGCGACGTGGCTACGGGTGGGCAATGGGGCCGCAAGCCGCCCCTCCGTCGTCCCGGACGGACCCGAGCGCGGATGCGCTGACCATGGCCCACTCCTAAAAAAAAGATGCGCTGTTTCAAGTTTCGTTTAAATTAAAATTAATTGGGGTAATCGATAAATTACATTTTTTTTAAATTCATTGATTGATTAAAGTTTTGAAAATGTAAAAATTGCCGAAATTTTTCACTATTTCAACAAAAAAATACTAATTAAGTTTCTTTAATCCGAAAAATAGAAAAATCGATTATTGTTTTAAATCTCCAAGGAAATAAATTGAATAAATGATTTTGATTATTAATTGTTACCAAAATTATAATTCACAAATAATGCATGAATTGAATTTCTTGAATTATCAATTCAACAGACAATTATTAATTAATAGAATTAATTAATTATGTTGAGCAATCTTTATAAGACTAAAACAATTTTTTTCCTTCAAAATTTTGCCGCCCTAGGCACTCGCCCCGACTGCCCCTAGTGTAAATCCACCACTGGTCACCACACGAATAAACATATAATTAACTAGCTGACCCGACAGACGTTGTCCTGTATTTATATAGTCGTAAAGTTTTCTCTAATTTTCTGCTTCCGTAAAAACCTTTTGGAAAATATTACTAATACTTAAAAAAAAAAAAGATGAAACGAAATCAGTAAAGTCGTTCTCAAGTTATGTTATTGTCCTGCCCGAACAGCGCCACCTATTGGGTCCAATTGTGAATCTAAATAGTCTTCGAATCCCCTTGTACACACACAAAAAATTTCGTCAAAAGTGTTTTGACGAAAGTGTTTTGAGTCACTTTAGTCAAAAGTGTTTTGACGAAAGTGTTTCGTCGAAAGTGTTTAGAGGTAGTTTGAAGTAATTGTTTGATCGTACTCTTAGGTGGGGAGCTTCAACTTTCTTGTTCCGGATATAAGCGTCCATCCTCCGTTTTAGTAGAGGTACCACCTAAAAGACGACGTTTTAATGAAGCTATGGAAATATCAAATCAGGAGGATAGACTTACGAATGGGCCAACGGCAACAGGTATGTTATTTCATTGTAATAACAAAAAATGTTTTGGTAATATTTGTTTTAATACATTTTTATTAAAGAAGGCCATGGATGCTTCAGATAATGATTTTCAAAATGTGTATACGAATATCAATTTTCATATAGATATAATATTACTTAATAGTATCTATTATATTATTTTATTATGTTTTTAATTTTTATTCCTTTTGTACTCTGACAATTATCCAATTAACAATTAACTTTTGTTTTATAATTTGTATCACAAAATCTATAATTAAATATAATTATTATAGGAACCTAGTCTTTCTTCATATAGAAGCCATATTTATTTCAGCTCGCGTAAGTCCCACCGCCACAAACCTTTCTCATAAATTTGCTATAATAAACATCATTAAAAGGTTCAAATTTCTTATTTGCTGATTTTGATTAATTCGGCCATAAAGTATCTAGTCCCTTCGTAGGTTCCCCTTGTAAATCACCATATGTGTAGTTCACTTAGTTTTATATAAAACAAATGTTTTCATTTGATGTTGTTACTTATGTATATGCTAATATACTACAGTTAGATGCTGACATTCTCTAATCAATATTTATTATTTCCTATCTGTCACACCACAATACTGCATCAATGTTAATATTTGTTACGCCATCTTGATATTAGTTTCATCTTTAATGATAAATAACTGGTTTAAAAGTAATGATTTGATCAATAAATCAATTGATACATATACGTGTATATAATATTAATATTAAGAACTAATAGTTTTTCATTATATGCTCATTATACCAAGTTGAGTATAATGTGTAGAACGAAGGCGGCAAGGGTGACGCCGAAGGTAATGAAGACACACTTTGTACTTTACAATTTGTAATTAACCTTACAGCGGTTACAATACGAATGAAATACAATATTTTTTTTTTTTTTTTTTTTTTTTTTGTGTGTGTACAGCTGTTGGCCGCAGATGGCCTTGACAGCTTGACGCGGACTATGGGTGAGCGCTGAGGGCTCTCAACCCGGAGAAGAGTATGCTAAGCGACATCGCCCAAGGGCTCCCCCTGTGGGGAACGGACCTCGGCTTGGGGCGTCGCTGGAGGCAAAGTGGGCGTGCCCACGTTTTTAGTAGTGACTTTTGCGCGGCGCGGTTTCGCACCTCGACGGCGAGGGCGGAACCGCGGATATTTATTTGTTAAGGCCTCGCGGGCCGTGTAGGCTCTTTGTTGAGCGAGTGTGATATTGTCGTCCTCTTCGTCGAGGACGTGACGAGGACGTCGGATGGAGGAGATTTTGGAGGGTCTATAGGAAGCCGCCCCAACCACTAGTTGGTTGGGGTGTGTCATGGCAGAGTCAAAGTAGCTCTGAGAGCACCGTTTCATAAACTGCTTGATGGTCGGCAGTTCGAGGTCGATGTGGAGATCGACGTTTCGTATGAACCACGGTGCTCCCGTAGCTCGGCGCATGAAACGATTTTGAAGTGTCTGTAGCCTGTGGATCCTGTGTGGCTTAACATGCGCGAACACCACGCTGGCATAGGTCATGATAGGCCGTATGCAGGTGGTGTATAGTCGGATTTTGCTACTCAGGGGCATACGCGACCTAGAGTTGAGTAGACAGTGGAGACGGCCCATCACAAAGGCTGCCCGTGCGCGGACTTGCTTTATGTGAGGGGCGAAGCTGAGTCGATCGTCAAGGGTCACACCCAGGTATTTGGCCTGCCTGGTCCAAGTGACCGGCTTGTTGAAAATTTTAAGGGAGGGAATGCTGTCGATAGAGTAGGAACGGGCAGTTCGTCTGGTGAACATGACCGCCTGACTCTTCTCGGGGTTGATTTCTAATCTCCATTTCCTAAACCAATTGGCTAGGGCGGTAACCGCTGTTTGGAGAGTCTTGGCTACTGTTGTCGGGGATCTACCAGCACAAAAGAGTGCGGTGTCATCAGCGTAAAGCGCTTTATGTACCCGGTTGAATTTGGGCATATCGCTAGTGTATAGCGTGAAGAGAAATGGGGAGAGGACCGACCCCTGAGGGACGCCGGCCTTGATAGGGTGGGAGGTCGACAACGTCCCTTCCACCCTGTAGCGAAAGCTGCGATGACTTAAGTAGTCATGTATAATGAGAATTAAGTAGTGAGGGATCTTGAGGAGATAGAGTTTGTAGATTAGGCCTTCATGCCAAACCTTGTCGAAAGCTTTCGCTACGTCTAGGAATAATACACCCGTATATCTGTTCATGATGAACTGACTACTTGTGTATTCTACCAAGCGGTGAACTTGTTGTACGCAGCTGTGTTTAGCTCGGAAACCAAACTGTGCGTCGGGAACGAGGTTGTTAGCCTCGGCGAATGTGCGTAGTCTACTGAGAACTATTCGTTCGTAGATCTTACCTAGACCTTTTAGTAGACTAATCGGGCGATAACTACTGGGTTCGGTACGGCGCTTGCCGGGTTTGTGGATTCCTATTACCACGGCCTCTTTCCATTGCGCGGGAAAGATGTTATTATTTAGTGCTGCATTGAAGATGCAGCACAACAGGACTATCAAGTGGGCGGGGAATAATTTAATGACTTTATTTGAGATTCCGTCCGAACCTGGGGCTTTTCTGGTTTTAAGACCCCTGACTAACGATTCGACCTCATCGGTGGTTACTACTGGGATAGGTTGATCGGGGTTGTCGTTTCGTAACGAGCGCGAGAGAGTGGTACGACGTTCCACTTCGTCGGCGATGAAGCGGTGATTCGCGGCGTCGGGGTGTAGTGTACTCGGCGTACACTGAAGCTCCAAGCAGTCGGCCAGGCATTCTGACTTTTCGTCGTCCATAAACGCCGGTGGCTGGTTGGGTCTGGTGAGAGGAGGGAGAGTGGACACGATGTCTTTTTTGAGTGAGCGGGAAAGCTGCCAAAAGGCTGTGTGAGAGGGCTCTAGCTCCTCGAGCATGGCGTCCCATTTGCTCTGTCTCAATTCATTAATAGCTTGTTTAACCTCCCTCTGGAGTGACCGTAGGCGGGTACGGTTGTCCTCCGTGGGGTAGCGGTCATAAGCGCGTGTCGCGGCGTTTTTACGTCTTAACAAGTCACGGACGTCGTCTGGCAGGCGCCATTTACGATCGTTCGTATCTGGTACCGGCCGCGAGCAGTCGTCCATTATCGACTGCACGTGACTTGTAAGCGACTCGATCGCTTGAGAGGTATGTTCCTTAGACGTAATGTCATTGGGAATTTGATCAAGGTGGACCGACGAGGTTGACTTGAGATTTTTCTCTAGCCGTGCCCAGTCAGTCGCTATCTTGGTCCTTTCGTTGTTGTGGCCTGAGGGGCCGGGGGTGCGGGAGGCTAATTCCAGAGTCACCGGGCGGTGATCTGAGTCTAACTCGTGTTGAACTTCTATTGAACATAAACGAAGGTTTATGTTTTTGAGAAGAAAGATATCGAGTATGTCCGGCCTGTGCGAAACGTTAAAGGGGAAGTGTGTCGGCTCTATGGGCGCTATGACATCAAATCCCAGTCTGTCAGCGAATAGCTCTAAAGTCTTGCCCCTCGTATTGGAACTTTGACAGCTCCAAGAGGTGTTCTTGGCGTTAAGGTCACCGCCAATGATGACGGCGCCTCCCAATTCTAGCAAGGCTTTTAGATCTTTTTCAACCAACTGTTTCGAATGTTCTCTATTGGGAGAGAGATATGCGGATACAAGGGTGATAGGCTGATGGCCTGAGAGGGCTACTCTGCAAATTGAAGCTTCAATGTACATCAGAGGGGGCGGATCCACAGGTGTGCAGTGCAGCGACCTTTTGTAGTAAATGAGCGTTCCACCCATTGGTGAGGTTGTCCTATCATTGCGAACTATATTATAGTTCGCGATTCTAGGGTCCCTGTTGAATGGTTTTAAGAACGTTTCTTGTACTAACAAGATGTCGAGCTGGTGTTCCCGAAGGAATGTGCCTACTTCATCCCTCTGTTGGGTAAGGCTATTAGCGTTGAATGTCCCTACTTTGAGGTGTCTGGGTTTAACTCTGCCGGGAGTGTACCTATCCATTTTAGTTGAATTTGAGTGAGCCTAGACGCTCTAACGTGGGGGCGAATTTGATCGCTATATTAAGGAGGGCGAGGTTGTTTCCCTCGTTCCTTCTAAGATCGGCTGCAATTTCGCGGATTTCCGCGAAATTGATTTGAGCCGCGAAGTTGGCCACCAGGGCTAGATCTGGATCTAGTCCTTGGGGGGCTTTTGGGGGCGCGCTTTTAGCGACGACGATGGGAAGGGGGGCGCCCTGAGGGGGCTTGGGATTACCACCGGTGGGCTGGTTTGCTCCGATCATTGGTGGTTTGGGCTGAGATGGTGCGGGTGGGGCAGCGGGCTGCCTGTTGGGCAGGGTTGGGAAAACCTCCTTGCTGGTTAGCAGGGGGCGAGCCCACGCATTGTGGGTTGGTAAGGGGGCTGGGACGAAGGTCTTGTTATAATACAAGGCCTTGCCATTTGAGTTGGGTTGGCGGACTATTCTTCTCGGCGCTCTTGGGCAGCCGCGATAGTTAGCCGGGTGGCCGTATTCTCCACAGAGAACACACGCTGGTGGCTCTTTGCAGAGGGAGATGTCTTTTGGCCGTTCACACTGAGAGGTGTGATGGTCACCTAGGCACTTGACACACCTAGGACGGGCGAAGCAGTTCTTGGACGAGTGTCCATACATTTGGCACTTGTGGCACTGTGCCAAGTTGCCATTTTTGTGTGGAGGCTCTACTGAGACCCCGGATAGACCACATATGGCCTTGATTTTGAAAATGCCTTTACCCTCAGGGGTATTTGCTAGGCAGACCAATATCATATTGAGAGGGTAACGACCCTTGCCTCGGATCATCCGATGTACTTCTACAACCGGCAGATCCTGGGCTTTAAGAGATTCTAAGATCTCTTTGGTGTCAATTTCCCTCGGGACATTGCGTATTACTACACGCAGAAGTTTGGCTTCGGGGAGGGTGTATGTATGGTAGGGAATCTGTTGATTCCCTAGCATGCTTGACACGGAGCGGTGGTCAGCTGACGAGTGAAGGTCCACTCGTATGCCTTGGGGGGTGGATTTCGCAGATTTGTACGAAATCCTGTTGGTGTTTAGCCACGCGGAGATGGCTAGCCACTTCTCTTTATCCCTAATGTATAGGGGCGGCGGAGCCAGTGGTTTTTTGACCGTCTGTGGGGCGACGGTGTTGCTGTCCGTAGTGGATGGGACAGAGAATGGGGCTGTCTGCGAGACGACAGGGAGGGCCGAGGCGGTCGTAGCGGTCGTTTCAGACGGGATTGCGGCTGGAGTTATGGCCGATTCGGTCGGCTTTATTTTTGGGGCCTTAGAGGGGGCCTCTTTGTTGGCTTTTGCCTTCTTAGTACGCTTACGGGAGCGAACTTCGATGAAGGAGCCCTCATTGGGCGAATCTTCCGACTCGGAGGAAGATGAAGCTGAGGCTGAGGAGGGGAGCGATTCAGTATCCATCGCCGTGCCGGTGGCCGGTAATTCTGGTTTGAGCGGCAGGACGGTGGAGTGAGCGCGTAGGGGTTGCGGTGGAAGAATAGTTATCGCTCCAAAATGTTGAGCGATGTAGGCTTTTATCTCGGGGATCGCCAGAAGGGCGTCGATGGTGATAGTTTTTTCCGCCATCGTGGGCTGGCGGGAAAAACGTTCGCAGGAATGTGTCCTATCGCCCTGGGTGGGGTAAACCCTGGGTTGTGTGTAGTGTGTGTCCCTCCCAACCGGGTGCAGGTCGGGAGGATGTGTACTTAACTAATGTGCCCTAAGCTTGTACTCCTTCGCCAATCTTAATGTGCGATAGGTTCCTAGCTGCTCGGGCCGTTAGGCCTTCGCAGAAAAATGATGAAAAGCCGTAGATTAGGTCCGACTAGGAGATCCCCCAAGGCCGGATGCTCTAACCCCTTCCGATTGTTAGCTCTGCCCTGAAGGGGCTCGGCAGGCAAATCGGGGCCTTGCCTCACCCGGCTTCGTTTACACCGTGAGGTTTCCGCCGGGGACCAAACAATATGGTTTTCTGCCCTGAAAGGGCCAAAATGGGTTGACTTTTTATCTACCAACGGTAGAAATCTGCACTCGACGTCTTGAAAAAGTCGACTCGTGCAGTTGGGATCCGGCAACACCTGCGTCCAAACAGCGAAACTGCCACAGACAACCGTATACACGGCCACCCGGAGCGGGCCACTGAACGGCCACAGACGTTGAACAAGATGGCGGCTTGACGCGACGCGTGGTTCGCTGCGAGAGCGAGCGAGACGGAGCGAGAACGCACGACCGCAGGGGGCGGGTGCGGGGTGAGCGCGGCGAAATGGAGAGCAGCGAGGCGCACGTCCGTGCGCTACGGGTCTCCGACGCGGAATCATGAAATACAATATTCAAGATGGCGGTATTTATAGATACACGCGGCGTGAACTAATATAAAATACACAAACTTAATAGATAATACTAATTATAAAATATCTTAATAATTCTAATAGTTATTTACGTGCAAATATTATACAGGATTATGTAACATTGAATATTTATTACGGCGGAAGTTGACACGCAGACGTGTTAATGATGACATCATGAATCAGTGAAATAAGAATCTAATACATGTAGTAAAATATAAGGAATATAGGTGCGATTAGTCGACATAGTGTAAGAGAGTACCGAGGTCTACAACAATAAGTATTATTTAATAGTGGCGCCGGAAGCTGACAAGCGGAAGGCGCCCATTGTATAAGAATTATATTAACTTAGGGAAATATTAATTAACTATTTACCTAATTATAAAAATATCAGTTAAATTATAAAACTATAATCAAGTCTCTAAATAATTAAGATGTATCTAAATTAGCCGTACATGTGAGGCCGGAAGTAGTACTTGATAACAAATGCTTGGTTTTATTCTTTTGAATTTTCTATCTCACGCAGCGTAGTTACCTACTTGCTTATATACATACGATTCGTGCTCAAGTTATTCTATTTGGTCACTTGATTCGTACTCGAGTTTTTTCATGAATTGCCTCGACTTGTACTCGAGTTTTTTCATAAATGACTCGACTTGTTCTCGAGTTATTTTATTTCGTTACTCTATTTGTATTATAATTATTCTATGAAGTTATCCGACTTGTACTCGAGTTATTTTATCGAGTCACTGGCAATTCACTCTCGCTTCGTTTCGGTTTCAGTCGCCTTACCCGCGTAGTTCCCGTTCTCGTGCGGATACCGCCATAAAATATAGCCTATGTTACTCCCTGATATTATAACTTTTCATTGGGGTTTAATTTTACCTTAGAATTTTTTACTGGTTCAATTTGGTACAGTTTTGGCAGTGGTATCTATGAGGAAACGGTTCAAGTTTTTTGTTTGTTCATTAATCTTATTAAAAACCGACCGAAAATATATATTAGTAAAATTATATGTTAACTTCTGTAGGAATACCAAATCTACAACACACGGAAATCGAGGTGCATTCTTTGAGAGGATCTGACAAAATAGATCTTATGTATTCGCCCCAAGATTTAAATGGGAGGTCCTTGAGTGGTTTAATGGACCAATGCCATCTTGTAAACTCTACCAATGATCGATTCAATCCAGTAAGTAATGTAATCATAATATAATTTTGTTATATTCCAATGTTTCCTTTTTATTAAAAAATAGAAGCATATTGAGTATCGTATTTTTTTATTCCGCCAGCTCAATTGACTTTTTGCTTCGAACTCACTTATAAGATACCTGTAGTATGGTTCTCGTTATTTCTTAATCTGTACGTAGGACGAGAATTTTCCTCGCACGCGTAACATAAGGGCTCCGTCTGTTATAAATTATATTAATTATTATAATTAAAAAAATAATAATGTACTGCAGAGTACAAATTAATATCGTATCGAATTTCAAGGATTTCGTACCGATGAAATTAATTCGTGTCATAATTAACTTTGGAAGGTGGATTTGTTGATTGGAGTTGTTGGGGATTATTAGGCTTCAAAATTAAATAATCGCTTACGACTATATATAAATGATGTATTTCGTTCAATGACTGATTACAGAGAGCCTTGAAGGTACTTAAAGTTAATATACTTAATAAACGTGAGTCGAAATTGTGGGTACTTCACAAATGTATAATGGCGTCTTATTTAAATTGATTTCATGTGTCGTATCATGTATCTTATAAATGGTAACTAAACGAGAGTATTATAAGTTTCATTGGAGAATGCAAATGGCAATTCTCCAGATGATTGCCGATTTCAATGACCCTCATGTCAATTCATGGGCTGGTTACATTGTATTTTTAAACTTTTCGAAAACCATATGTGGAGCTCGTCAGTAAAAGCCTTTTAGATGTAGCTATCATCTCGGCTCATTTACGTCCCATTTCTGGGCTCTCTTCTCCATAATAGGAGGGAAATTAACCTTACTATACCATGCTGGTCAAACAGGTTGGTTCTCTTGCATAGATGTTACATGCTTATTATATCCTTTAGTTGCCTTTTAGGACATCCACAGGCATGATATGGAGTGGTGAATTGGATGCTTATTCCGTCACCATACGGAAAGATTATAAGAAACAAATATTGTAAATAAACATTATGTCGTATTTATATGAGAAATATTTGCAGAATAACGAGCCATCGTGCCACCTATGTGAAGCAACTAGCTTTTGTCTAGAATACTGCCGTAGAGACGATGCGTTCGTTCATGACATTAATTGCGTGCACGGCAATATTGTTAGACCATCGTCACAGCCAATTACATCTGATAACCACGATCGTCCATCGACGTCACAAGGTGGCATATCCACGCCACAAGCTGACGTATCCACGCCACAAGCTGGCGTATCCACGCCACAAGCTGGCGTATCCACGCCACGAGCTGGCCTATCCACGCCACGAGCTGGCGTATCTACACCACATCCATCGCAGAGTGTTTTATTGGAATGTATGAAGTGAGACAAGACAAGAGACAGCTGAAATTACATTTCGTCAAGTGGCTACCATACAGAACCATATTAGGACCGTTGAAGCAAATGTGTTGAGTCAGCCAGCATCTGCATCGGATGGAACAGCTGGTGGCGGCAACAATATGGCCGTGAGGATGCGTATGACAGTCGAGGACCGGCGCAGTGATGTTCAGGGGCAACCCAATTAGCATCAGGGTAAGATAATGTATCGATCAGGATATTTGTATTTTATAAATATGCGAAAATCTTGTGTGTTTACTAGATGTCATAATTTTCCTGCCGTTGTCCAAATTTTCAAATTTTTTTGGGATCTACTAGTGAGTGGCGCCTAAAAAGTTTTTTATTAGTAGTTCAAATTTTGTTGGGGTCTTTTTTTTTTTTTTTTTTTTTTTTTGGGTGGGTCGCGGTCCGCGCCTCCGCACCACTCCGTCCGGGGTGACAGAGGGGCTTAAGCACGCAACTCCCGCAACCCACCCGAAAACCACCTCGCCTTCGTCATTGGGCCGACCACCGGAGCAGGTTTACTTGTCGTCAGTGGTCGGCCCG
Source organism: Lymantria dispar (assembly GCA_032191425.1). Taxonomy (NCBI): domain Eukaryota; kingdom Metazoa; phylum Arthropoda; class Insecta; order Lepidoptera; family Erebidae; genus Lymantria; species Lymantria dispar. The sequence continues at coordinate 1,620,523 of CM063456.1, forward strand.
ACGGAATACCTCCTACGCGGGTCCTCCTCCTCCCATCGACCGACGTCCCCCCCTCGGGGAGGACGTCGGTCTTTCCTCACCCGGTCGGCCTCTCGGCGGGTGACGGACTAATCCCCGGTCACGTCAGCCGCGGCCTCGGCTAGGGCGGCATGAGGCGCAGATAGTTGCGCCTGCGCCGCCCCAGTCGCCGGCGGCGGATCTCCTCATCGAGGCTGCGCTCCACGCGCAGACGATCCGCCGCCTCCTTCTGCGAGATCACTGTCTCGCAGAAGGCTGCGACCGCGTCCCAGTTCCCGACGCTGTCGACCATCGCCCTAGCAATGGCCGGCGGTTGTTAAACATAGCTGGGTTTTTCTAAAAAAATAACTGATTTCCTGGAGGCTAGGTCTTTGTCAGAAGATTCTGCTACTCGCTTATGATAGCAGACTGACTCAATATGACCATTTTTTGCAATATGTACAGAATTATGTCCCAATCTCACTATTTCTTGGAATTATTGGGGTCGTTAACTTAGGCGTTAAACATTGTGTTTGTATATGCCCGTATGTGTTACAAGTGAAACATCTTTTTTCACTGTTGAGTTTCACCGCTGGGATAACCGAGCCCAAGTTTTCGGAAAGTCTCTTTTTAGTCTTTACGTATATCGAGAGAAGAGTTATAAGTTCAGCAGTTGTTGTGACTTTGATATTTAAGGAAGCCATTCTTACGTTAATATCAGTAATTCCACCACACACCAATGCAATCAATTGATCGTTGTTAAAAGAAATTTTAGTGTTATGGAGTAGACGAATTTTTCCCTAGTATATTGGCCATAAGAATCGGCCGAATCTGATTTATGTAATACGTAGCCTTAGCATGTTTCTCAGCTATTTTTTCTTTCTCGGGATAGACATCTATAATATTGCTACGGAGATTTTCCCAGGACTTGCCTTGTGTCGGTTCCCAAGACTTAAACCATGTTAAAGCGCAACCTCTAAAGGCCTTACCGACTATAGCTGCTGTCTTAATACCGCTCCACTTCCAATCAGCACGGAGGCTCTCGATGCTCTTACATCAGCTCTTGCCTCCGCAACTATTTTTGGCCGTGTCGAATATAGGCAGGGCGATGTCGTCGTCCTTTTGACATGTGGCCGAAGCAGCATATCGAATAGCGTCCAGAAGGCATCCATTCTATAATAATAAGCGATATGTATATATAACAATTATTTGAGGGTCAAGGTCAAGGATGTATCCCACTTCTGATGTCAAATAAGAAAATTAAAGGGACTTATATAATAGGAAACAAAAGGGTTAATAGTCAGAAACCATTCCTAAAAGAACAGAATATCGTATTATAGGTGGAAATAAGACAATGTGACTTTATATTATAAACGTATACATATAACAGCGTTACGGCCTATTAATAAATCATTACTACAATCACAATCCCTTTACAATACTTTCTTAAATTGGACAGTTACACTGATGATAGTGAAAACATGTATTTTATTTTGTCCTATCCCATTCAAGAAACAAGAAGTTGGTGAAAGATGACAACCTAATTGTCGTGCTATGGATTCTTTTATTAAACTACAGTTTGCACCTGTATCTATAAGACAATTGATAGATATTTCATGTATAATAACTGTTGTTAAATATAGTTGGGTTTTCTAAAAAAATAACTGATTTCCTGGAGACTAGGTCTTTGTCAGAGGATTCTGCTGCTCGGTTATGATAGCAGACTGACTCAATATGACCATTTTTTGCAATATGTACAGAATTATGTCCCAATCTCGCCATTTCTTTGAATTATTGGGGTCGTTAACTTAGGCGTTAAACATTTATTTATTTATTTAATATAATAGGACTATCTATTTACAGGTTGAAAACCTAATTCGATAGTCCATACACTAGTGTTAATCCTAATCTTACTTCTAGATAATTTACAATTAATCTATACCTTAATACTACTTTTAACTTAATTTATAACATAGGATAGAAAGAAGTGTCTTATGGAATTCACTCAATTGATATGTGAAAATATCAACTTTTGTGTGAACTTCGTTTATGGTACCAAGTGCTCGCGTTATTGGCGTTCTGGCTAGCAGGTTAGTTACATTGTGTTTGTATATGCCCGTATGTGTTACAAGTGAAACATCTTTTTTCACTGTTGAGTTTCACCGCTGGGATAACCGAGCCCGAGTTTTCGGAAAGTCTCTTTTTAGTCTTTACGTATATCGAGAGAAGAGTTATAAGTTCAGCAGTTGTTGTGACTTTGATATTTAAGGAAGCCATTCTTACATTAATATCAGTAATTCCACCACACACCAATGCAATCAATTAATCGCTCTTAAAAGAAATTTTAATGTTATGGAGTAGACGAATTTTTTCCCTAGCGTATTGGCCATAAGAATCGGCCGAATCTGATGTATGTAATACTTAGCCTTAGCATGTTTCTCAGCTATTTTTTCTTTCTCGGGATAGACATCTATAATATTGCTACGGAGATTTTCCCAGGACCTGCCTTGTGTCGGTTCCCAAGACTTAAACCATGTTAAAGCGCAACCTCTAAAGGCCTTACCGACTATAGCTGCTGTCTTTATACCGCTCCACTTCCAATCAGCACGGAGGCTCTCGATGCTCTTACACCAGCTCTTGGCTCCGCAACTATTTTTGGCCGTGTCGAATATAGGCAGGGCGATGTCGTCGTCCTTTTGACATGTGGCCGAAGCAGCATATCGAATAGCGTCCAGAAGGCATCCATTCTATAATAATAAGCGATATGTATATAGAACAATTATTTGAGGGTCAAGGTCAAGGATGTATCCCACTTCTGATGTCAAATAAGAAAATTAAAGGGACTTATATAATAGGAAACAAAAGGGTTAATAGTCAGAAACCATTCCTAAAAGAACAGAATATCGTATTATAGATGGAAATAAGACAATGTGACTTTACATTATAAATGTATACATATAACAACGTTACGGCCTATTAATAAATCATAACTACAATCACAATCCCTTTACAATACTTTCTTAAATTGGACAGCTATACTGATGATAGTGAAAACGTGTATTTTATTTTGTCCTATCCCATTCAAGAAACAAGAAGTTGGTGAAAGATGACAACCTAATTGTCGTGCTATGGATTCTTTTATTAAACTACAGTTTGCACCTGTATCTGTGAGACAATTGATAGATATTTCATGTATAATAACTGTTGTTAAACATAGCTGGGTTTTTCTAAAAAAATATCTGATTTCCTGGAGGCTAGGTCTTTGTCAGAGGATTCTGCTACTCGCTTATGATAGCAGACTGACTCAATATGACCATTTTTTGCAATATGTACAGAATTATGTCCCAATCTCACTATTTCTTGGAATTATTGGGGTCGTTAACTTAGGCGTTAAACATTGTGTTTGTATATGCCCGTATGTGTTACAAGTGAAACATCTTTTTTCACTGTTGAGTTTCACCGCTGGGATAACCGAGCCCAAGTTTTCGGAAAGTCTCTTTTTAGTCTTTACGTATATCGAGAGAAGAGTTATAAGTTCAGCAGTTGTTGTGACTTTGATATTTAAGGAAGCCATTCTTACGTTAATATCAGTAATTCCACCACACACCAATGCAATCAATTGATCGTTGTTAAAAGAAATTTTAGTGTTATGGAGTAGACGAATTTTTCCCTAGCATATTGGCCATAAGAATCGGCCGAATCTGATTTATGTAATACGTAGCCTTAGCATGTTTCTCAGCTATTTTTTCTTTCTCGGGATAAACATCTATAATATTGCTACGGAGATTTTCCCAGGACCTGCCTTGTGTCGGTTCCCAAGACTTAAACCATGTTAAAGCGCAACCTCTAAAGGCCTTACCGACTATAGCTGCTGTCTTTATACCGCTCCACTTCCAATCAGCACGGAGGCTCTCGATGCTCTTACACCAGCTCTTGCCTCCGCAACTATTTTTGGCCGTGTCGAATATAGGCAGGGCGATGTCGTCGTCCTTTTGACATGTGGCCGAAGCAGCATATCGAATAGCGTCCAGAAGGCATCCATTCTATAATAATAAGCGATATGTATATATAACAATTATTTGAGGGTCAAGGTCAAGGATGTATCCCACTTCTGATGTCAAATAAGAAAATTAAAGGGACTTATATAATAGGAAACAAAAGGGTTAATAGTCAGGAACCATTCCTAAAAGAACAGAATATCGTATTATAGGTGGAAATAAGACAATGTGACTTTATATTATAAACGTATACATATAACAGCGTTACGGCCTATTAATAAATCATTACTACAATCACAATCCCTTTACAATACTTTCTTAAATTGGACAGTTACACTGATGATAGTGAAAACATGTATTTTATTTTGTCCTATCCCATTCAAGAAACAAGAAGTTGGTGAAAGATGACAACCTAATTGTCGTGCTATGGATTCTTTTATTAAACTACAGTTTGCACCTGTATCTATAAGACAATTGATAGATATTTCATGTATAATAACTGTTGTTAAATATAGTTGGGTTTTCTAAAAAAATAACTGATTTCCTGGAGACTAGGTCTTTGTCAGAGGATTCTGCTGCTCGGTTATGATAGCAGACTGACTCAATATGACCATTTTTTGCAATATGTACAGAATTATGTCCCAATCTCGCCATTTCTTTGAATTATTGGGGTCGTTAACTTAGGCGTTAAACATTTATTTATTTATTTAATATAATAGGACTATCTATTTACAGGTTGAAAACCTAATTCGATAGTCCATACACTAGTGTTAATCCTAATCTTACTTCTAGATGATTTACAATTAATCTATACCTTAATACTACTTTTAACTTAATTTATAACATAGGATAGAAAGAAGTGTCTTATGGAATTCACTCAATTGATATGTGAAAATATCAACTTTTGTGTGAACTTCGTTTATGGTACCAAGTGCTCGTGTTATTGGCGTTCTGGCTAGCAGGTTAGTTACATTGTGTTTGTATATGCCCGTATGTGTTACAAGTGAAACATCTTTTTTCACTGTTGAGTTTCACCGCTGGGATAACCGAGCCCGAGTTTTCGGAAAGTCTCTTTTTAGTCTTTACGTATATCGAGAGAAGAGTTATAAGTTCAGCAGTTGTTGTGACTTTGATATTTAAGGAAGCCATTCTTACATTAATATCAGTAATTCCACCACACACCAATGCAATCAATTAATCGCTGTTAAAAGAAATTTTAATGTTATGGAGTAGACGAATTTTTTCCCTAGCGTATTGGCCATAAGAATCGGCCGCATCGGATGTATGTAATACTTAGCCTTAGCATGTTTCTCAGCTATTTTTTTCTTTCTCGGGATAGACATCTATAATATAGCTACGGACATTTTCCCAGGACCTGCCCTGTGTCGGTTCCCAAGACTTAAACCATGTTAAAGCACAACCTCTAAGGGCCTTACCGGCTTTAGCTGCTGTCTTAATACCGCTCCACTTCCAATCAGCACGGAGGCTCTCGATGCTCTTACACCAGCTCTTGGCTCCGCAACTATTTTTGGCCGTGTCGAATATAGGCAGGGCGATGTCGTCGTCCTTTTGACATGTGGCCGAAGCAGCATATCGAATAGCGTCCAGAAGGCATCCATTCTATTATAATAAGCGATATGTATATATAACAATTATTTGAGGGTCAAGGTTTTCCCACTTCTGATGTCAAATAAGAAAATTAAAGGGACTTATATAATAGGAAACAAAAGGAGTAATAGTTAGAAACCATTCCTAAAAGATTAGAATATCGTATTATAGGTGGAAATAAGACAATGTGACTTTACATTATAAACGTATACATATAACAACGTTACGGCCTATTAATAAATCATAACTACAATCACAATCCCTTTACAATACTTTCTTAAATTGGACAGCTATACTGATGATAGTGAAAACGTGTATTTTATTTTGTCCTATCCCATTCAAGAAACAAGAAGTTGGTGAAAGATGACAACCTAATTGTCGTGCTATGTATTCTTTTATTAAACTACAGTTTGCACCTGTATCTGTAAGACAATTGATAGATATTTCATGTATAATAACTGTTGTTAAACATAGCTGGGTTTTTCTAAAAAAATATCTGATTTCCTGGAGGCTAGGTCTTTGTCAGAGGATTCTGCTACTCGCTTATGATAGCAGACTGACTCAATATGACCATTTTTTGCAATATGTACAGAATTATGTCCCAATCTCACTATTTCTTGGAATTATTGGGGTCGTTAACTTAGGCGTTAAACATTGTGTTTGTATATGCCCGTATGTGTTACAAGTGAAACATCTTTTTTCACTGTTGAGTTTCACCGCTGGGATAACCGAGCCCAAGTTTTCGGAAAGTCTCTTTTTAGTCTTTACGTATATCGAGAGAAGAGTTATAAGTTCAGCAGTTGTTGTGACTTTGATATTTAAGGAAGCCATTCTTACGTTAATATCAGTAATTCCACCACACACCAATGCAATCAATTGATCGTTGTTAAAAGAAATTTTAGTGTTATGGAGTAGACGAATTTTTCCCTAGTATATTGGCCATAAGAATCGGCCGAATCTGATTTATGTAATACGTAGCCTTAGCATGTTTCTCAGCTATTTTTTCTTTCTCGGGATAGACATCTATAATATTGCTACGGAGATTTTCCCAGGACCTGCCTTGTGTCGGTTCCCAAGACTTAAACCATGTTAAAGCGCAACCTCTAAAGGCCTTACCGACTATAGCTGCTGTCTTAATACCGCTCCACTTCCAATCAGCACGGAGGCTCTCGATGCTCTTACACCAGCTCTTGCCTCCGCAACTATTTTTGGCCGTGTCGAATATAGGCAGGGCGATGTCGTCGTCCTTTTGACATGTGGCCGAAGCAGCATATCGAATAGCGTCCAGAAGGCATCCATTCTATAATAATAAGCGATATGTATATATAACAATTATTTGAGGGTCAAGGTTTTCCCACTTCTGATGTCAAATAAGAAAATTAAAGGGACTTATATAATAGGAAACAAAAGGGGTAATAGTTAGAAACCATTCCTAAAAGATTAGAATATCGTATTATAGGTGGAAATAAGACAATGTGACTTTACATTATAAACGTATACATATAACAACGTTACGGCCTATTAATAAATCATAACTACAATCACAATCCCTTTACAATACTTTCTTAAATTGGACAGCTACACTGATGATAGTGAAAACGTGTATTTTATTTTGTCCTATCCCATTCAAGAAACAAGAAGTTGGTGAAAGATGACAACCTAATTGTCGTACTATGGATTCTTTTACTAAACTACAGTTTGCACCTGTATCTATAAGACAATTGATAGATATTTCATGTATAATAACTGTTGTTAAACATAGCTGGATTTTCTAAAAAAAATAACTGATTTCCTGGAGACTAGGTCTTTGTCAGAGGATTCTGCTGCTCGGTTATGATAGCAGACTGACTCAATATGACCATTTTTTGCAATATGTACAGAATTATGTCCCAATCTCGCCATTTCTTTGAATTATTGGGGTCGTTAACTTAGGCGTTAAACATTTATTTATTTATTTAATATAATAGGACTATCTATTTACAGGTTGAAAACCTAATTCGATAGTCCATACACTAGTGTTAATCCTAATCTTACTTCTAGATGATTTACAATTAATCTATACCTTAATACTACTTTTAACTTAATTTATAACATAGGATAGAAAGAAGTGTCTTATGGAATTCACTCAATTGACATGTGAAAATATCAACTTTTGTGTGAACTTCGTTTATGGTACCAAGTGCTCGCGTTATTGGCGTTCTGGCTAGCAGGTTAGTTACATTGTGTTTGTATATGCCCGTATGTGTTACAAGTGAAACATCTTTTTTCACTGTTGAGTTTCACCGCTGGGATAACCGAGCCCGAGTTTTCGGAAAGTCTCTTTTTAGTCTTTACGTATATCGAGAGAAGAGTTATAAGTTCAGCAGTTGTTGTGACTTTGATATTTAAGGAAGCCATTCTTACGTTAATATCAGTAATTCCACCACACACCAATGCAATCAATTAATCGTTGTTAAAAGAAATTTTAGTGTTATGGAGTAGACGAATTTTTCCCTAGCATATTGGCCATAAGAATCGGCCGAATCTGATTTATGTAATACGTAGCCTTAGCATGTTTCTCAGCTATTTTTTCTTTCTCGGGATAGACATCTATAATATTGCTACGGAGATTTTCCCAGGACCTGCCTTGTGTCGGTTCCCAAGACTTAAACCATGTTAAAGCGCAACCTCTAAAGGCCTTACCGACTATAGCTGCTGTCTTAATACCGCTCCACTTCCAATCAGCACGGAGGCTCTCGATGCTCTTACACCAGCTCTTGCCTCCGCAACTATTTTTGGCCGTGTCGAATATAGGCAGGGCGATGTCGTCGTCCTTTTGACATGTGGCCGAAGCAGCATATCGAATAGCGTCCAGAAGGCATCCATTCTATAATGATAAGCGATATGTATATATAACAATTATTTGTGGGTCAAGGTCAAGGATGTATCCCACTTCTGATGTCAAATAAGAAAATTAAAGGGACTTATATAATAGGAAACAAAAGGGGTAATAGTTAGAAACCATTCCTAAAAGATTAGAATATCGTATTATAGGTGGAAATAAGACAATGTGACTTTACATTATAAACGTATACATATAACAACGTTACGGCCTATTAATAAATCATAACTACAATCACAATCCCTTTACAATACTTTCTTAAATTGGACAGCTACACTGATGATAGTGAAAACGTGTATTTTATTTTGTCCTATCCCATTCAAGAAACAAGAAGTTGGTGAAAGATGACAACCTAATTGTCGTGCTATGGATTCTTTTATTAAACTACAGTTTGCACCTGTATCTATAAGACAATTGATAGATATTTCATGTATAATAACTGTTGTTAAATATAGTTGGGTTTTCTAAAAAAATAACTGATTTCCTGGAGACTAGGTCTTTGTCAGAGGATTCTGCTGCTCGGTTATGATAGCAGACTGACTCAATATGACCCTTTTTTGCAATATGTACAGAATTATGTCCCAATCTCACTATTTCTTGGAATTATTGGGGTCGTTAACTTAGGCGTTAAACATTGCGTTTGTATATGCCCGTATGTGTTACAAGTGAAACATCTTTTTTCACTGTTGAGTTTCACCGCTGGGATAACCGAGCCCGAGTTTTCGGAAAGTCTCTTTTTAGTCTTTACGTATATCGAGAGAAGAGTTATAAGTTCAGCAGTTGTTGTGACTTTGATATTTAAGGAAGCCATTCTCACGTTAATATCAGTAATTCCACCACACACCAATGCAATCAATTGATCGTTGTTAAAAGAAATTTTAGTGTTATGGAGTAGACGAATTTTTCCCTAGCATATTGGCCATAAGAATCGGCCGAATCTGATTTATGTAATACGTAGCCTTAGCATGTTTCTCAGCTATTTTTTCTTTCTCGGGATAGACATCTATAATATTGCTACGGAGATTTTCCCAGGACCTGCCTTGTGTCGGTTCCCAAGACTTAAACCATGTTAAAGCGCAACCTCTAAAGGCCTTACCGACTATAGCTGCTGTCTTAATACCGCTCCACTTCCAATCAGCACGGAGGCTCTCGATGCTCTTACACCAGCTCTTGCCTCCGCAACTATTTTTGGCCGTGTCGAATATAGGCAGGGCGATGTCGTCGTCCTTTTGACATGTGGCCGAAGCAGCATATCGAATAGCGTCCAGAAGGCATCCATTCTATAATAATAAGCGATATGTATATATAACAATTATTTGAGGGTCAAGGTTTTCCCACTTCTGATGTCAAATAAGAAAATTAAAGGGACTTATATAATAGGAAACAAAAGGGGTAATAGTTAGAAACCATTCCTAAAAGATTAGAATATCGTATTATAGGTGGAAATAAGACAATGTGACTTTACATTATAAACGTATACATATAACAACGTTACGGCCTATTAATAAATCATAACTACAATCACAATCCCTTTACAATACTTTCTTAAATTGGACAGCTACACTGATGATAGTGAAAACGTGTATTTTATTTTGTCCTATCCCATTCAAGAAACAAGAAGTTGGTGAAAGATGACAACCTAATTGTCGTACTATGGATTCTTTTACTAAACTACAGTTTGCACCTGTATCTATAAGACAATTGATAGATATTTCATGTATAATAACTGTTGTTAAACATAGCTGGGTTTTCTAAAAAAAATAACTGATTTCCTGGAGACTAGGTCTTTGTCAGAGGATTCTGCTGCTCGGTTATGATAGCAGACTGACTCAATATGACCATTTTTTGCAATATGTACAGAATTATGTCCCAATCTCGCCATTTCTTTGAATTATTGGGGTCGTTAACTTAGGCGTTAAACATTTATTTATTTATTTAATATAATAGGACTATCTATTTACAGGTTGAAAACCTAATTCGATAGTCCATACACTAGTGTTAATCCTAATCTTACTTCTAGATGATTTACAATTAATCTATACCTTAATACTACTTTTAACTTAATTTATAACATAGGATAGAAAGAAGTGTCTTATGGAATTCACTCAATTGACATGTGAAAATATCAACTTTTGTGTGAACTTCGTTTATGGTACCAAGTGCTCGCGTTATTGGCGTTCTGGCTAGCAGGTTAGTTACATTGTGTTTGTATATGCCCGTATGTGTTACAAGTGAAACATCTTTTTTCACTGTTGAGTTTCACCGCTGGGATAACCGAGCCCGAGTTTTCGGAAAGTCTCTTTTTAGTCTTTACGTATATCGAGAGAAGAGTTATAAGTTCAGCAGTTGTTGTGACTTTGATATTTAAGGAAGCCATTCTTACGTTAATATCAGTAATTCCACCACACACCAATGCAATCAATTAATCGTTGTTAAAAGAAATTTTAGTGTTATGGAGTAGACGAATTTTTCCCTAGCATATTGGCCATAAGAATCGGCCGAATCTGATTTATGTAATACGTAGCCTTAGCATGTTTCTCAGCTATTTTTTCTTTCTCGGGATAGACATCTATAATATTGCTACGGAGATTTTCCCAGGACCTGCCTTGTGTCGGTTCCCAAGACTTAAACCATGTTAAAGCGCAACCTCTAAAGGCCTTACCGACTATAGCTGCTGTCTTAATACCGCTCCACTTCCAATCAGCACGGAGGCTCTCGATGCTCTTACACCAGCTCTTGCCTCCGCAACTATTTTTGGCCGTGTCGAATATAGGCAGGGCGATGTCGTCGTCCTTTTGACATGTGGCCGAAGCAGCATATCGAATAGCGTCCAGAAGGCATCCATTCTATAATGATAAGCGATATGTATATATAACAATTATTTGTGGGTCAAGGTCAAGGATGTATCCCACTTCTGATGTCAAATAAGAAAATTAAAGGGACTTATATAATAGGAAACAAAAGGGGTAATAGTTAGAAACCATTCCTAAAAGATTAGAATATCGTATTATAGGTGGAAATAAGACAATGTGACTTTACATTATAAACGTATACATATAACAACGTTACGGCCTATTAATAAATCATAACTACAATCACAATCCCTTTACAATACTTTCTTAAATTGGACAGCTACACTGATGATAGTGAAAACGTGTATTTTATTTTGTCCTATCCCATTCAAGAAACAAGAAGTTGGTGAAAGATGACAACCTAATTGTCGTGCTATGGATTCTTTTATTAAACTACAGTTTGCACCTGTATCTATAAGACAATTGATAGATATTTCATGTATAATAACTGTTGTTAAATATAGTTGGGTTTTCTAAAAAAATAACTGATTTCCTGGAGACTAGGTCTTTGTCAGAGGATTCTGCTGCTCGGTTATGATAGCAGACTGACTCAATATGACCCTTTTTTGCAATATGTACAGAATTATGTCCCAATCTCACTATTTCTTGGAATTATTGGGGTCGTTAACTTAGGCGTTAAACATTGCGTTTGTATATGCCCGTATGTGTTACAAGTGAAACATCTTTTTTCACTGTTGAGTTTCACCGCTGGGATAACCGAGCCCGAGTTTTCGGAAAGTCTCTTTTTAGTCTTTACGTATATCGAGAGAAGAGTTATAAGTTCAGCAGTTGTTGTGACTTTGATATTTAAGGAAGCCATTCTCACGTTAATATCAGTAATTCCACCACACACCAATGCAATCAATTGATCGTTGTTAAAAGAAATTTTAGTGTTATGGAGTAGACGAATTTTTCCCTAGCATATTGGCCATAAGAATCGGCCGAATCTGATTTATGTAATACGTAGCCTTAGCATGTTTCTCAGCTATTTTTTCTTTCTCGGGATAGACATCTATAATATTGCTACGGAGATTTTCCCAGGACCTGCCTTGTGTCGGTTCCCAAGACTTAAACCATGTTAAAGCGCAACCTCTAAAGGCCTTACCGACTATAGCTGCTGTCTTAATACCGCTCCACTTCCAATCAGCACGGAGGCTCTCGATGCTCTTACACCAGCTCTTGCCTCCGCAACTATTTTTGGCCGTGTCGAATATAGGCAGGGCGATGTCGTCGTCCTTTTGACATGTGGCCGAAGCAGCATATCGAATAGCGTCCAGAAGGCATCCATTCTATAATAATAAGCGATATGTATATATAACAATTATTTGAGGGTCAAGGTTTTCCCACTTCTGATGTCAAATAAGAAAATTAAAGGGACTTATATAATAGGAAACAAAAGGGGTAATAGTTAGAAACCATTCCTAAAAGATTAGAATATCGTATTATAGGTGGAAATAAGACAATGTGACTTTACATTATAAACGTATACATATAACAACGTTACGGCCTATTAATAAATCATAACTACAATCACAATCCCTTTACAATACTTTCTTAAATTGGACAGCTACACTGATGATAGTGAAAACGTGTATTTTATTTTGTCCTATCCCATTCAAGAAACAAGAAGTTGGTGAAAGATGACAACCTAATTGTCGTACTATGGATTCTTTTACTAAACTACAGTTTGCACCTGTATCTATAAGACAATTGATAGATATTTCATGTATAATAACTGTTGTTAAACATAGCTGGGTTTTCTAAAAAAAATAACTGATTTCCTGGAGACTAGGTCTTTGTCAGAGGATTCTGCTGCTCGGTTATGATAGCAGACTGACTCAATATGACCATTTTTTGCAATATGTACAGAATTATGTCCCAATCTCGCCATTTCTTTGAATTATTGGGGTCGTTAACTTAGGCGTTAAACATTTATTTATTTATTTAATATAATAGGACTATCTATTTACAGGTTGAAAACCTAATTCGATAGTCCATACACTAGTGTTAATCCTAATCTTACTTCTAGATGATTTACAATTAATCTATACCTTAATACTACTTTTAACTTAATTTATAACATAGGATAGAAAGAAGTGTCTTATGGAATTCACTCAATTGACATGTGAAAATATCAACTTTTGTGTGAACTTCGTTTATGGTACCAAGTGCTCGCGTTATTGGCGTTCTGGCTAGCAGGTTAGTTACATTGTGTTTGTATATGCCCGTATGTGTTACAAGTGAAACATCTTTTTTCACTGTTGAGTTTCACCGCTGGGATAACCGAGCCCGAGTTTTCGGAAAGTCTCTTTTTAGTCTTTACGTATATCGAGAGAAGAGTTATAAGTTCAGCAGTTGTTGTGACTTTGATATTTAAGGAAGCCATTCTTACATTAATATCAGTAATTCCACCACACACCAATGCAATCAATTAATCGCTGTTAAAAGAAATTTTAATGTTATGGAGTAGACGAATTTTTTCCCTAGCGTATTGGCCATAAGAATCGGCCGAATCGGATGTATGTAATACTTAGCCTTAGCATGTTTCTCAGCTATTTTTTTCTTTCTCGGGATAGACATCTATAATATAGCTACGGAGATTTTCCCAGGACCTGCCCTGTGTCGGTTCCCAAGACTTAAACCATGTTAAAGCACAACCTCTAAGGGCCTTACCGACTTTAGCTGCTGTCTTAATACCGCTCCACTTCCAATCAGCACGGAGGCTCTCGATGCTCTTACACCAGCTCTTGGCTCCGTAACTAATTTTGGCCGTGTCGAATATAGGCAGGGCGATGTCGTCGTCCTTTTGACATGCGGCCGAAGCAGCATATCGAATAGCGTCCAGAAGGCATCCATTCTATAATAATAAGCGATATGTATATATAACAATTATTTGAGGGTCAAGGTTTTCCCACTTCTGATGTCAAATAAGAAAATTAAAGGGACTTATATAATAGGAAACAAAAGGGGTAATAGTTAGAAACCATTCCTAAAAGATTAGAATATCGTATTATAGGTAATGTGACTTTACATTATAAACGTATACATATAACAACGTTACGGCCTATTAATAAATCATAACTACAATCACAATCCCTTTACAATACTTTCTTAAATTGGACAGCTACACTGATGATAGTGAAAACGTGTATTTTATTTTGTCCTATCCCATTCAAGAAACAAGAAGTTGGTGAAAGATGACAACCTAATTGTCGTACTATGGATTCTTTTACTAAACTACAGTTTGCACCTGTATCTATAAGACAATTGATAGATATTTCATGTATAATAACTGTTGTTAAACATAGCTGGGTTTTCTAAAAAAAATAACTGATTTCCTGGAGACTAGGTCTTTGTCAGAGGATTCTGCTGCTCGGTTATGATAGCAGACTGACTCAATATGACCATTTTTTGCAATATGTACAGAATTATGTCCCAATCTCGCCATTTCTTTGAATTATTGGGGTCGTTAACTTAGGCGTTAAACATTTATTTATTTATTTAATATAATAGGACTATCTATTTACAGGTTGAAAACCTAATTCGATAGTCCATACACTAGTGTTAATCCTAATCTTACTTCTAGATGATTTACAATTAATCTATACCTTAATACTACTTTTAACTTAATTTATAACATAGGATAGAAAGAAGTGTCTTATGGAATTCACTCAATTGACATGTGAAAATATCAACTTTTGTGTGAACTTCGTTTATGGTACCAAGTGCTCGCGTTATTGGCGTTCTGGCTAGCAGGTTAGTTACATTGTGTTTGTATATGCCCGTATGTGTTACAAGTGAAACATCTTTTTTCACTGTTGAGTTTCACCGCTGGGATAACCGAGCCCGAGTTTTCGGAAAGTCTCTTTTTAGTCTTTACGTATATCGAGAGAAGAGTTATAAGTTCAGCAGTTGTTGTGACTTTGATATTTAAGGAAGCCATTCTTACGTTAATATCAGTAATTCCACCACACACCAATGCAATCAATTAATCGTTGTTAAAAGAAATTTTAGTGTTATGGAGTAGACGAATTTTTCCCTAGCATATTGGCCATAAGAATCGGCCGAATCTGATTTATGTAATACGTAGCCTTAGCATGTTTCTCAGCTATTTTTTCTTTCTCGGGATAGACATCTATAATATTGCTACGGAGATTTTCCCAGGACCTGCCTTGTGTCGGTTCCCAAGACTTAAACCATGTTAAAGCGCAACCTCTAAAGGCCTTACCGACTATAGCTGCTGTCTTAATACCGCTCCACTTCCAATCAGCACGGAGGCTCTCGATGCTCTTACACCAGCTCTTGCCTCCGCAACTATTTTTGGCCGTGTCGAATATAGGCAGGGCGATGTCGTCGTCCTTTTGACATGTGGCCGAAGCAGCATATCGAATAGCGTCCAGAAGGCATCCATTCTATAATGATAAGCGATATGTATATATAACAATTATTTGTGGGTCAAGGTCAAGGATGTATCCCACTTCTGATGTCAAATAAGAAAATTAAAGGGACTTATATAATAGGAAACAAAAGGGGTAATAGTTAGAAACCATTCCTAAAAGATTAGAATATCGTATTATAGGTGGAAATAAGACAATGTGACTTTACATTATAAACGTATACATATAACAACGTTACGGCCTATTAATAAATCATAACTACAATCACAATCCCTTTACAATACTTTCTTAAATTGGACAGCTACACTGATGATAGTGAAAACGTGTATTTTATTTTGTCCTATCCCATTCAAGAAACAAGAAGTTGGTGAAAGATGACAACCTAATTGTCGTGCTATGGATTCTTTTATTAAACTACAGTTTGCACCTGTATCTATAAGACAATTGATAGATATTTCATGTATAATAACTGTTGTTAAATATAGTTGGGTTTTCTAAAAAAATAACTGATTTCCTGGAGACTAGGTCTTTGTCAGAGGATTCTGCTGCTCGGTTATGATAGCAGACTGACTCAATATGACCCTTTTTTGCAATATGTACAGAATTATGTCCCAATCTCACTATTTCTTGGAATTATTGGGGTCGTTAACTTAGGCGTTAAACATTGCGTTTGTATATGCCCGTATGTGTTACAAGTGAAACATCTTTTTTCACTGTTGAGTTTCACCGCTGGGATAACCGAGCCCGAGTTTTCGGAAAGTCTCTTTTTAGTCTTTACGTATATCGAGAGAAGAGTTATAAGTTCAGCAGTTGTTGTGACTTTGATATTTAAGGAAGCCATTCTCACGTTAATATCAGTAATTCCACCACACACCAATGCAATCAATTGATCGTTGTTAAAAGAAATTTTAGTGTTATGGAGTAGACGAATTTTTCCCTAGCATATTGGCCATAAGAATCGGCCGAATCTGATTTATGTAATACGTAGCCTTAGCATGTTTCTCAGCTATTTTTTCTTTCTCGGGATAGACATCTATAATATTGCTACGGAGATTTTCCCAGGACCTGCCTTGTGTCGGTTCCCAAGACTTAAACCATGTTAAAGCGCAACCTCTAAAGGCCTTACCGACTATAGCTGCTGTCTTAATACCGCTCCACTTCCAATCAGCACGGAGGCTCTCGATGCTCTTACACCAGCTCTTGCCTCCGCAACTATTTTTGGCCGTGTCGAATATAGGCAGGGCGATGTCGTCGTCCTTTTGACATGTGGCCGAAGCAGCATATCGAATAGCGTCCAGAAGGCATCCATTCTATAATAATAAGCGATATGTATATATAACAATTATTTGAGGGTCAAGGTTTTCCCACTTCTGATGTCAAATAAGAAAATTAAAGGAACTTATATAATAGGAAACAAAAGGGGTAATAGTTAGAAACCATTCCTAAAAGATTAGAATATCGTATTATAGGTGGAAATAAGACAATGTGACTTTACATTATAAACGTATACATATAACAACGTTACGGCCTATTAATAAATCATAACTACAATCACAATCCCTTTACAATACTTTCTTAAATTGGACAGCTACACTGATGATAGTGAAAACGTGTATTTTATTTTGTCCTATCCCATTCAAGAAACAAGAAGTTGGTGAAAGATGACAACCTAATTGTCGTACTATGGATTCTTTTACTAAACTACAGTTTGCACCTGTATCTATAAGACAATTGATAGATATTTCATGTATAATAACTGTTGTTAAACATAGCTGGGTTTTCTAAAAAAAATAACTGATTTCCTGGAGACTAGGTCTTTGTCAGAGGATTCTGCTGCTCGGTTATGATAGCAGACTGACTCAATATGACCATTTTTTGCAATATGTACAGAATTATGTCCCAATCTCGCCATTTCTTTGAATTATTGGGGTCGTTAACTTAGGCGTTAAACATTTATTTATTTATTTAATATAATAGGACTATCTATTTACAGGTTGAAAACCTAATTCGATAGTCCATACACTAGTGTTAATCCTAATCTTACTTCTAGATGATTTACAATTAATCTATACCTTAATACTACTTTTAACTTAATTTATAACATAGGATAGAAAGAAGTGTCTTATGGAATTCACTCAATTGACATGTGAAAATATCAACTTTTGTGTGAACTTCGTTTATGGTACCAAGTGCTCGCGTTATTGGCGTTCTGGCTAGCAGGTTAGTTACATTGTGTTTGTATATGCCCGTATGTGTTACAAGTGAAACATCTTTTTTCACTGTTGAGTTTCACCGCTGGGATAACCGAGCCCGAGTTTTCGGAAAGTCTCTTTTTAGTCTTTACGTATATCGAGAGAAGAGTTATAAGTTCAGCAGTTGTTGTGACTTTGATATTTAAGGAAGCCATTCTTACGTTAATATCAGTAATTCCACCACACACCAATGCAATCAATTAATCGTTGTTAAAAGAAATTTTAGTGTTATGGAGTAGACGAATTTTTCCCTAGCATATTGGCCATAAGAATCGGCCGAATCTGATTTATGTAATACGTAGCCTTAGCATGTTTCTCAGCTATTTTTTCTTTCTCGGGATAGACATCTATAATATTGCTACGGAGATTTTCCCAGGACCTGCCTTGTGTCGGTTCCCAAGACTTAAACCATGTTAAAGCGCAACCTCTAAAGGCCTTACCGACTATAGCTGCTGTCTTAATACCGCTCCACTTCCAATCAGCACGGAGGCTCTCGATGCTCTTACACCAGCTCTTGCCTCCGCAACTATTTTTGGCCGTGTCGAATATAGGCAGGGCGATGTCGTCGTCCTTTTGACATGTGGCCGAAGCAGCATATCGAATAGCGTCCAGAAGGCATCCATTCTATAATAATAAGCGATATGTATATATAACAATTATTTGAGGGTCAAGGTTTTCCCACTTCTGATGTCAAATAAGAAAATTAAAGGGACTTATATAATAGGAAACAAAAGGGGTAATAGTTAGAAACCATTCCTAAAAGATTAGAATATCGTATTATAGGTGGAAATAAGACAATGTGACTTTACATTATAAACGTATACATATAACAACGTTACGGCCTATTAATAAATCATAACTACAATCACAATCCCTTTACAATACTTTCTTAAATTGGACAGCTACACTGATGATAGTGAAAACGTGTATTTTATTTTGTCCTATCCCATTCAAGAAACAAGAAGTTGGTGAAAGATGACAACCTAATTGTCGTACTATGGATTCTTTTACTAAACTACAGTTTGCACCTGTATCTATAAGACAATTGATAGATATTTCATGTATAATAACTGTTGTTAAACATAGCTGGGTTTTCTAAAAAAAATAACTGATTTCCTGGAGACTAGGTCTTTGTCAGAGGATTCTGCTGCTCGGTTATGATAGCAGACTGACTCAATATGACCATTTTTTGCAATATGTACAGAATTATGTCCCAATCTCGCCATTTCTTTGAATTATTGGGGTCGTTAACTTAGGCGTTAAACATTTATTTATTTATTTAATATAATAGGACTATCTATTTACAGGTTGAAAACCTAATTCGATAGTCCATACACTAGTGTTAATCCTAATCTTACTTCTAGATGATTTACAATTAATCTATACCTTAATACTACTTTTAACTTAATTTATAACATAGGATAGAAAGAAGTGTCTTATGGAATTCACTCAATTGACATGTGAAAATATCAACTTTTGTGTGAACTTCGTTTATGGTACCAAGTGCTCGCGTTATTGGCGTTCTGGCTAGCAGGTTAGTTACATTGTGTTTGTATATGCCCGTATGTGTTACAAGTGAAACATCTTTTTTCACTGTTGAGTTTCACCGCTGGGATAACCGAGCCCGAGTTTTCGGAAAGTCTCTTTTTAGTCTTTACGTATATCGAGAGAAGAGTTATAAGTTCAGCAGTTGTTGTGACTTTGATATTTAAGGAAGCCATTCTTACATTAATATCAGTAATTCCACCACACACCAATGCAATCAATTAATCGCTGTTAAAAGAAATTTTAATGTTATGGAGTAGACGAATTTTTTCCCTAGCGTATTGGCCATAAGAATCGGCCGAATCGGATGTATGTAATACTTAGCCTTAGCATGTTTCTCAGCTATTTTTTTCTTTCTCGGGATAGACATCTATAATATAGCTACGGAGATTTTCCCAGGACCTGCCCTGTGTCGGTTCCCAAGACTTAAACCATGTTAAAGCACAACCTCTAAGGGCCTTACCGACTTTAGCTGCTGTCTTAATACCGCTCCACTTCCAATCAGCACGGAGGCTCTCGATGCTCTTACACCAGCTCTTGGCTCCGTAACTAATTTTGGCCGTGTCGAATATAGGCAGGGCGATGTCGTCGTCCTTTTGACATGTGGCCGAAGCAGCATATCGAATAGCGTCCAGAAGGCATCCATTCTATAATAATAAGCGATATGTATATATAACAATTATTTGAGGGTCAAGGTTTTCCCACTTCTGATGTCAAATAAGAAAATTAAAGGGACTTATATAATAGGAAACAAAAGGGGTAATAGTTAGAAACCATTCCTAAAAGATTAGAATATCGTATTATAGGTAATGTGACTTTACATTATAAACGTATACATATAACAACGTTACGGCCTATTAATAAATCATAACTACAATCACAATCCCTTTACAATACTTTCTTAAATTGGACAGCTACACTGATGATAGTGAAAACGTGTATTTTATTTTGTCCTATCCCATTCAAGAAACAAGAAGTTGGTGAAAGATGACAACCTAATTGTCGTACTATGGATTCTTTTACTAAACTACAGTTTGCACCTGTATCTATAAGACAATTGATAGATATTTCATGTATAATAACTGTTGTTAAACATAGCTGGGTTTTCTAAAAAAAATAACTGATTTCCTGGAGACTAGGTCTTTGTCAGAGGATTCTGCTGCTCGGTTATGATAGCAGACTGACTCAATATGACCATTTTTTGCAATATGTACAGAATTATGTCCCAATCTCGCCATTTCTTTGAATTATTGGGGTCGTTAACTTAGGCGTTAAACATTTATTTATTTATTTAATATAATAGGACTATCTATTTACAGGTTGAAAACCTAATTCGATAGTCCATACACTAGTGTTAATCCTAATCTTACTTCTAGATGATTTACAATTAATCTATACCTTAATACTACTTTTAACTTAATTTATAACATAGGATAGAAAGAAGTGTCTTATGGAATTCACTCAATTGACATGTGAAAATATCAACTTTTGTGTGAACTTCGTTTATGGTACCAAGTGCTCGCGTTATTGGCGTTCTGGCTAGCAGGTTAGTTACATTGTGTTTGTATATGCCCGTATGTGTTACAAGTGAAACATCTTTTTTCACTGTTGAGTTTCACCGCTGGGATAACCGAGCCCGAGTTTTCGGAAAGTCTCTTTTTAGTCTTTACGTATATCGAGAGAAGAGTTATAAGTTCAGCAGTTGTTGTGACTTTGATATTTAAGGAAGCCATTCTTACGTTAATATCAGTAATTCCACCACACACCAATGCAATCAATGGATCGTTGTTAAAAGAAATTTTAGTGTTATGGAGTAGACGAATTTTTCCCTAGCATATTGGCCATAAGAATCGGCCGAATCTGATTTATGTAATACGTAGCCTTAGCATGTTTCTCAGCTATTTTTTCTTTCTCGGGATAGACATCTATAATATAGCTACGGAGATTTTCCCAGGACCTGCCCTGTGTCGGTTCCCAAGACTTAAACCATGTTAAAGCACAACCTCTAAGGGCCTTACCGACTTTAGCTGCTGTCTTAATACCGCTCCACTTCCAATCAGCACGGAGGCTCTCGATGCTCTTACACCAGCTCTTGGCTCCGTAACTATTTTTGGCCGTGTCGAATATAGGCAGGGCGATGTCGTCGTCCTTTTGACATGTGGCCGAAGCAGCATATCGAATAGCGTCCAGAAGGCATCCATTCTATAATAATAAGCGATATGTATATATAACAATTATTTGAGGGTCAAGGTTTTCCCACTTCTGATGTCAAATAAGAAAATTAAAGGGACTTATATAATAGGAAACAAAAGGGGTAATAGTTAGAAACCATTCCTAAAAGATTAGAATATCGTATTATAGGTGGAAATAAGACAATGTGACTTTACATTATAAACGTATACATATAACAACGTTACGGCCTATTAATAAATCATAATTACAATCACAATCCCTTTACAATACTTTCTTAAATTGGACAGCTACACTGATGATAGTGAAAACGTGTATTTTGTTTTGTCCTATCCCATTCAAGAAACAAGAAGTTGGTGAAAGATGACAACCTAATTGTCGTGCTATGGATTCTTTTATTAAACTACAGTTTGCACCTGTATCTATAAGACAATTGATAGATATTTCATGTATAATAACTGTTGTTAAATATAGTTGGGTTTTCTAAAAAAATAACTGATTTCCTGGAGACTAGGTCTTTGTCAGAGGATTCTGCTGCTCGGTTATGATAGCAGACTGACTCAATATGACCATTTTTTGCAATATGTACAGAATTATGTCCCAATCTCGCCATTTCTTTGAATTATTGGGGTCGTTAACTTAGGCGTTAAACATTTATTTATTTATTTAATATAATAGGACTATCTATTTACAGGTTGAAAACCTAATTCGATAGTCCATACACTAGTGTTAATCCTAATCTTACTTCGAGATGATTTACAATAAATCTATACCTTAATACTACTTTTAACTTAATTTATAACATAGGATAGAAAGAAGTGTCTTATGGAATTCACTCAATTGACATGTGAAAATATCAACTTTTGTGTGAACTTCGTTTATGGTACCAAGTGCTCGCGTTATTGGCGTTCTGGCTAGCAGGTTAGTTACATTGTGTTTGTATATGCCCGTATGTGTTACAAGTGAAACATCTTTTTTCACTGTTGAGTTTCACCGCTGGGATAACCGAGCCCGAGTTTTCGGAAAGTCTCTTTTTAGTGTTTACGTATATCGAGAGAAGAGTTATAAGTTCAGCAGTTGTTGTGACTTTGATATTTAAGGAAGCCATTCTTACGTTAATATCAGTAATTCCACCACACACCAATGCAATCAATTGATCGTTGTTAAAAGAAATTTTAGTGTTATGGAGTAGACGAATTTTTCCCTAGCATATTGGCCATAAGAATCGGCCGAATCTGATTTATGTAATACGTAGCCTTAGCATGTTTCTCAGCTATTTTTTCTTTCTCGGGATAGACATCTATAATATTGCTACGGAGATTTTCCCAGGACCTGCCTTGTGTCGGTTCCCAAGACTTAAACCATGTTAAAGCGCAACCTCTAAAGGCCTTACCGACTATAGCTGCTGTCTTAATACCGCTCCACTTCCAATCAGCACGGAGGCTCTCGATGCTCTTACACCAGCTCTTGCCTCCGCAACTATTTTTGGCCGTGTCGAATATAGGCAGGGCGATGTCGTCGTCCTTTTGACATGTGGCCGAAGCAGCATATCGAATAGCGTCCAGAAGGCATCCATTCTATAATAATAAGCGATATGTATATATAACAATTATTTGAGGGTCAAGGTCAAGGATGTATCCCACTTCTGATGTCAAATAAGAAAATTAAAGGGACTTATATAATAGGAAACAAAAGGGTTAATAGTCAGAAAACATTCCTAAAAGAACAGAATATCGTATTATAGGTGGAAATAAGACAATGTGACTTTATATTATAAACGTATACATAAGACAATTGATAGATATTTCATGTATAATAACTGTTGTTAAATATAGTTGGGTTTTCTAAAAAAATAACTGATTTCCTGGAGACTAGGTCTTTGTCAGAGGATTCTGCTGCTCGGTTATGATAGCAGACTGACTCAATATGACCCTTTTTTGCAATATGTACAGAATTATGTCCCAATCTCACTATTTCTTGGAATTATTGGGGTCGTTAACTTAGGCGTTAAACATTGCGTTTGTATATGCCCGTATGTGTTACAAGTGAAACATCTTTTTTCACTGTTGAGTTTCACCGCTGGGATAACCGAGCCCGAGTTTTCGGAAAGTCTCTTTTTAGTCTTTACGTATATCGAGAGAAGAGTTATAAGTTCAGCAGTTGTTGTGACTTTGATATTTAAGGAAGCCATTCTCACGTTAATATCAGTAATTCCACCACACACCAATGATATCAATTGATCGTTGTTAAAAGAAATTTTAGTGTTATGGAGTAGACGAATTTTTCCCTAGCATATTGGCCATAAGAATCGGCCGAATCTGATTTATGTAATACGTAGCCTTAGCATGTTTCTCAGCTATTTTTTCTTTCTCGGGATAGACATCTATAATATTGCTACGGAGATTTTCCCAGGACCTGCCTTGTGTCGGTTCCCAAGACTTAAACCATGTTAAAGCGCAACCTCTAAAGGCCTTACCGACTATAGCTGCTGTCTTAATACCGCTCTACTTCCAATCAGCACGAAGGCTCTCGATGCTCTTACACCAGCTCTTGCCTCCGCAACTATTTTTGGCCGTGTCGAATATAGGCAGGCTGATGTCGTCGTCCTTTTGACATGTGGCCGAAGCAGCATATCGAATAGCATCCAGAAGGCATCCATTCTATAATAATAAGCGATATGTATATATAACAATTATTTGAGGGTCAAGGTCAAGGATGTATCCCACTTCTGATGTCAAATAAGAAAATTAAAGGGACTTATATAATAGGAAACAAAAGGGTTAATAGTTAGAAACCATTCCTAAAAGAACAGAATATCGTATTATAGGTGGAAATAAGACAATGTGACTTTATATTATAAACGTATACATAAGACAATTGATAGATATTTCATGTATAATAACTGTTGTTAAATATAGTTGGGTTTTCTAAAAAAATAACTGATTTCCTGGAGACTAGGTCTTTGTCAGAGGATTCTGCTGCTCGGTTATGATAGCAGACTGACTCAATATGACCCTTTTTTGCAATATGTACAGAATTATGTCCCAATCTCACTATTTCTTGGAATTATTGGGGTCGTTAACTTAGGCGTTAAACATTGCGTTTGTATATGCCCGTATGTGTTACAAGTAAAACATATTTTTTCACTGTTGAGTTTCACCGCTGGGATAACCGAGCCCGAGTTTTCGGAAAGTCTCTTTTTAGTCTTTACGTATATCGAGAGAAGAGTTATAAGTTCAGCAGTTGTTGTGACTTTGATATTTAAGGAAGCCATTCTCATGTTAATATCAGTAATTCCACCACACACCAATGCAATCAATTGATCGTTGTTAAAAGAAATTTTAGTGTTATGGAGTAGACGAATTTTTCCCTAGCATATTGGCCATAAGAATCTGCCGAATCTGATTTATGTAATACGTAGCCTTAGCATGTTTCTCAGCTATTTTTTCTTTCTCGGGATAGACATCTATAATATTGCTACGGAGATTTTCCCAGGACCTGCCTTGTGTCGGTTCCCAAGACTTAAACCATGTTAAAGCGCAACCTCTAAAGGCCTTACCGACTATAGCTGCTGTCTTAATACCGCTCTACTTCCAATCAGCACGAAGGCTCTCGATGCTCTTACACCAGCTCTTGCCTCCGCAACTATTTTTGGCCGTGTCGAATATAGGCAGGCTGATGTCGTCGTCCTTTTGACATGTGGCCGAAGCAGCATATCGAATAGCATCCAGAAGGCATCCATTCTATAATAATAAGCGATATGTATATATAACAATTATTTGAGGGTCAAGGTCAAGGATGTATCCCACTTCTGATGTCAAATAAGAAAATTAAAGGGACTTATATAATAGGAAACAAAAGGGTTAATAGTTAGAAACCATTCCTAAAAGAACAGAATATCGTATTATAGGTGGAAATAAGACAATGTGACTTTATATTATAAACGTATACATAAGACAATTGATAGATATTTCATGTATAATAACTGTTGTTAAATATAGTTGGGTTTTCTAAAAAAATAACTGATTTCCTGGAGACTAGGTCTTTGTCAGAGGATTCTGCTGCTCGGTTATGATAGCAGACTGACTCAATATGACCCTTTTTTGCAATATGTACAGAATTATGTCCCAATCTCACTATTTCTTGGAATTATTGGGGTCGTTAACTTAGGCGTTAAACATTGCGTTTGTATATGCCCGTATGTGTTACAAGTAAAACATATTTTTTCACTGTTGAGTTTCACCGCTGGGATAACCGAGCCCGAGTTTTCGGAAAGTCTCTTTTTAGTCTTTACGTATATCGAGAGAAGAGTTATAAGTTCAGCAGTTGTTGTGACTTTGATATTTAAGGAAGCCATTCTCATGTTAATATCAGTAATTCCACCACACACCAATGCAATCAATTGATCGTTGTTAAAAGAAATTTTAGTGTTATGGAGTAGACGAATTTTTCCCTAGCATATTGGCCATAAGAATCTGCCGAATCTGATTTATGTAATACGTAGCCTTAGCATGTTTCTCAGCTATTTTTTCTTTCTCGGGATAGACATCTATAATATTGCTACGGAGATTTTCCCAGGACCTGCCTTGTGTCGGTTCCCAAGACTTAAACCATGTTAAAGCGCAACCTCTAAAGGCCTTACCGACTATAGCTGCTGTCTTAATACCGCTCCACTTCCAATCAGCACGGAGGCTCTCGATGCTCTTACACCAGCTCTTGCCTCCGCAACTATTTTTGGCCGTGTCGAATATAGGCAGGGCGATGTCGTCGTCCTTTTGACATGTGGCCGAAGCAGCATATCGAATAGCGTCCAGAAGGCATCCATTCTATAATAATAAGCGATATGTATATATAACAATTATTTGAGGGTCAAGGTCAAGGATGTATCCCACTTCTGATGTCAAATAAGAAAATTAAAGGGACTTATATAATAGGAAACAAAAGGGTTAATAGTCAGAAACCATTCCTAAAAGAACAGAATATCGTATTATAGGTGGAAATAAGACAATGTGACTTTATATTATAAACGTATATATGGGCGCATATCGCCCTCTATCGGCAATATTTGTAAATTGTTGATGTATGTGTTATCAATTATAGTTATAAACATGTTTGAAATATTTGCAACTAATATTTAAATAATTATTTGTAGTAACAACACTGCTATTTACCATGCTATGATATTTAAGACACTTTTTGAATGTATCTTTGATTTAATTGTTTAAATATTTATATAATTGATCAAATTAAAATCGATTAGAATTAATGTAATTATTTGTAACCATATTTAGTTGTTTTTACACAATAAAGATTGTAATTTATTTCTAGTTAGAGCGCCGTCTGTTGAACAATATATGAGAACAATATTTCCTTTAATTACATTAATGTAAATTGTGTAAAATTGACTATTTGGAATTATGTTAAATGCATTAGAATATTTATCATTATTATTTAGCTATATTCCTATAGTAAAAGTAGTTGTTTTATTTGTTTGTTATAAAAAGTAATTGTAGTTACTAAGACTAGACCGTTTCATTGTAAAGCGGAGGTTATAAAAACATTGTAAGATCAGAATAGAGGACAGTTTTACTTCACTCACTTCTCCGGCAAGAACTCCTAATAAATACAGTGATTACATACTCAGTATTTTACTATCATCGTCCAAATTCCTGGCGAAACGCCGACAGCAGCGGTGGGATCACAGCCCCAAAACTCTTCAAGATCTACGGATGACCTTCATTATGGAGCAAATGATCTCCTGACCTCGATTACAAAATACTGCTGCAACAACAGCTGCGAGAGCCGCATTTTCTACGGAGGCTACAATGTAACGGCGGCACCAAAATTTTTATCTACCGCCGTTCAACCCCGACGAGAGATCGCATCGATAATCATCGACATCGCGGACTGGTGGGCAAATGTTAACGAGACGATCATGGCTTTCAACATATAAGCCGCAAGAAGCAAGAATGGAAGCTATTCTTGAACTCAACGGTATGGCAGACACATGGGCGCTTCAATCAATTACATGGCGGCCGGGCGACCAAATTCCGGGAGCGACGCGTCGTATGCCCGCGTGTGGGGTGTATAAAAATCCGCCTCGTCACGGGCTACGCGGTCAGCTACAAAACCGGATCTGGTTCGGTACTAAAATCTCCGGAAAACCGCTGATAACTGTTGAAATTTCGAAAAAATTCCCGTTTTTTCAAAGGGAGACGCTTAAAATAAGGAGAGTATGCGGCCGATCGGGATGCTGTTGATGGCGTTTGAAAGAGGGATAAATTTCGCACTCTGGATGGATGTCAGCACCGCCGTCAGTTGGGGTTTCACTTCACCAGGTGACTATGAAAACTATTGTAACTATGCGTTTTATTGAATACTAATAATGTTTCCTTTGCAGGTGTTCCTGACTCGCAGCTCGTCCGGAAATGTCCAAATATTGTGTAAACTAGTTGGCTGTATCGATTTTGATAAAATTCTATTGAAAAACAGTCGAGATTGTTGAAAAATTTAAAATATTGCGTATGAATGTACTGAAAAATGCAAGGGTTTAGTATGAACAAATGTATGGAGGGGGTATATATTTATCGACTTGGCGTGAAGAGATGAATTCTCTTATCGTTCCCGAGCCTGGATGACCCCGAAATGTTATATTGCAGGATTCGTCTTTAAACAGGCTATCGGATGGTGAAAAAAGATTAGGAGAATATTACGAATCGGGGATGTTGCACGCAGAAGAAACTGAAAAAAGAGTAAAAAAGTCGAAAAAATAGGGACTCGGGCGGCCAAAATCCGGGAGCGACGCGTCGTATGCCCGCGTGTGGGGTGTCTAAAAATCCACCTTGTCACGGGCTACGCGGTCAGCTAAAAAACCGGATCTGGTTCGGTACTAAAATCTCCGGAAAACCGCTGATAGCTGTTGAAATTTCGAAAAAATTCCCGTTTTTTCAAAGGGAGATGCTTAAAATAAGGAGAGTATGCGGCCGATCGGGATGCTGTTGATGGCGTTTGAAAGAGGGATAAATTTCGCACTCCTGATGGATGTCAGCACCGCCGTCAGTTGGGGGTTCACTTCACCAGGTGACTATGAAAACTATTGTAACTATGCGTTTTATTGAATACTAATAATGTTTCTTTTGAAGGTGTTCCTGACTCGCAGGTCGTCCGGAAATGTCCAAATATTGTGTAAACTAGTTGGCTGTATCGATTTTGATAAAATTCTATTGAAAAACAGTCGAGATTGTTGAAAAATTTAAAATATTGCGTATGAATGTACTGAAAAATGCAAGGGTTTAGTATGAACAAATGTATGGAGGGGGTATATATTTATCGACTTGGCGTGAAGAGATGAATTCCCTTATCGTTCCCGAGCCTGGATGACCCCGAAATGTTATATTGCGGGATTCGTCTTTAAACAGGCTATCGGATGGTGAAAAAAATTAGGAGAATATTACGAATCGGGGATGTTGCACGCAGAAGAAACTGAAAAAAGAGTAAAAAAGTCGAAAAAATAGGGACTCGGGCGGCCAAAATCCGGGAGCGACGCGTCGTATGCCCGCGTGTGGGGAGTCTAAAAATCCGCCTTGTCACGGGCTACGCGGTCAGCTAAAAAACCGGATCTGGTTCGGTACTAAAATCTCCGGAAAACCGCTGATAGCTGTTGAAATTTCGAAAAAATTCCCGTTTTTTCAAAGGGAGATGCTTAAAATAAGGAGAGTATGCGGCCGATCGGGATGCTGTTGATGGCGTTTGAAAGAGGGATAAATTTTGCACTCAAGATGGATGTCAGCACCGCCGTCAGTTGGGGGTTCACTTCACCAGGTGACTATGAACACTATTGTAACTATGCGTTTTATTGAATACTAATAATGTTTCTTTTGCAGGTGTTCCTGACTCGCAGGTCGTCCGGAAATGTCCAAATATTGTGTAAACTAGTTGGCTGTATCGATTTTGATAAAATTCTATTGAAAAACAGTCGAGATTGTTGAAAAATTTAAAATATTGCGTATGAATGTACTGAAAAATGCAAGGGTTTAGTATGAACAAATGTATGGAGGGGGTATATATTTATCGACTTGGCGTGAAGAGATGAATTCCCTTATCGTTCCCGAGCCTGGATGACCCCGAAATGTTATATTGCGGGATTCGTCTTTAAACAGGCTATCGGATGGTGAAAAAAATTAGGAGAATATTACGAATCGGGGATGTTGCACGCAGAAGAAACTGAAAAAAGAGTAAAAAAGTCGAAAAAATAGGGACTCGGGCGGCCAAAATCCGGGAGCGACGCGTCGTATGCCCGCGTGTGGGGAGTCTAAAAATCCGCCTTGTCACGGGCTACGCGGTCAGCTAAAAAACCGGATCTGGTTCGGTACTAAAATCTCCGGAAAACCGCTGATAGCTGTTGAAATTTCGAAAAAATTCCCGTTTTTTCAAAGAGAGATGCTTAAAATAAGGAGAGTATGCGGCCGATCGGGATGCTGTTGATGGCGTTTGAAAGAGGGATAAATTTCGCACTCCTGATGGATGTCAGCACCGCCGTCAGTTGGGGGTTCACTTCACCAGGTGACTATGAAAACTATTGTAACTATGCGTTTTATTGAATACTAATAATGTTTCTTTTGAAGGTGTTCCTGACTCGCAGGTCGTCCGGAAATGTCCAAATATTGTGTAAACTAGTTGGCTGTATCGATTTTGATAAAATTCTATTGAAAAACAGTCGAGATTGTTGAAAAATTTAAAATATTGCGTATGAATGTACTGAAAAATGCAAGGGTTTAGTATGAACAAATGTATGGAGGGGGTATATATTTATCGACTTGGCGTGAAGAGATGAATTCCCTTATCGTTCCCGAGCCTGGATGACCCCGAAATGTTATATTGCGGGATTCGTCTTTAAACAGGCTATCGGATGGTGAAAAAAGATTAGGAGAATATTACGAATCGGGGATGTTGCACGCAGAAGAAACTGAAAAAAGAGTAAAAAAGTCGAAAAAATAGGGACTCGGGCGGCCAAAATCCGGGAGCGACGCGTCGTATGCCCGCGTGTGGGGAGTCTAAAAATCCGCCTTGTCACGGGCTACGCGGTCAGCTAAAAAACCGGATCTGGTTCGGTACTAAAATCTCCGGAAAACCGCTGATAGCTGTTGAAATTTCGAAAAAATTCCCGTTTTTTCAAAGGGAGATGCTTAAAATAAGGAGAGTATGCGGCCGATCGGGATGCTGTTGATGGCGTTTGAAAGAGGGATAAATTTTGCACTCAAGATGGATGTCAGCACCGCCGTCAGTTGGGGGTTCACTTCACCAGGTGACTATGAACACTATTGTAACTATGCGTTTTATTGAATACTAATAATGTTTCTTTTGCAGGTGTTCCTGACTCGCAGGTCGTCCGGAAATGTCCAAATATTGTGTAAACTAGTTGGCTGTATCGATTTTGATAAAATTCTATTGAAAAACAGTCGAGATTGTTGAAAAATTTAAAATATTGCGTATGAATGTACTGAAAAATGCAAGGGTTTAGTATGAACAAATGTATGGAGGGGGTATATATTTATCGACTTGGCGTGAAGAGATGAATTCCCTTATCGTTCCCGAGCCTGGATGACCCCGAAATGTTATATTGCGGGATTCGTCTTTAAACAGGCTATCGGATGGTGAAAAAAATTAGGAGAATATTACGAATCGGGGATGTTGCACGCAGAAGAAACTGAAAAAAGAGTAAAAAAGTCGAAAAAATAGGGACTCGGGCGGCCAAAACCCGGGAGCGACGCGTCGTATGCCCGCGTGTGGTGTGTCTAAAAATTCGCCTCGTCACGGGCTACGCGGTCAGCTAAAAAACCGGATCTGGTTCGGTACTAAAATCTCCGGAAAACCGCTGATAGCTGTTGAAATTTCGAAAAAATTCCCGTTTTTTCAAAGGGAGATGCTTAAAATAAGGAGAGTATGCGGCCGATCGGGATGCTGTTGATGGCGTTTGAAAGAGGGATAAATTTCGCACTCTGGATGGATGTCAGCACCGCCGTCAGTTGGGGGTTCACTTCACCAGGTGACTATGAAAACTATTGTAACTATGCGTTTTATTGAATACTAATAATGTTTCTTTTGCAGGTGTTCCTGACTCGCAGGTCGTCCGGAAATGTCCAAATATTGTGTAAACTAGTTGGCTGTATCGATTTTGATAAAATTCTATTGAAAAACAGTCGAGATTGTTGAAAAATTTAAAATATTGCGTATGAATGTACTGAAAAATGCAAGGGTTTAGTATGAACAAATGTATGGAGGGGGTATATATTTATCGACTTGGCGTGAAGAGATGAATTCTCTTATCGTTCCCGAGCCTGGATGACCCCGAAATGTTATATTGCAGGATTCGTCTTTAAACAGGCTATCGGATGGTGAAAAAAGATTAGGAGAATATTACGAATCGGGGATGTTGCACGCAGAAGAAACTGAAAAAAGAGTAAAAAAGTCGAAAAAATAGGGACTCGGGCGGCCAAAATCCGGGAGCGACGCGTCGTATGCCCGCGTGTGGGGTGTCTAAAAATCCGCCTTGTCACGGGCTACGCGGTCAGCTAAAAAACCGGATCTGGTTCGGTACTAAAATCTCCGGAAAACCGCTGATAGCTGTTGAAATTTCGAAAAAATTCCCGTTTTTTCAAAGGGAGATGCTTAAAATAAGGAGAGTATGCGGCCGATCGGGATGCTGTTGATGGCGTTTGAAAGAGGGATAAATTTTGCACTCAAGATGGATGTCAGCACCGCCGTCAGTTGGGGGTTCACTTCACCAGGTGACTATGAACACTATTGTAACTATGCGTTTTATTGAATACTAATAATGTTTCTTTTGCAGGTGTTCCTGACTCGCAGGTCGTCCGGAAATGTCCAAATATTGTGTAAACTAGTTGGCTGTATCGATTTTGATAAAATTCTATTGAAAAACAGTCGAGATTGTTGAAAAATTTAAAATATTGCGTATGAATGTACTGAAAAATGCAAGGGTTTAGTATGAACAAATGTATGGAGGGGGTATATATTTATCGACTTGGCGTGAAGAGATGAATTCTCTTATCGTTCCCGAGCCTGGATGACCCCGAAATGTTATATTGCAGGATTCGTCTTTAAACAGGCTATCGGATGGTGAAAAAAGATTAGGAGAATATTACGAATCGGGGATGTTGCACGCAGAAGAAACTGAAAAAAGAGTAAAAAAGTCGAAAAAATAGGGACTCGGGCGGCCAAAATCCGGGAGCGACGCGTCGTATGCCCGCGTGTGGGGTGTCTAAAAATCCGCCTTGTCACGGGCTACGCGGTCAGCTAAAAAACCGGATCTGGTTCGGTACTAAAATCTCCGGAAAACCGCTGATAGCTGTTGAAATTTCGAAAAAATTCCCGTTTTTTCAAAGGGAGATGCTTAAAATAAGGAGAGTATGCGGCCGATCGGGATGCTGTTGATGGCGTTTGAAAGAGGGATAAATTTCGCACTCCTGATGGATGTCAGCACCGCCGTCAGTTGGGGGTTCACTTCACCAGGTGACTATGAAAACTATTGTAACTATGCGTTTTATTGAATACTAATAATGTTTCTTTTGAAGGTGTTCCTGACTCGCAGGTCGTCCGGAAATGTCCAAATATTGTGTAAACTAGTTGGCTGTATCGATTTTGATAAAATTCTATTGAAAAACAGTCGAGATTGTTGAAAAATTTAAAATATTGCGTATGAATGTACTGAAAAATGCAAGGGTTTAGTATGAACAAATGTATGGAGGGGGTATATATTTATCGACTTGGCGTGAAGAGATGAATTCCCTTATCGTTCCCGAGCCTGGATGACCCCGAAATGTTATATTGCGGGATTCGTCTTTAAACAGGCTATCGGATGGTGAAAAAAATTAGGAGAATATTACGAATCGGGGATGTTGCACGCAGAAGAAACTGAAAAAAGAGTAAAAAAGTCGAAAAAATAGGGACTCGGGCGGCCAAAATCCGGGAGCGACGCGTCGTATGCCCGCGTGTGGTGTGTCTAAAAATTCGCCTCGTCACGGGCTACGCGGTCAGCTAAAAAACCGGATCTGGTTCGGTACTAAAATCTCCGGAAAACCGCTGATAGCTGTTGAAATTTCGAAAAAATTCCCGTTTTTTCAAAGGGAGATGCTTAAAATAAGGAGAGTATGCGGCCGATCGGGATGCTGTTGATGGCGTTTGAAAGAGGGATAAATTTCGCACTCTGGATGGATGTCAGCACCGCCGTCAGTTGGGGGTTCACTTCACCAGGTGACTATGAAAACTATTGTAACTATGCGTTTTATTGAATACTAATAATGTTTCTTTTGCAGGTGTTCCTGACTCGCAGGTCGTCCGGAAATGTCCAAATATTGTGTAAACTAGTTGGCTGTATCGATTTTGATAAAATTCTATTGAAAAACAGTCGAGATTGTTGAAAAATTTAAAATATTGCGTATGAATGTACTGAAAAATGCAAGGGTTTAGTATGAACAAATGTATGGAGGGGGTATATATTTATCGACTTGGCGTGAAGAGATGAATTCCCTTATCGTTCCCGAGCCTGGATGACCCCGAAATGTTATATTGCGGGATTTGACTTTAAACAGGCTATCGGATGGTGAAAAAAGATTAGGAGAATATTACGAATCGGGGATGTTGCACGCAGAAGAAACTGAAAAAAGAGTAAAAAAGTCGAAAAAATAGGGACTCGGGCGGCCAAAATCCGGGAGCGACGCGTCGTATGCCCGCGTGTGGGGTGTCTAAAAATTCGCCTCGTCACGGGCTACGCGGTCAGCTAAAAAACCGGATCGGGTTCGGTACTAAAATCTCCGGAAAACCGCTGATAACTGTTGAAATTTCGAAAAAATTCCCGTTTTTTCAAAGGGAGATGCTTAAAATAAGGAGAGTATGCGGCCGATCGGGATGCTGTTGATGGCGTTTGAAAGAGGGATAAATTTCGCACTCTGGATGGATGTCAGCACCGCCGTCAGTTGGGGGTTCACTTCACCAGGTGACTATGAAAACTATTGTAACTATGCGTTTTATTGAATACTAATAATGTTTCTTTTGCAGGTGTTCCTGACTCGCAGGTCGTCCGGAAATGTCAAAATATTGTGTAAACTAGTTGGCTGTATCGATTTTGATAAAATTCCATTGAAAAACAGTCGAGATTGTTGAAAAATTTAAAATATTGCGTATGAATGTACTGAAAAATGCAAGGGTTTAGTATGAACAAATGTATGGAGGGGGTATATATTTATCGACTTGGCGTGAAGAGATGAATTCCCTTATCGTTCCCGAGCCTGGATGACCCCGAAATGTTATATTGCGGGATTCGTCTTTAAACAGGCTATCGGATGGTGAAAAAAATTAGGAGAATATTACGAATCGGGGATGTTGCACGCAGAAGAAACTGAAAAAAGAGTAAAAAAGTCGAAAAAATAGGGACTCGGGCGGCCAAAATCCGGGAGCGACGCGTCGTATGCCCGCGTGTGGGGAGTCTAAAAATCCGCCTTGTCACGGGCTACGCGGTCAGCTAAAAAACCGGATCTGGTTCGGTACTAAAATCTCCGGAAAACCGCTGATAGCTGTTGAAATTTCGAAAAAATTCCCGTTTTTTCAAAGAGAGATGCTTAAAATAAGGAGAGTATGCGGCCGATCGGGATACTGTGGATGGCGTTTGAAAGAGGGATAAATTTCGCACTCTGTATGGATGTAAGCACCGCCGTCAGTTGGGGGTTCACTTCACCAGGTGACTATGAAAACTATTGTAACTATGCGTTTTATTGAATACTAATAATGTTTCTTTTGCAGGTGTTCCTGACTCGCAGGTCGTCCGGAAATGTCCAAATATTGTGTAAACTAGTTGGCTGTATCGATTTTGATAAAATTCTATTGAAAAACAGTCGAGATTGTTGAAAAATTTAAAATATTGCGTATGAATGTACTGAAAAATGCAAGGGTTTAGTATGAACAAATGTATGGAGGGGGTATATATTTATCGACTTGGCGTGAAGAGATGAATTCTCTTATCGTTCCCGAGCCTGGATGACCCCGAAATGTTATATTGCAGGATTCGTCTTTAAACAGGCTATCGGATGGTGAAAAAAGATTAGGAGAATATTACGAATTGGGGATGTTGCACGCAGAAGAAACTGAAAAGAGTAAAAAAAGTCGAAAAAATAGGGACTCGGGCGGCCAAAATCCGGGAGCGACGCATCGTATGCCCGCGTGTGGGGTGTCTAAAAATTGGCCTCGTCACGGGCTACGCGGTCAGCTAAAAAACCGGATCTGGTTCGGTACTAAAATCTCCGGAAAACCGCTGATAGCTGTTGAAATTTCGAAAAAATTCCCGTTTTTTCAAAGGGAGATGCTTAAAATAAGGAGAGTATGCGGCCGATCGGGATGCTGTTGATGGCGTTTGAAAGAGGGATAAATTTTGCACTCTACATGGATAACAGCACCGCCGTCAGTTGGGGGTTCACTTCACCAGGTGACTATGAAAACTATTGTAACTATGCGTTTTATTGAATACTAATAATGTTTCTTTTGCAGGTGTTCCTGACTCGCAGGTCGTCCGGAAATGTCCAAATATTGTGTAAACTAGTTGGCTGTATCGATTTTGATAAAATTCTATTGAAAAACAGTCGAGATTGTTGAAAAATTTAAAATATTGCGTATGAATGTACTGAAAAATGCAAGGGTTTAGTATGAACAAATGTATGGAGGGGGTATATATTTATCGACTTGGCGTGAAGAGATGAATTCCCTTATCGTTCCCGAGCCTGGATGGCCCCGAAATGTTATATTGCGGGATTCGTCTTTAAACAGGCTATCGGATGGTGAAAAAAATTAGGAGAATATTACGAATCGGGGATGTTGCACGCAGAAGAAACTGAAAAAAGAGTAAAAAAGTCGAAAAAATAGGGACTCGGGCGGCCAAAATCCGGGAGCGACGCGTCGTATGCCCGCGTGTGGTGTGTCTAAAAATTCGCCTCGTCACGGGCTACGCGGTCAGCTAAAAAACCGGATCTGGTTCGGTACTAAAATCTCCGGAAAACCGCTGATAGCTGTTGAAATTTCGAAAAAATTCCCGTTTTTTCAAAGGGAGATGCTTAAAATAAGGAGAGTATGCGGCCGATCGGGATGCTGTTGATGGCGTTTGAAAGAGGGATAAATTTCGCACTCTGGATGGATGTCAGCACCGCCGTCAGTTGGGGGTTCACTTCACCAGGTGACTATGAAAACTATTGTAACTATGCGTTTTATTGAATACTAATAATGTTTCTTTTGCAGGTGTTCCTGACTCGCAGGTCGTCCGGAAATGTCCAAATATTGTGTAAACTAGTTGGCTGTATCGATTTTGATAAAATTCTATTGAAAAACAGTCGAGATTGTTGAAAAATTTAAAATATTGCGTATGAATGTACTGAAAAATGCAAGGGTTTAGTATGAACAAATGTATGGAGGGGGTATATATTTATCGACTTGGCGTGAAGAGATGAATTCCCTTATCGTTCCCGAGCCTGGATGACCCCGAAATGTTATATTGCGGGATTCGTCTTTAAACAGGCTATCGGATGGTGAAAAAAATTAGGAGAATATTACGAATCGGGGATGTTGCACGCAGAAGAAACTGAAAAAAGAGTAAAAAAGTCGAAAAAATAGGGACTCGGGCGGCCAAAATCCGGGAGCGACGCGTCGTATGCCCGCGTGTGGTGTGTCTAAAAATTCGCCTCGTCACGGGCTACGCGGTCAGCTAAAAAACCAGATCTGGTTCGGTACTAAAATCTCCGGAAAACCGCTGATAGCTGTTGAAATTTCGAAAAAATTCCCGTTTTTTCAAAGGGAGATGCTTAAAATAAGGAGAGTATGCGGCCGATCGGGATGCTGTTGATGGCGTTTGAAAGAGGGATAAATTTCGCACTCCTGATGGATGTCAGCACCGCCGTCAGTTGGGGGTTCACTTCACCAGGTGACTATGAAAACTATTGTAACTATGCGTTTTATTGAATACTAATAATGTTTCTTTTGCAGGTGTTCCTGACTCG
This sequence comes from Lymantria dispar, assembly GCA_032191425.1. NCBI lineage: Eukaryota > Metazoa > Arthropoda > Insecta > Lepidoptera > Erebidae > Lymantria > Lymantria dispar. The sequence goes on from CM063456.1 coordinate 1,658,295, forward strand.
CAGGTCGTCCGGAAATGTCCAAATATTGTGTAAACTAGTTGGCTGTATCGATTTTGATAAAATTCTATTGAAAAACAGTCGAGATTGTTGAAAAATTTAAAATATTGCGTATGAATGTACTGAAAAATGCAAGGGTTTAGTATGAACAAATGTATGGAGGGGGTATATATTTATCGACTTGGCGTGAAGAGATGAATTCCCTTATCGTTCCCGAGCCTGGATGACCCCGAAATGTTATATTGCGGGATTCGTCTTTAAACAGGCTATCGGATGGTGAAAAAAATTAGGAGAATATTACGAATCGGGGATGTTGCACGCAGAAGAAACTGAAAAAAGAGTAAAAAAGTCGAAAAAATAGGGACTCGGGCGGCCAAAATCCGGGAGCGACGCGTCGTATGCCCGCGTGTGGTGTGTCTAAAAATTCGCCTCGTCACGGGCTACGCGGTCAGCTAAAAAACCGGATCTGGTTCGGTACTAAAATCTCCGGAAAACCGCTGATAGCTGTTGAAATTTCGAAAAAATTCCCGTTTTTTCAAAGGGAGATGCTTAAAATAAGGAGAGTATGCGGCCGATCGGGATGCTGTTGATGGCGTTTGAAAGAGGGATAAATTTCGCACTCTGGATGGATGTCAGCACCGCCGTCAGTTGGGGGTTCACTTCACCAGGTGACTATGAAAACTATTGTAACTATGCGTTTTATTGAATACTAATAATGTTTCTTTTGCAGGTGTTCCTGACTCGCAGGTCGTCCGGAAATGTCCAAATATTGTGTAAACTAGTTGGCTGTATCGATTTTGATAAAATTCTATTGAAAAACAGTCGAGATTGTTGAAAAATTTAAAATATTGCGTATGAATGTACTGAAAAATGCAAGGGTTTAGTATGAACAAATGTATGGAGGGGGTATATATTTATCGACTTGGCGTGAAGAGATGAATTCCCTTATCGTTCCCGAGCCTGGATGACCCCGAAATGTTATATTGCGGGATTCGTCTTTAAACAGGCTATCGGATGGTGAAAAAAATTAGGAGAATATTACGAATCGGGGATGTTGCACGCAGAAGAAACTGAAAAAAGAGTAAAAAAGTCGAAAAAATAGGGACTCGGGCGGCCAAAATCCGGGAGCGACGCGTCGTATGCCCGCGTGTGGGGTGTCTAAAAATTCGCCTCGTCACGGGCTACGCGGTCAGCTAAAAAACCAGATCTGGTTCGGTACTAAAATCTCCGGAAAACCGCTGATAGCTGTTGAAATTTCGAAAAAATTCCCGTTTTTTCAAAGGGAGACGCTTAAAATAAGGAGAGTATGCGGCCGATCGGGATGCTGTTGATGGCGTTTGAAAGAGGGATAAATTTCGCACTCCTGATGGATGTCAGCACCGCCGTCAGTTGGGGGTTCACTTCACCAGGTGACTATGAAAACTATTGTAACTATGCGTTTTATTGAATACTAATAATGTTTCTTTTAAAGGTGTTCCTGACTCGCAGGTCGTCCGGAAATGTCCAAATATTGTGTAAACTAGTTGGCTGTATCGATTTTGATAAAATTCTATTGAAAAACAGTCGAGATTGTTGAAAAATTTAAAATATTGCGTATGAATGTACTGAAAAATGCAAGGGTTTAGTATGAACAAATGTATGGAGGGGGTATATATTTATCGACTTGGCGTGAAGAGATGAATTCCCTTATCGTTCCCGAGCCTGGATGACCCCGAAATGTTATATTGCGGGATTTGACTTTAAACAGGCTATCGGATGGTGAAAAAGATTAGGAGAAAATTACGAATCGGGGATGTTGCACGCAGAAGAAACTGAAAAAAGAGTAAAAAAGTCGAAAAAATAGGGACTCGGGCGGCCAAAATCCGGGAGCGACGCGTCGTATGCCCGCGTGTGGGGTGTCTAAAAATCCGCCTTGTCACGGGCTACGCGGTCAGCTAAAAAACCGGATCTGGTTCGGTACTAAAATCTCCGGAAAACCGCTGATAACTGTTGAAATTTCGAAAAAAATCCCGTTTTTTCAAAGGGAGATGCTTAAAATAAGGAGAGTATGCGGCCGATCGGGATGCTGTTGATGGCGTTTGAAAGAGGGATAAATTTTGCACTCAAGATGGATGTCAGCACCGCCGTCAGTTGGGGGTTCACTTCACCAGGTGACTATGAACACTATTGTAACTATGCGTTTTATTGAATACTAATAATGTTTCTTTTGCAGGTGTTCCTGACTCGCAGGTCGTCCGGAAATGTCCAAATATTGTGTAAACTAGTTGGCTGTATCGATTTTGATAAAATTCTATTGAAAAACAGTCGAGATTGTTGAAAAATTTAAAATATTGCGTATGAATGTACTGAAAAATGCAAGGGTTTAGTATGAACAAATGTATGGAGGGGGTATATATTTATCGACTTGGCGTGAAGAGATGAATTCCCTTATCGTTCCCGAGCCTGGATGACCCCGAAATGTTATATTGCGGGATTCGTCTTTAAACAGGCTATCGGATGGTGAAAAAAGATTAGGAGAATATTACGAATCGGGGATGTTGCACGCAGAAGAAACTGAAAAAAGAGTAAAAAAGTCGAAAAAATAGGGACTCGGGCGGCCAAAATCCGGGAGCGACGCGTCGTATGCCCGCGTGTGGGGTGTCTAAAAATTCGCCTTGTCACGGGCTACGCGGTCAGTTAAAAAACCGGATCTGGTTCGGTACTAAAATCTCCGGAAAACCGCTGATAGCTGTTGAAATTTCGAAAAAATTCCCGTTTTTTCAAAGGGAGATGCTTAAAATAAGGAGAGTATGCGGCCGATCGGGATGCTGTTGATGGCGTTTGAAAGAGGGATAAATTTTGCACTCAAGATGGATGTCAGCACCGCCGTCAGTTGGGGGTTCACTTCACCAGGTGACTATGAACACTATTGTAACTATGCGTTTTATTGAATACTAATAATGTTTCTTTTGCAGGTGTTCCTGACTCGCAGGTCGTCCGGAAATGTCCAAATATTGTGTAAACTAGTTGGCTGTATCGATTTTGATAAAATTCTATTGAAAAACAGTCGAGATTGTTGAAAAATTTAAAATATTGCGTATGAATGTACTGAAAAATGCAAGGGTTTAGTATGAACAAATGTATGGAGGGGGTATATATTTATCGACTTGGCGTGAAGAGATGAATTCCCTTATCGTTCCCGAGCCTGGATGACCCCGAAATGTTATATTGCGGGATTCGTCTTTAAACAGGCTATCGGATGGTGAAAAAAGATTAGGAGAATATTACGAATCGGGGATGTTGCACGCAGAAGAAACTGAAAAAAGAGTAAAAAAGTCGAAAAAATAGGGTCTCGGGCGGCCAAAATCCGGGAGCGACGCGTCGTATGCCCGCGTGTGGGGAGTCTAAAAATCCGCCTTGTCACGGGCTACGCGGTCAGCTAAAAAACCGGATCTGGTTCGGTACTAAAATCTCCGGAAAACCGCTGATAGCTGTTGAAATTTCGAAAAAATTCCCATTTTTTTCAAAGGGAGATGCTTAAAATAAGGAGAGTATGCGGCCGATCGGGATGCTGTTGATGGCGTTTGAAAGAGGGATAAATTTTGCACTCAAGATGGATGTCAGCACCGCCGTCAGTTGGGGGTTCACTTCACCAGGTGACTATGAACACTATTGTAACTATGCGTTTTATTGAATACTAATAATGTTTCTTTTGCAGGTGTTCCTGACTCGCAGGTCGTCCGGAAATGTCCAAATATTGTGTAAACTAGTTGGCTGTATCGATTTTGATAAAATTCTATTGAAAAACAGTCGAGATTGTTGAAAAATTTAAAATATTGCGTATGAATGTACTGAAAAATGCAAGGGTTTAGTATGAACAAATGTATGGAGGGGGTATATATTTATCGACTTGGCGTGAAGAGATGAATTCCCTTATCGTTCCCGAGCCTGGATGACCCCGAAATGTTATATTGCGGGATTCGTCTTTAAACAGGCTATCGGATGGTGAAAAAAATTAGGAGAATATTACGAATCGGGGATGTTGCACGCAGAAGAAACTGAAAAAAGAGTAAAAAAGTCGAAAAAATAGGGACTCGGGCGGCCAAAATCCGGGAGCGACGCGTCGTATGCCCGCGTGTGGTGTGTCTAAAAATTCGCCTCGTCACGGGCTACGCGGTCAGCTAAAAAACCGGATCTGGTTCGGTACTAAAATCTCCGGAAAACCGCTGATAGCTGTTGAAATTTCGAAAAAATTCCCGTTTTTTCAAAGGGAGATGCTTAAAATAAGGAGAGTATGCGGCCGATCGGGATGCTGTTGATGGCGTTTGAAAGAGGGATAAATTTCGCACTCTGGATGGATGTCAGCACCGCCGTCAGTTGGGGGTTCACTTCACCAGGTGACTATGAAAACTATTGTAACTATGCGTTTTATTGAATACTAATAATGTTTCTTTTGCAGGTGTTCCTGACTCGCAGGTCGTCCGGAAATGTCCAAATATTGTGTAAACTAGTTGGCTGTATCGATTTTGATAAAATTCTATTGAAAAACAGTCGAGATTGTTGAAAAATTTAAAATATTGCGTATGAATGTACTGAAAAATGCAAGGGTTTAGTATGAACAAATGTATGGAGGGGGTATATATTTATCGACTTGGCGTGAAGAGATGAATTCCCTTATCGTTCCCGAGCCTGGATGACCCCGAAATGTTATATTGCGGGATTTGTCTTTAAACAGGCTATCGGATGGTGAAAAAAGATTAGGAGAATATTACGAATCGGGGATGTTGCACGCAGAAGAAACTGAAAAAAGAGTAAAAAAGTCGAAAAAATAGGGACTCGGGCGGCCAAAATCCGGGAGCGACGCGTCGTATGCCCGCGTGTGGGGTGTCTAAAAATTCGCCTTGTTACGGGCTACGCGGTCAGTTAAAAAACCGGATCTGATTCGGTACTAAAATCTCCGGAAAACCGCTGATAGCTGTTGAAATTTCGAAAAAATTCCCGTTTTTTCAAAGGGAGATGCTTAAAATAAGGAGAGTATGCGGCCGATCGGGATGCTGTTGATGGCGTTTGAAAGAGGGATAAATTTTGCACTCAAGATGGTTGTCAGCACCGCCGTCAGTTGGGGGTTCACTTCACCAGGTGACTATGAACACTATTGTAACTATGCGTTTTATTGAATACTAATAATGTTTCTTTTGCAGGTGTTCCTGACTCGCAGGTCGTCCGGAAATGTCCAAATATTGTGTAAACTAGTTGGCTGTATCGATTTTGATAAAATTCTATTGAAAAACAGTCGAGATTGTTGAAAAATTTAAAATATTGCGTATGAATGTACTGAAAAATGCAAGGGTTTAGTATGAACAAATGTATGGAGGGGGTATATATTTATCGACTTGGCGTGAAGAGATGAATTCTCTTATCGTTCCCGAGCCTGGATGACCCCGAAATGTTATATTGCAGGATTCGTCTTTAAACAGGCTATCGGATGGTGAAAAAAGATTAGGAGAATATTACGAATCGGGGATGTTGCACGCAGAAGAAACTGAAAAAAGAGTAAAAAAGTCGAAAAAATAGGGACTCGGGCGGCCAAAATCCGGGAGCGACGCGTCGTATGCCCGCGTGTGGGGTGTCTAAAAATCCGCCTTGTCACGGGCTACGCGGTCAGCTAAAAAACCGGATCTGGTTCGGTACTAAAATCTCCGGAAAACCGCTGATAGCTGTTGAAATTTCGAAAAAATTCCCGTTTTTTCAAAGGGAGATGCTTAAAATAAGGAGAGTATGCGGCCGATCGGGATGCTGTTGATGGCGTTTGAAAGAGGGATAAATTTCGCACTCCTGATGGATGTCAGCACCGCCGTCAGTTGGGGGTTCACTTCACCAGGTGACTATGAAAACTATTGTAACTATGCGTTTTATTGAATACTAATAATGTTTCTTTTGAAGGTGTTCCTGACTCGCAGGTCGTCCGGAAATGTCCAAATATTGTGTAAACTAGTTGGCTGTATCGATTTTGATAAAATTCTATTGAAAAACAGTCGAGATTGTTGAAAAATTTAAAATATTGCGTATGAATGTACTGAAAAATGCAAGGGTTTAGTATGAACAAATGTATGGAGGGGGTATATATTTATCGACTTGGCGTGAAGAGATGAATTCCCTTATCGTTCCCGAGCCTGGATGACCCCGAAATGTTATATTGCGGGATTCGTCTTTAAACAGGCTATCGGATGGTGAAAAAAGATTAGGAAAATATTACGAATCGGGGATGTTGCACGCAGAAGAAACTGAAAAAAGAGTAAAAAAGTCGAAAAAATAGGGACTCGGGCGGCCAAAATCCGGGAGCGACGCGTCGTATGCCCGCGTGTGGGGAGTCTAAAAATCCGCCTTGTCACGGGCTACGCGGTCAGCTAAAAAACCGGATCTGGTTCGGTACTAAAATCTCCGGAAAACCGCTGATAGCTGTTGAAATTTCGAAAAAATTCCCGTTTTTTCAAAGGGAGATGCTTAAAATAAGGAGAGTATGCGGCCGATCGGGATGCTGTTGATGGCGTTTGAAAGAGGGATAAATTTTGCACTCAAGATGGATGTCAGCACCGCCGTCAGTTGGGGGTTCACTTCACCAGGTGACTATGAACACTATTGTAACTATGCGTTTTATTGAATACTAATAATGTTTCTTTTGCAGGTGTTCCTGACTCGCAGGTCGTCCGGAAATGTCCAAATATTGTGTAAACTAGTTGGCTGTATCGATTTTGATAAAATTCTATTGAAAAACAGTCGAGATTGTTGAAAAATTTAAAATATTGCGTATGAATGTACTGAAAAATGCAAGGGTTTAGTATGAACAAATGTATGGAGGGGGTATATATTTATCGACTTGGCGTGAAGAGATGAATTCCCTTATCGTTCCCGAGCCTGGATGACCCCGAAATGTTATATTGCGGGATTCGTCTTTAAACAGGCTATCGGATGGTGAAAAAAATTAGGAGAATATTACGAATCGGGGATGTTGCACGCAGAAGAAACTGAAAAAAGAGTAAAAAAGTCGAAAAAATAGGGACTCGGGCGGCCAAAATCCGGGAGCGACGCGTCGTATGCCCGCGTGTGGTGTGTCTAAAAATTCGCCTCGTCACGGGCTACGCGGTCAGCTAAAAAACCGGATCTGGTTCGGTACTAAAATCTCCGGAAAACCGCTGATAGCTGTTGAAATTTCGAAAAAATTCCCGTTTTTTCAAAGGGAGATGCTTAAAATAAGGAGAGTATGCGGCCGATCGGGATGCTGTTGATGGCGTTTGAAAGAGGGATAAATTTCGCACTCTGGATGGATGTCAGCACCGCCGTCAGTTGGGGGTTCACTTCACCAGGTGACTATGAAAACTATTGTAACTATGCGTTTTATTGAATACTAATAATGTTTCTTTTGCAGGTGTTCCTGACTCGCAGGTCGTCCGGAAATGTCCAAATATTGTGTAAACTAGTTGGCTGTATCGATTTTGATAAAATTCTATTGAAAAACAGTCGAGATTGTTGAAAAATTTAAAATATTGCGTATGAATGTACTGAAAAATGCAAGGGTTTAGTATGAACAAATGTATGGAGGGGGTATATATTTATCGACTTGGCGTGAAGAGATGAATTCTCTTATCGTTCCCGAGCCTGGATGACCCCGAAATGTTATATTGCAGGATTCGTCTTTAAACAGGCTATCGGATGGTGAAAAAAGATTAGGAGAATATTACGAATCGGGGATGTTGCACGCAGAAGAAACTGAAAAAAGAGTAAAAAAGTCGAAAAAATAGGGACTCGGGCGGCCAAAATCCGGGAGCGACGCGTCGTATGCCCGCGTGTGGGGTGTCTAAAAATCCGCCTTGTCACGGGCTACGCGGTCAGCTAAAAAACCGGATCTGGTTCGGTACTAAAATCTCCGGAAAACCGCTGATAGCTGTTGAAATTTCGAAAAAATTCCCGTTTTTTCAAAGGGAGATGCTTAAAATAAGGAGAGTATGCGGCCGATCGGGATGCTGTTGATGGCGTTTGAAAGAGGGATAAATTTCGCACTCCTGATGGATGTCAGCACCGCCGTCAGTTGGGGGTTCACTTCACCAGGTGACTATGAAAACTATTGTAACTATGCGTTTTATTGAATACTAATAATGTTTCTTTTGAAGGTGTTCCTGACTCGCAGGTCGTCCGGAAATGTCCAAATATTGTGTAAACTAGTTGGCTGTATCGATTTTGATAAAATTCTATTGAAAAACAGTCGAGATTGTTGAAAAATTTAAAATATTGCGTATGAATGTACTGAAAAATGCAAGGGTTTAGTATGAACAAATGTATGGAGGGGGTATATATTTATCGACTTGGCGTGAAGAGATGAATTCCCTTATCGTTCCCGAGCCTGGATGACCCCGAAATGTTATATTGCGGGATTCGTCTTTAAACAGGCTATCGGATGGTGAAAAAAGATTAGGAAAATATTACGAATCGGGGATGTTGCACGCAGAAGAAACTGAAAAAAGAGTAAAAAAGTCGAAAAAATAGGGACTCGGGCGGCCAAAATCCGGGAGCGACGCGTCGTATGCCCGCGTGTGGGGAGTCTAAAAATCCGCCTTGTCACGGGCTACGCGGTCAGCTAAAAAACCGGATCTGGTTCGGTACTAAAATCTCCGGAAAACCGCTGATAGCTGTTGAAATTTCGAAAAAATTCCCGTTTTTTCAAAGGGAGATGCTTAAAATAAGGAGAGTATGCGGCCGATCGGGATGCTGTTGATGGCGTTTGAAAGAGGGATAAATTTTGCACTCAAGATGGATGTCAGCACCGCCGTCAGTTGGGGGTTCACTTCACCAGGTGACTATGAACACTATTGTAACTATGCGTTTTATTGAATACTAATAATGTTTCTTTTGCAGGTGTTCCTGACTCGCAGGTCGTCCGGAAATGTCCAAATATTGTGTAAACTAGTTGGCTGTATCGATTTTGATAAAATTCTATTGAAAAACAGTCGAGATTGTTGAAAAATTTAAAATATTGCGTATGAATGTACTGAAAAATGCAAGGGTTTAGTATGAACAAATGTATGGAGGGGGTATATATTTATCGACTTGGCGTGAAGAGATGAATTCCCTTATCGTTCCCGAGCCTGGATGACCCCGAAATGTTATATTGCGGGATTCGTCTTTAAACAGGCTATCGGATGGTGAAAAAAATTAGGAGAATATTACGAATCGGGGATGTTGCACGCAGAAGAAACTGAAAAAAGAGTAAAAAAGTCGAAAAAATAGGGACTCGGGCGGCCAAAATCCGGGAGCGACGCGTCGTATGCCCGCGTGTGGTGTGTCTAAAAATTCGCCTCGTCACGGGCTACGCGGTCAGCTAAAAAACCGGATCTGGTTCGGTACTAAAATCTCCGGAAAACCGCTGATAGCTGTTGAAATTTCGAAAAAATTCCCGTTTTTTCAAAGGGAGATGCTTAAAATAAGGAGAGTATGCGGCCGATCGGGATGCTGTTGATGGCGTTTGAAAGAGGGATAAATTTCGCACTCTGGATGGATGTCAGCACCGCCGTCAGTTGGGGGTTCACTTCACCAGGTGACTATGAAAACTATTGTAACTATGCGTTTTATTGAATACTAATAATGTTTCTTTTGCAGGTGTTCCTGACTCGCAGGTCGTCCGGAAATGTCCAAATATTGTGTAAACTAGTTGGCTGTATCGATTTTGATAAAATTCTATTGAAAAACAGTCGAGATTGTTGAAAAATTTAAAATATTGCGTATGAATGTACTGAAAAATGCAAGGGTTTAGTATGAACAAATGTATGGAGGGGGTATATATTTATCGACTTGGCGTGAAGAGATGAATTCTCTTATCGTTCCCGAGCCTGGATGACCCCGAAATGTTATATTGCAGGATTCGTCTTTAAACAGGCTATCGGATGGTGAAAAAAGATTAGGAGAATATTACGAATCGGGGATGTTGCACGCAGAAGAAACTGAAAAAAGAGTAAAAAAGTCGAAAAAATAGGGACTCGGGCGGCCAAAATCCGGGAGCGACGCGTCGTATGCCCGCGTGTGGGGTGTCTAAAAATCCGCCTTGTCACGGGCTACGCGGTCAGCTAAAAAACCGGATCTGGTTCGGTACTAAAATCTCCGGAAAACCGCTGATAGCTGTTGAAATTTCGAAAAAATTCCCGTTTTTTCAAAGGGAGATGCTTAAAATAAGGAGAGTATGCGGCCGATCGGGATGCTGTTGATGGCGTTTGAAAGAGGGATAAATTTCGCACTCCTGATGGATGTCAGCACCGCCGTCAGTTGGGGGTTCACTTCACCAGGTGACTATGAAAACTATTGTAACTATGCGTTTTATTGAATACTAATAATGTTTCTTTTGAAGGTGTTCCTGACTCGCAGGTCGTCCGGAAATGTCCAAATATTGTGTAAACTAGTTGGCTGTATCGATTTTGATAAAATTCTATTGAAAAACAGTCGAGATTGTTGAAAAATTTAAAATATTGCGTATGAATGTACTGAAAAATGCAAGGGTTTAGTATGAACAAATGTATGGAGGGGGTATATATTTATCGACTTGGCGTGAAGAGATGAATTCCCTTATCGTTCCCGAGCCTGGATGACCCCGAAATGTTATATTGCGGGATTCGTCTTTAAACAGGCTATCGGATGGTGAAAAAAATTAGGAGAATATTACGAATCGGGGATGTTGCACGCAGAAGAAACTGAAAAAAGAGTAAAAAAGTCGAAAAAATAGGGACTCGGGCGGCCAAAATCCGGGAGCGACGCGTCGTATGCCCGCGTGTGGTGTGTCTAAAAATTCGCCTCGTCACGGGCTACGCGGTCAGCTAAAAAACCGGATCTGGTTCGGTACTAAAATCTCCGGAAAACCGCTGATAGCTGTTGAAATTTCGAAAAAATTCCCGTTTTTTCAAAGGGAGATGCTTAAAATAAGGAGAGTATGCGGCCGATCGGGATGCTGTTGATGGCGTTTGAAAGAGGGATAAATTTCGCACTCCTGATGGATGTCAGCACCGCCGTCAGTTGGGGGTTCACTTCACCAGGTGACTATGAAAACTATTGTAACTATGCGTTTTATTGAATACTAATAATGTTTCTTTTGAAGGTGTTCCTGACTCGCAGGTCGTCCGGAAATGTCCAAATATTGTGTAAACTAGTTGGCTGTATCGATTTTGATAAAATTCTATTGAAAAACAGTCGAGATTGTTGAAAAATTTAAAATATTGCGTATGAATGTACTGAAAAATGCAAGGGTTTAGTATGAACAAATGTATGGAGGGGGTATATATTTATCGACTTGGCGTGAAGAGATGAATTCCCTTATCGTTCCCGAGCCTGGATGACCCCGAAATGTTATATTGCGGGATTCGTCTTTAAACAGGCTATCGGATGGTGAAAAAAGATTAGGAGAATATTACGAATCGGGGATGTTGCACGCAGAAGAAACTGAAAAAAGAGTAAAAAAGTCGAAAAAATAGGGACTCGGGCGGCCAAAATCCGGGAGCGACGCGTCGTATGCCCGCGTGTGGGGTGTCTAAAAATCCGCCTTGTCACGGGCTACGCGGTCAGCTAAAAACCGGATCTGGTTCGGTACTAAAATCTCCGGAAAACCGCTGATAACTGTTGAAATTTCGAAAAAATTCCCGTTTTTTCAAAGGGAGATGCTTAAAATAAGGAGAGTATGCGGCCGATCGGGATGCTGTTGATGGCGTTTGAAAGAAGGATAAATTTTGCACTCTAGATGGATGTCAGCACCGCCGTCAGTTGGGGGTTCACTTCACCAGGTGACTATGAAAACTATTGTAACTATGCGTTTTATTGAATACTAGCAATCCGCCCTCGCTTCGCTTCGGATTCAGTCGCCTTACGCGCGTAGTTCCCGTTCCCGTGGGAATACCGGGATAAAATATAGCCTATGTTACTCCCTGATATTATAGCTTTCCAATGGTGAAAGAATTTTTAAAATCGGTCCAGTACTTTTTGAGTTTATTCGTTACATACAAACTTACAAATTTTACCTCTTTATAATATTAGTATAGACTAATAATGTTTCTTTTGCAGGTGTTCCTGACTCGCAGGTCGTCCGGAAATGTCCAAATATTGTGTAAACTAGTTGGCTGTATCGATTTTGATAAAATTCTATTGAAAAACAGTCGAGATTGTTGAAAAATTTAAAATATTGCGTATGAATGTACTGAAAAATGCAAGGGTTTAGTATGAACAAATGTATGGAGGGGGTATATATTTATCGACTTGGCGTGAAGAGATGAATTCCCTTATCGTTCCCGAGCCTGGATGACCCCGAAATGTTATATTGCGGGATTTGTCTTTGAACAGGCTATCGGATGGTGAAAAAAGATTAGGAGAATATTACGAATCGGGGATGTTGCACGCAGAAGAAACTGAAAAAAGAGTAAAAAAGTCGAAAAAATAGGGACTCGGGCGGCCAAAATCCGGGAGCGACGCGTCGTATGCCCGCGTGTGGGGTGTCTAAAAATCCGCCTTGTCACGGGCTACGCGGTCAGCTAAAAAACCGGATCTGGTTCGGTACTAAAATCTCCGGAAAACCGCTGATAACTGTTGAAATTTCGAAAAAATTCCCGTTTTTTCAAAGGGAGATGCTTAAAATAAGGAGAGTATGCGGCCGATCGGGATGCTGTTGATGGCGTTTGAAAGAGGGATAAATTTCGCACTCTGGATGGATGTCAGCACCGCCGTCAGTTGGGGGTTCACTTCACCAGGTGACTATGAAAACTATTGTAACTATGCGTTTTATTGAATACTAATAATGTTTCTTTTGCAGGTGTTCCTGACTCGCAGGTCGTCCGGAAATGTCCAAATATTGTGTAAACTAGTTGGCTGTATCGATTTTGATAAAATTCTATTGAAAAACAGTCGAGATTGTTGAAAAATTTAAAATATTGCGTATGAATGTACTGAAAAATGCAAGGGTTTAGTATGAACAAATGTATGGAGGGGGTATATATTTATCGACTTGGCGTGAAGAGATGAATTCCCTTATCGTTCCCGAGCCTGGATGACCCCGAAATGTTATATTGCGGGATTCGTCTTTAAACAGGCTATCGGATGGTGAAAAAAGATTAGGAGAATATTACGAATTGGGGATGTTGCACGCAGAAGAAACTGAAAAGAGTAAAAAAAGTCGAAAAAATAGGGACTCGGGCGGCCAAAATCCGGGAGCGACGCATCGTATGCCGGCGTGTGGGGTGTCTAAAAATTCGCCTCGTCACGGGCTACGCGGTCAGCTAAAAAACCAGATCTGGTTCGGTACTAAAATCTCCGGAAAACCGCTGATAGCTGTTGAAATTTCGAAAAAATTCCCGTTTTTTCAAAGGGAGATGCTTAAAATAAGGAGAGTATGCGGCCGATCGGGATGCTGTTGATGGCGTTTGAAAGAGGGATAAATTTCGCACTCCTGATGGATGTCAGCACCGCCGTCAGTTGGGGGTTCACTTCACCAGGTGACTATGAAAACTATTGTAACTATGCGTTTTATTGAATACTAATAATGTTTCTTTTAAAGGTGTTCCTGACTCGCAGGTCGTCCGGAAATGTCCAAATATTGTGTAAACTAGTTGGCTGTATCGATTTTGATAAAATTCTATTGAAAAACAGTCGAGATTGTTGAAAAATTTAAAATATTGCGTATGAATGTACTGAAAAATGCAAGGGTTTAGTATGAACAAATGTATGGAGGGGGTATATATTTATCGACTTGGCGTGAAGAGATGAATTCCCTTATCGTTCCCGAGCCTGGATGACCCCGAAATGTTATATTGCGGGATTTGACTTTAAACAGGCTATCGGATGGTGAAAAAAGATTAGGAGAATATTACGAATCGGGGATGTTGCACGCAGAAGAAACTGAAAAAAGAGTAAAAAAGTCGAAAAAATAGGGACTCGGGCGGCCAAAATCCGGGAGCGACGCGTCGTATGCCCGCGTGTGGGGTGTCTAAAAATCCGCCTTGTCACGGGCTACGCGGTCAGCTAAAAAACCGGATCTGGTTCGGTACTAAAATCTCCGGAAAACCGCTGATAGCTGTTGAAATTTCGAAAAAATTCCCGTTTTTTCAAAGGGAGATGCTTAAAATAAGGAGAGTATGCGGCCGATCGGGATGCTGTTGATGGCGTTTGAAAGAGGGATAAATTTTGCACTCAAGATGGATGTCAGCACCGCCGTCAGTTGGGGGTTCACTTCACCAGGTGACTATGAACACTATTGTAACTATGCGTTTTATTGAATACTAATAATGTTTCTTTTGCAGGTGTTCCTGACTCGCAGGTCGTCCGGAAATGTCCAAATATTGTGTAAACTAGTTGGCTGTATCGATTTTGATAAAATTCTATTGAAAAACAGTCGAGATTGTTGAAAAATTTAAAATATTGCGTATGAATGTACTGAAAAATGCAAGGGTTTAGTATGAACAAATGTATGGAGGGGGTATATATTTATCGACTTGGCGTGAAGAGATGAATTCTCTTATCGTTCCCGAGCCTGGATGACCCCGAAATGTTATATTGCAGGATTCGTCTTTAAACAGGCTATCGGATGGTGAAAAAAGATTAGGAGAATATTACGAATCGGGGATGTTGCACGCAGAAGAAACTGAAAAAAGAGTAAAAAAGTCGAAAAAATAGGGACTCGGGCGGCCAAAATCCGGGAGCGACGCGTCGTATGCCCGCGTGTGGGGTGTCTAAAAATCCGCCTTGTCACGGGCTACGCGGTCAGCTAAAAAACCGGATCTGGTTCGGTACTAAAATCTCCGGAAAACCGCTGATAGCTGTTGAAATTTCGAAAAAATTCCCGTTTTTTCAAAGGGAGATGCTTAAAATAAGGAGAGTATGCGGCCGATCGGGATGCTGTTGATGGCGTTTGAAAGAGGGATAAATTTCGCACTCCTGATGGATGTCAGCACCGCCGTCAGTTGGGGGTTCACTTCACCAGGTGACTATGAAAACTATTGTAACTATGCGTTTTATTGAATACTAATAATGTTTCTTTTGAAGGTGTTCCTGACTCGCAGGTCGTCCGGAAATGTCCAAATATTGTGTAAACTAGTTGGCTGTATCGATTTTGATAAAATTCTATTGAAAAACAGTCGAGATTGTTGAAAAATTTAAAATATTGCGTATGAATGTACTGAAAAATGCAAGGGTTTAGTATGAACAAATGTATGGAGGGGGTATATATTTATCGACTTGGCGTGAAGAGATGAATTCCCTTATCGTTCCCGAGCCTGGATGACCCCGAAATGTTATATTGCGGGATTCGTCTTTAAACAGGCTATCGGATGGTGAAAAAAATTAGGAGAAAATTACGAATCGGGGATGTTGCACGCAGAAGAAACTGAAAAAAGAGTAAAAAAGTCGAAAAAATAGGGACTCGGGCGGCCAAAATCCGGGAGCGACGCGTCGTATGCCCGCGTGTGGGGAGTCTAAAAATCCGCCTTGTCACGGGCTACGCGGTCAGCTAAAAAACCGGATCTGGTTCGGTACTAAAATCTCCGGAAAACCGCTGATAGCTGTTGAAATTTCGAAAAAATTCCCGTTTTTTCAAAGGGAGATGCTTAAAATAAGGAGAGTATGCGGCCGATCGGGATGCTGTTGATGGCGTTTGAAAGAGGGATAAATTTTGCACTCAAGATGGATGTCAGCACCGCCGTCAGTTGGGGGTTCACTTCACCAGGTGACTATGAACACTATTGTAACTATGCGTTTTATTGAATACTAATAATGTTTCTTTTGCAGGTGTTCCTGACTCGCAGGTCGTCCGGAAATGTCCAAATATTGTGTAAACTAGTTGGCTGTATCGATTTTGATAAAATTCTATTGAAAAACAGTCGAGATTGTTGAAAAATTTAAAATATTGCGTATGAATGTACTGAAAAATGCAAGGGTTTAGTATGAACAAATGTATGGAGGGGGTATATATTTATCGACTTGGCGTGAAGAGATGAATTCTCTTATCGTTCCCGAGCCTGGATGACCCCGAAATGTTATATTGCAGGATTCGTCTTTAAACAGGCTATCGGATGGTGAAAAAAATTAGGAGAATATTACGAATCGGGGATGTTGCACGCAGAAGAAACTGACAAAAGAGTAAAAAAGTCGAAAAAATAGGGACTCGGGCGGCCAAAATCCGGGAGCGACGCGTCGTATGCCCGCGTGTGGGGTGTCTAAAAATCCGCCTTGTCACGGGCTACGCGGTCAGCTAAAAACCGGATCTGGTTCGGTACTAAAATCTCCGGAAAACCGCTGATAACTGTTGAAATTTCGAAAAAATTCCCGTTTTTTCAAAGGGAGATGCTTAAAATAAGGAGAGTATGCGGCCGATCGGGATGCTGTTGATGGCGTTTGAAAGAAGGATAAATTTTGCACTCTAGATGGATGTCAGCACCGCCGTCAGTTGGGGGTTCACTTCACCAGGTGACTATGAAAACTATTGTAACTATGCGTTTTATTGAATACTAATAATGTTTCTTTTGCAGGTGTTCCTGACTCGCAGGTCGTCCGGAAATGTCCAAATATTGTGTAAACTAGTTGGCTGTATCGATTTTGATAAAATTCTATTGAAAAACAGTCGAGATTGTTGAAAAATTTAAAATATTGCGTATGAATGTACTGAAAAATGCAAGGGTTTAGTATGAACAAATGTATGGAGGGGGTATATATTTATCGACTTGGCGTGAAGAGATGAATTCCCTTATCGTTCCCGAGCCTGGATGACCCCGAAATGTTATATTGCGGGATTTGTCTTTGAACAGGCTATCGGATGGTGAAAAAAGATTAGGAGAATATTACGAATCGGGGATGTTGCACGCAGAAGAAACTGAAAAAAGAGTAAAAAAGTCGAAAAAATAGGGACTCGGGCGGCCAAAATCCGGGAGCGACGCGTCGTATGCCCGCGTGTGGGGTGTCTAAAAATCCGCCTTGTCACGGGCTACGCGGTCAGCTAAAAAACCGGATCTGGTTCGGTACTAAAATCTCCGGAAAACCGCTGATAACTGTTGAAATTTCGAAAAAATTCCCGTTTTTTCAAAGGGAGATGCTTAAAATAAGGAGAGTATGCGGCCGATCGGGATGCTGTTGATGGCGTTTGAAAGAGGGATAAATTTCGCACTCTGGATGGATGTCAGCACCGCCGTCAGTTGGGGGTTCACTTCACCAGGTGACTATGAAAACTATTGTAACTATGCGTTTTATTGAATACTAATAATGTTTCTTTTGCAGGTGTTCCTGACTCGCAGGTCGTCCGGAAATGTCCAAATATTGTGTAAACTAGTTAGCTGTATCGATTTTGATAAAATTCTATTGAAAAACAGTCGAGATTGTTGAAAAATTTAAAATATTGCGTATGAATGTACTGAAAAATGCAAGGGTTTAGTATGAACAAATGTATGGAGGGGGTATATATTTATCGACTTGGCGTGAAGAGATGAATTCCCTTATCGTTCCCGAGCCTGGATGACCCCGAAATGTTATATTGCGGGATTCGTCTTTAAACAGGCTATCGGATGGTGAAAAAAATTAGGAGAATATTACGAATCGGGGATGTTGCACGCAGAAGAAACTGAAAAAAGAGTAAAAAAGTCGAAAAAATAGGGACTCGGGCGGCCAAAATCCGGGAGCGACGCGTCGTATGCCCGCGTGTGGGGTGTCTAAAAATTCGCCTCGTCACGGGCTACGCGGTCAGCTAAAAAACCGGATCTGGTTCGGAACTAAAATCTCCGGAAAACCGCTGATAGCTGTTGAAATTTCGAAAAAATTCCCGTTTTTTCAAAGGGAGATGCTTAAAATAAGGAGAGTATGCGGCCGATCGGGATGCTGTTGATGGCGTTTGAAAGAGGGATAAATTTCGCACTCTGAATGGATGTCAGCACTGCCGTCAGTTGGGGGTTCACTTCACCAGGTGACTATGAAAACTATTGTAACTATGCGTTTTATTGAATACTAATAATGTTTCTTTTGCAGGTGTTCCTGACTCGCAGGTCGTCCGGAAATGTCCAAATATTGTGTAAACTAGTTGGCTGTATCGATTTTGATAAAATTCTATTGAAAAACAGTCGAGATTGTTGAAAAATTTAAAATATTGCGTATGAATGTACTGAAAAATGCAAGGGTTTAGTATGAACAAATGTATGGAGGGGGTATATATTTATCGACTTGGCGTGAAGAGATGAATTCCCTTATCGTTCCCGAGCCTGGATGACCCCGAAATGTTATATTGCGGGATTCGTCTTTAAACAGGCTATCGGATGGTGAAAAAAGATTAGGAGAATATTACGAATTGGGGATGTTGCACGCAGAAGAAACTGAAAAGAGTAAAAAAAGTCGAAAAAATAGGGACTCGGGCGGCCAAAATCCGGGAGCGACGCATCGTATGCCCGCGTGTGGGGTGTCTAAAAATTCGCCTCGTCACGGGCTACGCGGTCAGCTAAAAAACCGGATCTGGTTCGGTACTAAAATCTCCGGAAAACCGCTGATAGCTGTTGAAATTTCGAAAAAATTCCCGTTTTTTCAAAGGGAGATGCTTAAAATAAGGAGAGTATGAGGCCGATCGGGATGCTGTTGATGGCGTTTGAAAGAGGGATAAATTTTGCACTCTACATGGATGTCAGCACCGCCGTCAGTTGGGGGTTCACTTCACCAGGTGACTATGAAAACTATTGTAACTATGCGTTTTATTGAATACTAATAATGTTTCTTTTGCAGGTGTTCCTGACTCGCAGGTCGTCCGGAAATGTCCAAATATTGTGTAAACTAGTTGGCTGTATCGATTTTGATAAAATTCTATTGAAAAACAGTCGAGATTGTTGAAAAATTTAAAATATTGCGTATGAATGTACTGAAAAATGCAAGGGTTTAGTATGAACAAATGTATGGAGGGGGTATATATTTATCGACTTGGCGTGAAGAGATGAATTCTCTTATCGTTCCCGAGCCTGGATGACCCCGAAATGTTATATTGCAGGATTCGTCTTTAAACAGGCTATCGGATGGTGAAAAAAATTAGGAGAATATTACGAATCGGGGATGTTGCACGCAGAAGAAACTTACAAAAGAGTAAAAAAGTCGAAAAAATAGGGACTCGGGCGGCCAAAATCCGGGAGCGACGCGTCGTATGCCCGCGTGTGGGGTGTCTAAAAATCCGCCTTGTCACGGGCTACGCGGTCAGCTAAAAAACCGGATCTGGTTCGGTACTAAAATCTCCGGAAAACCGCTGATAGCTGTTGAAATTTCGAAAAAATTCCCGTTTTTTCAAAGGGAGATGCTTAAAATAAGGAGAGTATGCGGCCGATCGGGATGCTGTTGATGGCGTTTGAAAGAGGGATAAATTTTGCACTCAAGATGGATGTCAGCACCGCCGTCAGTTGGGGGTTCACTTCACCAGGTGACTATGAAATCTATTGTAACTATGCGTTTTATTGAATACTAATAATGTTTCTTTTGCAGGTGTTCCTGACTCGCAGGTCGTCCGGAAATGTCCAAATATTGTGTAAACTAGTTGGCTGTATCGATTTTGATAAAATTCTATTGAAAAACAGTCGAGATTGTTGAAAAATTTAAAATATTGCGTATGAATGTACTGAAAAATGCAAGGGTTTAGTATGAACAAATGTATGGAGGGGGTATATATTTATCGACTTGGCGTGAAGAGATGAATTCCCTTATCGTTCCCGAGCCTGGATGACCCCGAAATGTTATATTGCGGGATTCGTCTTTAAACAGGCTATCGGATGGTGAAAAAAGATTAGGAGAATATTACGAATTGGGGATGTTGCACGCAGAAGAAACTGAAAAGAGTAAAAAAAGTCGAAAAAATAGGGACTCGGGCGGCCAAAATCCGGGAGCGACGCATCGTATGCCCGCGTGTGGGGTGTCTAAAAATTCGCCTCGTCACGGGCTACGCGGTCAGCTAAAAAACCGGATCTGGTTCGGAACTAAAATCTCCAGAAAACCGCTGATAACTGTTGAAATTTCGAAAAAATTCCCGTTTTTTCAAAGGGAGATGCTTAAAATAAGGAGAGTATGCGGCCGATCGGGATGCTGTTGATGGCGTTTGAAAGAGGGATAAATTTCGCACTCTGGATGGATGTCAGCACCGCCGTCAGTTGGGGGTTCACTTCACCAGGTGACTATGAAAACTATTGTAACTATGCGTTTTATTGAATACTAATAATGTTTCTTTTGAAGGTGTTCCTGACTCGCAGGTCGTCCGGAAATGTCCAAATATTGTGTAAACTAGTTGGCTGTATCGATTTTGATAAAATTCTATTGAAAAACAGTCGAGATTGTTGAAAAATTTAAAATATTGCGTATGAATGTACTGAAAAATGCAAGGGTTTAGTATGAACAAATGTATGGAGGGGGTATATATTTATCGACTTGGCGTGAAGAGATGAATTCCCTTATCGTTCCCGAGCCTGGATGACCCCGAAATGTTATATTGCGGGATTCGTCTTTAAACAGGCTATCGGATGGTGAAAAAAGATTAGGAGAATATTACGAATTGGGGATGTTGCACGCAGAAGAAACTGAAAAGAGTAAAAAAAGTCGAAAAAATAGGGACTCGGGCGGCCAAAATCCGGGAGCGACGCATCGTATGCCCGCGTGTGGGGTGTCTGAAAATTCGCCTCGTCACGGGCTACGCGGTCAGCTAAAAAACCGGATCTGGTTCGGAACTAAAATCTCCAGAAAACCGCTGATAACTGTTGAAATTTCGAAAAAATTCCCGTTTTTTCAAAGGGAGATGCTTAAAATAAGGAGAGTATGCGGCCGATCGGGATGCTGTTGATGGCGTTTGAAAGAGGGATAAATTTCGCACTCTGGATGGATGTCAGCACCGCCGTCAGTTGGGGGTTCACTTCACCAGGTGACTATGAAAACTATTGTAACTATGCGTTTTATTGAATACTAATAATGTTTCTTTTGCAGGTGTTCCTGACTCGCAGGTCGTCCGGAAATGTCCAAATATTGTGTAAACTAGTTGGCTGTATCGATTTTGATAAAATTCTATTGAAAAACAGTCGAGATTGTTGAAAAATTTAAAATATTGCGTATGAATGTACTGAAAAATGCAAGGGTTTAGTATGAACAAATGTATGGAGGGGGTATATATTTATCGACTTGGCGTGAAGAGATGAATTCCCTTATCGTTCCCGAGCCTGGATGACCCCGAAATGTTATATTGCGGGATTCGTCTTTAAACAGGCTATCGGATGGTGAAAAAAATTAGGAGAAAATTACGAATCGGGGATGTTGCACGCAGAAGAAACTGAAAAAAGAGTAAAAAAGTCGAAAAAATAGGGACTCGGGCGGCCAAAATCCGGGAGCGACGCGTCGTATGCCCGCGTGTGGGGTGTCTAAAAATCCGCCTTGTCATGGGCTACGCGGTCAGCTAAAAAACCGGATCTGGTTCGGTACTAAAATCTCCGGAAAACCGCTGATAACTGTTGAAATTTCGAAAAAATTCCCGTTTTTTCAAAGGGAGATGCTTAAAATAAGGAGAGTATGCGGCCGATCGGGATGCTGTTGATGGCGTTTGAAAGAAGGATAAATTTTGCACTCTAGATGGATGTCAGCACCGCCGTCAGTTGGGGGTTCACTTCACCAGGTGACTATGAAAACTATTGTAACTATGCGTTTTATTGAATACTAATAATGTTTCTTTTGCAGGTGTTCCTGACTCGCAGGTCGTCCGGAAATGTCCAAATATTGTGTAAACTAGTTGGCTGTATCGATTTTGATAAAATTCTATTGAAAAACAGTCGAGATTGTTGAAAAATTTAAAATATTGCGTATGAATGTACTGAAAAATGCAAGGGTTTAGTATGAACAAATGTATGGAGGGGGTATATATTTATCGACTTGGCGTGAAGAGATGAATTCCCTTATCGTTCCCGAGCCTGGATGACCCCGAAATGTTATATTGCGGGATTTGTCTTTGAACAGGCTATCGGATGGTGAAAAAAGATTAGGAGAATATTACGAATCGGGGATGTTGCACGCAGAAGAAACTGAAAAAAGAGTAAAAAAGTCGAAAAAATAGGGACTCGGGCGGCCAAAATCCGGGAGCGACGCGTCGTATGCCCGCGTGTGGGGTGTCTTAAAATCCGCCTTGTCACGGGCTACGCGGTCAGCTAAAAAACCGGATCTGGTTCGGTACTAAAATCTCCGGAAAACCGCTGATAACTGTTGAAATTTCGAAAAAATTCCCGTTTTTTCAAAGGGAGATGCTTAAAATAAGGAGAGTATGCGGCCGATCGGGATGCTGTTGATGGCGTTTGAAAGAGGGATAAATTTTGCACTCTACATGGATGTCAGCACCGCCGTCAGTTGGGGGTTCACTTCACCAGGTGACTATGAAAACTATTGTAACTATGCGTTTTATTGAATACTAATAATGTTTCTTTTGCAGGTGTTCCTGACTCGCAGGTCGTCCGGAAATGTCCAAATATTGTGTAAACTAGTTGGCTGTATCGATTTTGATAAAATTCTATTGAAAAACAGTCGAGATTGTTGAAAAATTTAAAATATTGCGTATGAATGTACTGAAAAATGCAAGGGTTTAGTATGAACAAATGTATGGAGGGGGTATATATTTATCGACTTGGCGTGAAGAGATGAATTCCCTTATCGTTCCCGAGCCTGGATGACCCCGAAATGTTATATTGCGGGATTCGTCTTTAAACAGGCTATCGGATGGTGAAAAAAATTAGGAGAAAATTACGAATCGGGGATGTTGCACGCAGAAGAAACTGAAAAAAGAGTAAAAAAGTCGAAAAAATAGGGACTCGGGCGGCCAAAATCCGGGAGCGACGCGTCGTATGCCCGCGTGTGGGGTGTCTAAAAATCCGCCTTGTCATGGGCTACGCGGTCAGCTAAAAAACCGGATCTGGTTCGGTACTAAAATCTCCGGAAAACCGCTGATAACTGTTGAAATTTCGAAAAAATTCCCGTTTTTTCAAAGGGAGATGCTTAAAATAAGGAGAGTATGCGGCCGATCGCGATGCTGTTGATGGCGTTTGAAAGAGGGATAAATTTTGCACTCAAGATGGATGTCAGCACCGCCGTCAGTTGGGGGTTCACTTCACCAGGTGACTATGAACACTATTGTAACTATGCGTTTTATTGAATACTAATAATGTTTCTTTTGCAGGTGTTCCTGACTCGCAGGTCGTCCGGAAATGTCCAAATATTGTGTAAACTAGTTGGCTGTATCGATTTTGATAAAATTCTATTGAAAAACAGTCGAGATTGTTGAAAAATTTAAAATATTGCGTATGAATGTACTGAAAAATGCAAGGGTTTAGTATGAACAAATGTATGGAGGGGGTATATATTTATCGACTTGGCGTGAAGAGATGAATTCCCTTATCGTTCCCGAGCCTGGATGACCCCGAAATGTTATATTGCGGGATTCGTCTTTAAACAGGCTATCGGATGGTGAAAAAAGATTAGGAGAATATTACGAATCGGGGATGTTGCACGCAGAAGAAACTGAAAAAAGAGTAAAAAAGTCGAAAAAATAGGGACTCGGGCGGCCAAAATCCGGGAGCGACGCGTCGTATGCCCGCGTGTGGGGTGTCTAAAAATTCGCCTCGTCACGGGCTACGCGGTCAGCTAAAAAACCGGATCTGGTTCGGTACTAAAATCTCCGGAAAACCGCTGATAGCTGTTGAAATTTCGAAAAAATTCCCGTTTTTTCAAAGGGAGATGCTTAAAATAAGGAGAGTATGCGGCCGATCGGGATGCTGTTGATGGCGTTTGAAAGAAGGATAAATTTTGCACTCTAGATGGATGTCAGCACCGCCGTCAGTTGGGGGTTCACTTCACCAGGTGACTATGAAAACTATTGTAACTATGCGTTTTATTGAATACTAATAATGTTTGTTTTGCAGGTGTTCCTGACTCGCAGGTCGTCCGGAAATGTCCAAATATTGTGTAAACTAGTTGGCTGTATCGATTTTGATAAAATTCTATTGAAAAACAGTCGAGATTGTTGAAAAATTTAAAATATTGCGTATGAATGTACTGAAAAATGCAAGGGTTTAGTATGAACAAATGTATGGAGGGGGTATATATTTATCGACTTGGCGTGAAGAGATGAATTCCCTTATCGTTCCCGAGCCTGGATGACCCCGAAATGTTATATTGCGGGATTCGTCTTTAAACAGGCTATCGGATGGTGAAAAAAATTAGGAGAATATTACGAATCGGGGATGTTGCACGCAGAAGAAACTGAAAAAAGAGTAAAAAAGTCGAAAAAATAGGGACTCGGGCGGCCAAAATCCTGGAGCGACGCGTCGTATGCCCGCGTGTGGGGTGTCTAAAAATTCGCCTCGTCACGGGCTACGCGGTCAGCTAAAAAACCGGATCTGGTTCGGTACTAAAATCTCCGGAAAACCGCTGATAGCTGTTGAAATTTCGAAAAAATTCCCGTTTTTTCAAAGGGAGATGCTTAAAATAAGGAGAGTATGCGGCCGATCGGGATGCTGTTGATGGCGTTTGAAAGAGGGATAAATTTCGCACTCTGGATGGATGTCAGCACCGCCGTCAGTTGGGGGTTCACTTCACCAGGTGACTATGAAAACTATTGTAACTATGCGTTTTATTGAATACTAATAATGTTTCTTTTGCAGGTGTTCCTGACTCGCAGGTCGTCCGGAAATGTCCAAATATTGTGTAAACTAGTTGGCTGTATCGATTTTGATAAAATTCTATTGAAAAACAGTCGAGATTGTTGAAAAATTTAAAATATTGCGTATGAATGTACTGAAAAATGCAAGGGTTTAGTATGAACAAATGTATGGAGGGGGTATATATTTATCGACTTGGCGTGAAGAGATGAATTCCCTTATCGTTCCCGAGCCTGGATGACCCCGAAATGTTATATTGCGGGATTCGTCTTTAAACAGGCTATCGGATGGTGAAAAAAATTAGGAGAATATTACGAATCGGGGATGTTGCACGCAGAAGAAACTGAAAAAAGAGTAAAGAAGTCGAAAAAATAGGGACTCGGGCGGCCAAAATCCGGGAGCGACGCGTCGTATGCCCGCGTGTGGGGAGTCTAAAAATCCGCCTTGTCACGGGCTACGCGGTCAGCTAAAAAACCGGATCTGGTTCGGTACTAAAATCTCCGGAAAACCGCTGATAGCTGTTGAAATTTCGAAAAAATTCCCGTTTTTTCAAAGAGAGATGCTTAAAATAAGGAGAGTATGCGGCCGATCGGGATACTGTGGATGGCGTTTGAAAGAGGGATAAATTTCGCACTCTGTATGGATGTAAGCACCGCCGTCAGTTGGGGGTTCACTTCACCAGGTGACTATGAAAACTATTGTAACTATGCGTTTTATTGAATACTAATAATGTTTCTTTTGCAGGTGTTCCTGACTCGCAGGTCGTCCGGAAATGTCCAAATATTGTGTAAACTAGTTGGCTGTATCGATTTTGATAAAATTCTATTGAAAAACAGTCGAGATTGTTGAAAAATTTAAAATATTGCGTATGAATGTACTGAAAAATGCAAGGGTTTAGTATGAACAAATGTATGGAGGGGGTATATATTTATCGACTTGGCGTGAAGAGATGAATTCCCTTATCGTTCCCGAGCCTGGATGACCCCAAAATGTTATATTGCGGGATTTGCCTTTAAACAGGCTATCGGATGGTGAAAAAAGATTAGGAGAATATTACGAATCGGGGATGTTGCACGCAGAAGAAACTGAAAAAAGAGTAAAAAAGTCGAAAAAATAGGGACTCGGGCGGCCAAAATCCGGGAGCGACGCGTCGTATGCCCGCGTGTAGGGTGTCTAAAAATCCGCCTTGTCACGGGCTACGCGGTCAGCTAAAAAACCGGATCTGGTTCGGTACTAAAATCTCCGGAAAACCGCTGATACCTGTTGAAATTTCGAAAAAATTCCCGTTTTTTCAAAGGGAGATGCTTAAAATAAGGAGAGTATGCGGCCGATCGGGATGCTGTTGATGGCGTTTGAAAGAGGGATAAATTTTGCACTCTAGATGGATGTCAGCACCGCCGTCAGTTGGGGGTTCACTTCACCAGGTGACTATGAAAACTATTGTAACTATGCGTTTTATTGAATACTAATAATGTTTCTTTTGCAGGTGTTCCTGACTCGCAGGTCGTCCGGAAATGTCCAAATATTGTGTAAACTAGTTGGCTGTATCGATTTTGATAAAATTCTATTGAAAAACAGTCGAGATTGTTGAAAAATTTAAAATATTGCGTATGAATGTACTGAAAAATGCAAGGGTTTTGTATGAACAAATGTATGGAGGTGGTATATATTTATCGACTTGGCGTGAAGAGATGAATTCTCTTATCGTTCCCGAGCCTGGATGACCCCGAAATGTTATATTGCAGGATTCGTCTTTAAACAGGCTATCGGATGGTGAAAAAAGATTAGGAGAATATTACGAATTGGGGATGTTGCACGCAGAAGAAACTGAAAAGAGTAAAAAAAGTCGAAAAAATAGGGACTCGGGCGGCCAAAATCCGGGAGCGACGCATCGTATGCCCGCGTGTGGGGTGTCTAAAAATTCGCCTCGTCACGGGCTACGCGGTCAGCTAAAAAACCGGATCTGGTTCGGAACTAAAATCTCCAGAAAACCGCTGATAACTGTTGAAATTTCGAAAAAATTCCCGTTTTTTCAAAGGGAGATGCTTAAAATAAGGAGAGTATGCGGCCGATCGGGATGCTGTTGATGGCGTTTGAAAGAGGGATAAATTTCGCACTCTGGATGGATGTCAGCACCGCCGTCAGTTGGGGGTTCACTTCACCAGGTGACTATGAAAACTATTGTAACTATGCGTTTTATTGAATACTAATAATGTTTCTTTTGCAGGTGTTCCTGACTCGCAGGTCGTCCGGAAATGTCCAAATATTGTGTAAACTAGTTGGCTGTATCGATTTTGATAAAATTCTATTGAAAAACAGTCGAGATTGTTGAAAAATTTAAAATATTGCGTATGAATGTACTGAAAAATGCAAGGGTTTAGTATGAACAAATGTATGGAGGGGGTATATATTTATCGACTTGGCGTGAAGAGATGAATTCTCTTATCGTTCCCGAGCCTGGATGACCCCGAAATGTTATATTGCAGGATTCGTCTTTAAACAGGCTATCGGATGGTGAAAAAAATTAGGAGAATATTACGAATCGGGGATGTTGCACGCAGAAGAAACTGACAAAAGAGTAAAAAAGTCGAAAAAATAGGGACTCGGGCGGCCAAAATCCGGGAGCGACGCGTCGTATGCCCGCGTGTGGGGTGTCTAAAAATTCGCCTCGTCACGGGCTACGCGGTCAGCTAAAAAACCGGATCTGGTTCGGTACTAAAATCTCCGGAAAACCGCTGATAGCTGTTGAAATTTCGAAAAAATTCCCGTTTTTTCAAAGGGAGATGCTTAAAATAAGGAGAGTATGCGGCCGATCGGGATGCTGTTGATGGCGTTTGAAAGAAGGATAAATTTTGCACTCTAGATGGATGTCAGCACCGCCGTCAGTTGGGGGTTCACTTCACCAGGTGACTATGAAAACTATTGTAACTATGCGTTTTATTGAATACTAATAATGTTTCTTTTGCAGGTGTTCCTGACTCGCAGGTCGTCCGGAAATGTCCAAATATTGTGTAAACTAGTTGGCTGTATCGATTTTGATAAAATTCTATTGAAAAACAGTCGAGATTGTTGAAAAATTTAAAATATTGCGTATGAATGTACTGAAAAATGCAAGGGTTTAGTATGAACAAATGTATGGAGGGGGTATATATTTATCGACTTGGCGTGAAGAGATGAATTCCCTTATCGTTCCCGAGCCTGGATGACCCCGAAATGTTATATTGCGGGATTCGTCTTTAAACAGGCTATCGGATGGTGAAAAAAATTAGGAGAATATTACGAATCGGGGATGTTGCACGCAGAAGAAACTGAAAAAAGAGTAAAAAAGTCGAAAAAATAGGGACTCGGGCGGCCAAAATCCGGGAGCGACGCGTCGTATGCCCGCGTGTGGGGTGTCTAAAAATTCGCCTCGTCACGGGCTACGCGGTCAGCTAAAAAACCGGATCTGGTTCGGTACTAAAATCTCCGGAAAACCGCTGATAGCTGTTGAAATTTCGAAAAAATTCCCGTTTTTTCAAAGGGAGATGCTTAAAATAAGGAGAGTATGCGGCCGATCGGGATGCTGTTGATGGCGTTTGAAAGAGGGATAAATTTCGCACTCTGGATGGATGTCAGCACCGCCGTCAGTTGGGGGTTCACTTCACCAGGTGACTATGAAAACTATTGTAACTATGCGTTTTATTGAATACTAATAATGTTTCTTTTGCAGGTGTTCCTGACTCGCAGGTCGTCCGGAAATGTCCAAATATTGTGTAAACTAGTTGGCTGTATCGATTTTGATAAAATTCTATTGAAAAACAGTCGAGATTGTTGAAAAATTTAAAATATTGCGTATGAATGTACTGAAAAATGCAAGGGTTTAGTATGAACAAATGTATGGAGGGGGTATATATTTATCGACTTGGCGTGAAGAGATGAATTCCCTTATCGTTCCCGAGCCTGGATGACCCCGAAATGTTATATTGCGGGATTCGTCTTTAAACAGGCTATCGGATGGTGAAAAAAATTAGGAGAATATTACGAATCGGGGATGTTGCACGCAGAAGAAACTGAAAAAAGAGTAAAAAAGTCGAAAAAATAGGGACTCGGGCGGCCAAAATCCGGGAGCGACGCGTCGTATGCCCGCGTGTGGGGAGTCTAAAAATCCGCCTTGTCACGGGCTACGCGGTCAGCTAAAAAACCGGATCTGGTTCGGTACTAAAATCTCCGGAAAACCGCTGATAGCTGTTGAAATTTCGAAAAAATTCCCGTTTTTTCAAAGGGAGATGCTTAAAATAAGGAGAGTATGCGGCCGATCGGGATGCTGTTGATGGCGTTTGAAAGAGGGATAAATTTTGCACTCAAGATGGATGTCAGCACCGCCGTCAGTTGGGGGTTCACTTCACCAGGTGACTATGAACACTATTGTAACTATGCGTTTTATTGAATACTAATAATGTTTCTTTTGCAGGTGTTCCTGACTCGCAGGTCGTCCGGAAATGTCCAAATATTGTGTAAACTAGTTGGCTGTATCGATTTTGATAAAATTCTATTGAAAAACAGTCGAGATTGTTGAAAAATTTAAAATATTGCGTATGAATGTACTGAAAAATGCAAGGGTTTAGTATGAACAAATGTATGGAGGGGGTATATATTTATCGACTTGGCGTGAAGAGATGAATTCTCTTATCGTTCCCGAGCCTGGATGACCCCGAAATGTTATATTGCAGGATTCGTCTTTAAACAGGCTATCGGATGGTGAAAAAAGATTAGGAGAATATTACGAATCGGGGATGTTGCACGCAGAAGAAACTGAAAAAAGAGTAAAAAAGTCGAAAAAATAGGGACTCGGGCGGCCAAAATCCGGGAGCGACGCGTCGTATGCCCGCGTGTGGGGTGTCTAAAAATCCGCCTTGTCACGAGCTACGCGGTCAGCTAAAAAACCGGATCTGGTTCGGTACTAAAATCTCCGGAAAACCGCTGATAGCTGTTGAAATTTCGAAAAAATTCCCGTTTTTTCAAAGGGAGATGCTTAAAATAAGGAGAGTATGCGGCCGATCGGGATGCTGTTGATGGCGTTTGAAAGAAGGATAAATTTTGCACTCTAGATGGATGTCAGCACCGCCGTCAGTTGGGGGTTCACTTCACCAGGTGACTATGAAAACTATTGTAACTATGCGTTTTATTGAATACTAATAATGTTTCTTTTGCAGGTGTTCCTGACTCGCAGGTCGTCCGGAAATGTCCAAATATTGTGTAAACTAGTTGGCTGTATCGATTTTGATAAAATTCTATTGAAAAACAGTCGAGATTGTTGAAAAATTTAAAATATTGCGTATGAATGTACTGAAAAATGCAAGGGTTTAGTATGAACAAATGTATGGAGGGGGTATATATTTATCGACTTGGCGTGAAGAGATGAATTCCCTTATCGTTCCCGAGCCTGGATGACCCCGAAATGTTATATTGCGGGATTTGTCTTTGAACAGGCTATCGGATGGTGAAAAAAGATTAGGAGAATATTACGAATCGGGGATGTTGCACGCAGAAGAAACTGAAAAAAGAGTAAAAAAGTCGAAAAAATAGGGACTCGGGCGGCCAAAATCCGGGAGCGACGCGTCGTATGCCCGCGTGTGGGGTGTCTTAAAATCCGCCTTGTCACGGGCTACGCGGTCAGCTAAAAAACCGGATCTGGTTCGGTACTAAAATCTCCGGAAAACCGCTGATAACTGTTGAAATTTCGAAAAAATTCCCGTTTTTTCAAAGGGAGATGCTTAAAATAAGGAGAGTATGCGGCCGATCGGGATGCTGTTGATGGCGTTTGAAAGAGGGATAAATTTTGCACTCTACATGGATGTCAGCACCGCCGTCAGTTGGGGGTTCACTTCACCAGGTGACTATGAAAACTATTGTAACTATGCGTTTTATTGAATACTAATAATGTTTCTTTTGCAGGTGTTCCTGACTCGCAGGTCGTCCGGAAATGTCCAAATATTGTGTAAACTAGTTGGCTGTATCGATTTTGATAAAATTCTATTGAAAAACAGTCGAGATTGTTGAAAAATTTAAAATATTGCGTATGAATGTACTGAAAAATGCAAGGGTTTAGTATGAACAAATGTATGGAGGGGGTATATATTTATCGACTTGGCGTGAAGAGATGAATTCCCTTATCGTTCCCGAGCCTGGATGACCCCGAAATGTTATATTGCGGGATTCGTCTTTAAACAGGCTATCGGATGGTGAAAAAAATTAGGAGAAAATTACGAATCGGGGATGTTGCACGCAGAAGAAACTGAAAAAAGAGTAAAAAAGTCGAAAAAATAGGGACTCGGGCGGCCAAAATCCGGGAGCGACGCGTCGTATGCCCGCGTGTGGGGTGTCTAAAAATCCGCCTTGTCATGGGCTACGCGGTCAGCTAAAAAACCGGATCTGGTTCGGTACTAAAATCTCCGGAAAACCGCTGATAACTGTTGAAATTTCGAAAAAATTCCCGTTTTTTCAAAGGGAGATGCTTAAAATAAGGAGAGTATGCGGCCGATCGCGATGCTGTTGATGGCGTTTGAAAGAGGGATAAATTTTGCACTCAAGATGGATGTCAGCACCGCCGTCAGTTGGGGGTTCACTTCACCAGGTGACTATGAACACTATTGTAACTATGCGTTTTATTGAATACTAATAATGTTTCTTTTGCAGGTGTTCCTGACTCGCAGGTCGTCCGGAAATGTCCAAATATTGTGTAAACTAGTTGGCTGTATCGATTTTGATAAAATTCTATTGAAAAACAGTCGAGATTGTTGAAAAATTTAAAATATTGCGTATGAATGTACTGAAAAATGCAAGGGTTTAGTATGAACAAATGTATGGAGGGGGTATATATTTATCGACTTGGCGTGAAGAGATGAATTCCCTTATCGTTCCCGAGCCTGGATGACCCCGAAATGTTATATTGCGGGATTCGTCTTTAAACAGGCTATCGGATGGTGAAAAAAGATTAGGAGAATATTACGAATCGGGGATGTTGCACGCAGAAGAAACTGAAAAAAGAGTAAAAAAGTCGAAAAAATAGGGACTCGGGCGGCCAAAATCCGGGAGCGACGCGTCGTATGCCCGCGTGTGGGGTGTCTAAAAATTCGCCTCGTCACGGGCTACGCGGTCAGCTAAAAAACCGGATCTGGTTCGGTACTAAAATCTCCGGAAAACCGCTGATAGCTGTTGAAATTTCGAAAAAATTCCCGTTTTTTCAAAGGGAGATGCTTAAAATAAGGAGAGTATGCGGCCGATCGGGATGCTGTTGATGGCGTTTGAAAGAAGGATAAATTTTGCACTCTAGATGGATGTCAGCACCGCCGTCAGTTGGGGGTTCACTTCACCAGGTGACTATGAAAACTATTGTAACTATGCGTTTTATTGAATACTAATAATGTTTGTTTTGCAGGTGTTCCTGACTCGCAGGTCGTCCGGAAATGTCCAAATATTGTGTAAACTAGTTGGCTGTATCGATTTTGATAAAATTCTATTGAAAAACAGTCGAGATTGTTGAAAAATTTAAAATATTGCGTATGAATGTACTGAAAAATGCAAGGGTTTAGTATGAACAAATGTATGGAGGGGGTATATATTTATCGACTTGGCGTGAAGAGATGAATTCCCTTATCGTTCCCGAGCCTGGATGACCCCGAAATGTTATATTGCGGGATTCGTCTTTAAACAGGCTATCGGATGGTGAAAAAAATTAGGAGAATATTACGAATCGGGGATGTTGCACGCAGAAGAAACTGAAAAAAGAGTAAAAAAGTCGAAAAAATAGGGACTCGGGCGGCCAAAATCCTGGAGCGACGCGTCGTATGCCCGCGTGTGGGGTGTCTAAAAATTCGCCTCGTCACGGGCTACGCGGTCAGCTAAAAAACCGGATCTGGTTCGGTACTAAAATCTCCGGAAAACCGCTGATAGCTGTTGAAATTTCGAAAAAATTCCCGTTTTTTCAAAGGGAGATGCTTAAAATAAGGAGAGTATGCGGCCGATCGGGATGCTGTTGATGGCGTTTGAAAGAGGGATAAATTTCGCACTCTGGATGGATGTCAGCACCGCCGTCAGTTGGGGGTTCACTTCACCAGGTGACTATGAAAACTATTGTAACTATGCGTTTTATTGAATACTAATAATGTTTCTTTTGCAGGTGTTCCTGACTCGCAGGTCGTCCGGAAATGTCCAAATATTGTGTAAACTAGTTGGCTGTATCGATTTTGATAAAATTCTATTGAAAAACAGTCGAGATTGTTGAAAAATTTAAAATATTGCGTATGAATGTACTGAAAAATGCAAGGGTTTAGTATGAACAAATGTATGGAGGGGGTATATATTTATCGACTTGGCGTGAAGAGATGAATTCCCTTATCGTTCCCGAGCCTGGATGACCCCGAAATGTTATATTGCGGGATTCGTCTTTAAACAGGCTATCGGATGGTGAAAAAAATTAGGAGAATATTACGAATCGGGGATGTTGCACGCAGAAGAAACTGAAAAAAGAGTAAAGAAGTCGAAAAAATAGGGACTCGGGCGGCCAAAATCCGGGAGCGACGCGTCGTATGCCCGCGTGTGGGGAGTCTAAAAATCCGCCTTGTCACGGGCTACGCGGTCAGCTAAAAAACCGGATCTGGTTCGGTACTAAAATCTCCGGAAAACCGCTGATAGCTGTTGAAATTTCGAAAAAATTCCCGTTTTTTCAAAGAGAGATGCTTAAAATAAGGAGAGTATGCGGCCGATCGGGATACTGTGGATGGCGTTTGAAAGAGGGATAAATTTCGCACTCTGTATGGATGTAAGCACCGCCGTCAGTTGGGGGTTCACTTCACCAGGTGACTATGAAAACTATTGTAACTATGCGTTTTATTGAATACTAATAATGTTTCTTTTGCAGGTGTTCCTGACTCGCAGGTCGTCCGGAAATGTCCAAATATTGTGTAAACTAGTTGGCTGTATCGATTTTGATAAAATTCTATTGAAAAACAGTCGAGATTGTTGAAAAATTTAAAATATTGCGTATGAATGTACTGAAAAATGCAAGGGTTTAGTATGAACAAATGTATGGAGGGGGTATATATTTATCGACTTGGCGTGAAGAGATGAATTCCCTTATCGTTCCCGAGCCTGGATGACCCCAAAATGTTATATTGCGGGATTTGCCTTTAAACAGGCTATCGGATGGTGAAAAAAGATTAGGAGAATATTACGAATCGGGGATGTTGCACGCAGAAGAAACTGAAAAAAGAGTAAAAAAGTCGAAAAAATAGGGACTCGGGCGGCCAAAATCCGGGAGCGACGCGTCGTATGCCCGCGTGTAGGGTGTCTAAAAATCCGCCTTGTCACGGGCTACGCGGTCAGCTAAAAAACCGGATCTGGTTCGGTACTAAAATCTCCGGAAAACCGCTGATACCTGTTGAAATTTCGAAAAAATTCCCGTTTTTTCAAAGGGAGATGCTTAAAATAAGGAGAGTATGCGGCCGATCGGGATGCTGTTGATGGCGTTTGAAAGAGGGATAAATTTTGCACTCTAGATGGATGTCAGCACCGCCGTCAGTTGGGGGTTCACTTCACCAGGTGACTATGAAAACTATTGTAACTATGCGTTTTATTGAATACTAATAATGTTTCTTTTGCAGGTGTTCCTGACTCGCAGGTCGTCCGGAAATGTCCAAATATTGTGTAAACTAGTTGGCTGTATCGATTTTGATAAAATTCTATTGAAAAACAGTCGAGATTGTTGAAAAATTTAAAATATTGCGTATGAATGTACTGAAAAATGCAAGGGTTTTGTATGAACAAATGTATGGAGGTGGTATATATTTATCGACTTGGCGTGAAGAGATGAATTCTCTTATCGTTCCCGAGCCTGGATGACCCCGAAATGTTATATTGCAGGATTCGTCTTTAAACAGGCTATCGGATGGTGAAAAAAGATTAGGAGAATATTACGAATTGGGGATGTTGCACGCAGAAGAAACTGAAAAGAGTAAAAAAAGTCGAAAAAATAGGGACTCGGGCGGCCAAAATCCGGGAGCGACGCATCGTATGCCCGCGTGTGGGGTGTCTAAAAATTCGCCTCGTCACGGGCTACGCGGTCAGCTAAAAAACCGGATCTGGTTCGGAACTAAAATCTCCAGAAAACCGCTGATAACTGTTGAAATTTCGAAAAAATTCCCGTTTTTTCAAAGGGAGATGCTTAAAATAAGGAGAGTATGCGGCCGATCGGGATGCTGTTGATGGCGTTTGAAAGAGGGATAAATTTCGCACTCTGGATGGATGTCAGCACCGCCGTCAGTTGGGGGTTCACTTCACCAGGTGACTATGAAAACTATTGTAACTATGCGTTTTATTGAATACTAATAATGTTTCTTTTGCAGGTGTTCCTGACTCGCAGGTCGTCCGGAAATGTCCAAATATTGTGTAAACTAGTTGGCTGTATCGATTTTGATAAAATTCTATTGAAAAACAGTCGAGATTGTTGAAAAATTTAAAATATTGCGTATGAATGTACTGAAAAATGCAAGGGTTTAGTATGAACAAATGTATGGAGGGGGTATATATTTATCGACTTGGCGTGAAGAGATGAATTCTCTTATCGTTCCCGAGCCTGGATGACCCCGAAATGTTATATTGCAGGATTCGTCTTTAAACAGGCTATCGGATGGTGAAAAAAATTAGGAGAATATTACGAATCGGGGATGTTGCACGCAGAAGAAACTGACAAAAGAGTAAAAAAGTCGAAAAAATAGGGACTCGGGCGGCCAAAATCCGGGAGCGACGCGTCGTATGCCCGCGTGTGGGGTGTCTAAAAATTCGCCTCGTCACGGGCTACGCGGTCAGCTAAAAAACCGGATCTGGTTCGGTACTAAAATCTCCGGAAAACCGCTGATAGCTGTTGAAATTTCGAAAAAATTCCCGTTTTTTCAAAGGGAGATGCTTAAAATAAGGAGAGTATGCGGCCGATCGGGATGCTGTTGATGGCGTTTGAAAGAAGGATAAATTTTGCACTCTAGATGGATGTCAGCACCGCCGTCAGTTGGGGGTTCACTTCACCAGGTGACTATGAAAACTATTGTAACTATGCGTTTTATTGAATACTAATAATGTTTCTTTTGCAGGTGTTCCTGACTCGCAGGTCGTCCGGAAATGTCCAAATATTGTGTAAACTAGTTGGCTGTATCGATTTTGATAAAATTCTATTGAAAAACAGTCGAGATTGTTGAAAAATTTAAAATATTGCGTATGAATGTACTGAAAAATGCAAGGGTTTAGTATGAACAAATGTATGGAGGGGGTATATATTTATCGACTTGGCGTGAAGAGATGAATTCCCTTATCGTTCCCGAGCCTGGATGACCCCGAAATGTTATATTGCGGGATTCGTCTTTAAACAGGCTATCGGATGGTGAAAAAAATTAGGAGAATATTACGAATCGGGGATGTTGCACGCAGAAGAAACTGAAAAAAGAGTAAAAAAGTCGAAAAAATAGGGACTCGGGCGGCCAAAATCCGGGAGCGACGCGTCGTATGCCCGCGTGTGGGGTGTCTAAAAATTCGCCTCGTCACGGGCTACGCGGTCAGCTAAAAAACCGGATCTGGTTCGGTACTAAAATCTCCGGAAAACCGCTGATAGCTGTTGAAATTTCGAAAAAATTCCCGTTTTTTCAAAGGGAGATGCTTAAAATAAGGAGAGTATGCGGCCGATCGGGATGCTGTTGATGGCGTTTGAAAGAGGGATAAATTTCGCACTCTGGATGGATGTCAGCACCGCCGTCAGTTGGGGGTTCACTTCACCAGGTGACTATGAAAACTATTGTAACTATGCGTTTTATTGAATACTAATAATGTTTCTTTTGCAGGTGTTCCTGACTCGCAGGTCGTCCGGAAATGTCCAAATATTGTGTAAACTAGTTGGCTGTATCGATTTTGATAAAATTCTATTGAAAAACAGTCGAGATTGTTGAAAAATTTAAAATATTGCGTATGAATGTACTGAAAAATGCAAGGGTTTAGTATGAACAAATGTATGGAGGGGGTATATATTTATCGACTTGGCGTGAAGAGATGAATTCCCTTATCGTTCCCGAGCCTGGATGACCCCGAAATGTTATATTGCGGGATTCGTCTTTAAACAGGCTATCGGATGGTGAAAAAAATTAGGAGAATATTACGAATCGGGGATGTTGCACGCAGAAGAAACTGAAAAAAGAGTAAAAAAGTCGAAAAAATAGGGACTCGGGCGGCCAAAATCCGGGAGCGACGCGTCGTATGCCCGCGTGTGGGGAGTCTAAAAATCCGCCTTGTCACGGGCTACGCGGTCAGCTAAAAAACCGGATCTGGTTCGGTACTAAAATCTCCGGAAAACCGCTGATAGCTGTTGAAATTTCGAAAAAATTCCCGTTTTTTCAAAGGGAGATGCTTAAAATAAGGAGAGTATGCGGCCGATCGGGATGCTGTTGATGGCGTTTGAAAGAGGGATAAATTTTGCACTCAAGATGGATGTCAGCACCGCCGTCAGTTGGGGGTTCACTTCACCAGGTGACTATGAACACTATTGTAACTATGCGTTTTATTGAATACTAATAATGTTTCTTTTGCAGGTGTTCCTGACTCGCAGGTCGTCCGGAAATGTCCAAATATTGTGTAAACTAGTTGGCTGTATCGATTTTGATAAAATTCTATTGAAAAACAGTCGAGATTGTTGAAAAATTTAAAATATTGCGTATGAATGTACTGAAAAATGCAAGGGTTTAGTATGAACAAATGTATGGAGGGGGTATATATTTATCGACTTGGCGTGAAGAGATGAATTCTCTTATCGTTCCCGAGCCTGGATGACCCCGAAATGTTATATTGCAGGATTCGTCTTTAAACAGGCTATCGGATGGTGAAAAAAGATTAGGAGAATATTACGAATCGGGGATGTTGCACGCAGAAGAAACTGAAAAAAGAGTAAAAAAGTCGAAAAAATAGGGACTCGGGCGGCCAAAATCCGGGAGCGACGCGTCGTATGCCCGCGTGTGGGGTGTCTAAAAATCCGCCTTGTCACGAGCTACGCGGTCAGCTAAAAAACCGGATCTGGTTCGGTACTAAAATCTCCGGAAAACCGCTGATAGCTGTTGAAATTTCGAAAAAATTCCCGTTTTTTCAAAGGGAGATGCTTAAAATAAGGAGAGTATGCGGCCGATCGGGATCTTGTTAATGGCGTTTGAAAGAGGGATAAATTTCGCACTCTGGATGGATGTCAGCACCGCCGTCAGTTGGGGGTTCACTTCACCAGGTGACTATGAAAACTATTGTAACTATGCGTTTTATTGAATACTAATAATGTTTCTTTTGCAGGTGTTCCTGACTCGCAGGTCGTCCGGAAATGTCCAAATATTGTGTAAACTAGTTGGCTGTATCGATTTTGATAAAATTCTATTGAAAAACAGTCGAGATTGTTGAAAAATTTAAAATATTGCGTATGAATGTACTGAAAAATGCAAGGGTTTAGTATGAACAAATGTATGGAGGGGGTATATATTTATCGACTTGGCGTGAAGAGATGAATTCCCTTATCGTTCCCGAGCCTGGATGACCCCGAAATGTTATATTGCGGGATTCGTCTTTAAACAGGCTATCGGATGGTGAAAAAAATTAGGAGAAAATTACGAATCGGGGATGTTGCACGCAGAAGAAACTGAAAAAAGAGTAAAAAAGTCGAAAAAATAGGGACTCGGGCGGCCAAAATCCGGGAGCGACGCGTCGTATGCCCGCGTGTGGGGTGTCTAAAAATCCGCCTTGTCATGGGCTACGCGGTCAGCTAAAAAACCGGATCTGGTTCGGTACTAAAATCTCCGGAAAACCGCTGATAACTGTTGAAATTTCGAAAAAATTCCCGTTTTTTCAAAGGGAGATGCTTAAAATAAGGAGAGTATGCGGCCGATCGCGATGCTGTTGATGGCGTTTGAAAGAGGGATAAATTTTGCACTCAAGATGGATGTCAGCACCGCCGTCAGTTGGGGGTTCACTTCACCAGGTGACTATGAACACTATTGTAACTATGCGTTTTATTGAATACTAATAATGTTTCTTTTGCAGGTGTTCCTGACTCGCAGGTCGTCCGGAAATGTCCAAATATTGTGTAAACTAGTTGGCTGTATCGATTTTGATAAAATTCTATTGAAAAACAGTCGAGATTGTTGAAAAATTTAAAATATTGCGTATGAATGTACTGAAAAATGCAAGGGTTTAGTATGAACAAATGTATGGAGGGGGTATATATTTATCGACTTGGCGTGAAGAGATGAATTCCCTTATCGTTCCCGAGCCTGGATGACCCCGAAATGTTATATTGCGGGATTCGTCTTTAAACAGGCTATCGGATGGTGAAAAAAGATTAGGAGAATATTACGAATCGGGGATGTTGCACGCAGAAGAAACTGAAAAAAGAGTAAAAAAGTCGAAAAAATAGGGACTCGGGCGGCCAAAATCCGGGAGCGACGCGTCGTATGCCCGCGTGTGGGGTGTCTAAAAATTCGCCTCGTCACGGGCTACGCGGTCAGCTAAAAAACCGGATCTGGTTCGGTACTAAAATCTCCGGAAAACCGCTGATAGCTGTTGAAATTTCGAAAAAATTCCCGTTTTTTCAAAGGGAGATGCTTAAAATAAGGAGAGTATGCGGCCGATCGGGATGCTGTTGATGGCGTTTGAAAGAAGGATAAATTTTGCACTCTAGATGGATGTCAGCACCGCCGTCAGTTGGGGGTTCACTTCACCAGGTGACTATGAAAACTATTGTAACTATGCGTTTTATTGAATACTAATAATGTTTCTTTTGCAGGTGTTCCTGACTCGCAGGTCGTCCGGAAATGTCCAAATATTGTGTAAACTAGTTGGCTGTATCGATTTTGATAAAATTCTATTGAAAAACAGTCGAGATTGTTGAAAAATTTAAAATATTGCGTATGAATGTACTGAAAAATGCAAGGGTTTAGTATGAACAAATGTATGGAGGGGGTATATATTAATCGACTTGGCGTGAAGAGATGAATTCCCTTATCGTTCCCGAGCCTGGATGACCCCGAAATGTTATATTGCGGGATTCGTCTTTAAACAGGCTATCGGATGGTGAAAAAAATTAGGAGAATATTACGAATCGGGGATGTTGCACGCAGAAGAAACTGAAAAAAGAGTAAAAAAGTCGAAAAAATAGGGACTCGGGCGGCCAAAATCCTGGAGCGACGCGTCGTATGCCCGCGTGTGGGGTGTCTAAAAATTCGCCTCGTCACGGGCTACGCGGTCAGCTAAAAAACCGGATCTGGTTCGGTACTAAAATCTCCGGAAAACCGCTGATAGCTGTTGAAATTTCGAAAAAATTCCCGTTTTTTCAAAGGGAGATGCTTAAAATAAGGAGAGTATGCGGCCGATCGGGATGCTGTTGATGGCGTTTGAAAGAAGGATAAATTTTGCACTCTAGATGGATGTCAGCACCGCCGTCAGTTGGGGGTTCACTTCACCAGGTGACTATGAAAACTATTGTAACTATGCGTTTTATTGAATACTAATAATGTTTCTTTTGCAGGTGTTCCTGACTCGCAGGTCGTCCGGAAATGTCCAAATATTGTGTAAACTAGTTGGCTGTATCGATTTTGATAAAATTCTATTGAAAAACAGTCGAGATTGTTGAAAAATTTAAAATATTGCGTATGAATGTACTGAAAAATGCAAGGGTTTAGTATGAACAAATGTATGGAGGGGGTATATATTTATCGACTTGGC
This sequence comes from Lymantria dispar, assembly GCA_032191425.1. Classification (NCBI taxonomy): domain Eukaryota; kingdom Metazoa; phylum Arthropoda; class Insecta; order Lepidoptera; family Erebidae; genus Lymantria; species Lymantria dispar. Next base: position 1,698,728 of record CM063456.1, read on the forward strand.
GTGAAGAGATGAATTCCCTTATCGTTCCCGAGCCTGGATGACCCCAAAATGTTATATTGCGGGATTTGCCTTTAAACAGGCTATCGGATGGTGAAAAAAGATTAGGAGAATATTACGAATCGGGGATGTTGCACGCAGAAGAAACTGAAAAAAGAGTAAAAAAGTCGAAAAAATAGGGACTCGGGCGGCCAAAATCCGGGAGCGACGCGTCGTATGCCCGCGTGTAGGGTGTCTAAAAATCCGCCTTGTCACGAGCTACGCGGTCAGCTAAAAAACCGGATCTGGTTCGGTACTAAAATCTCCGGAAAACCGCTGATACCTGTTGAAATTTCGAAAAAATTCCCGTTTTTTCAAAGGGAGATGCTTAAAATAAGGAGAGTATGCGGCCGATCGGGATGCTGTTGATGGCGTTTGAAAGAGGGATAAATTTTGCACTCTAGATGGATGTCAGCACCGCCGTCAGTTGGGGGTTCACTTCACCAGGTGACTATGAAAACTATTGTAACTATGCGTTTTATTGAATACTAATAATGTTTCTTTTGCAGGTGTTCCTGACTCGCAGGTCGTCCGGAAATGTCCAAATATTGTGTAAACTAGTTGGCTGTATCGATTTTGATAAAATTCTATTGAAAAACAGTCGAGATTGTTGAAAAATTTAAAATATTGCGTATGAATGTACTGAAAAATGCAAGGGTTTAGTATGAACAAATGTATGGAGGTGGTATATATTTATCGACTTGGCGTGAAGAGATGAATTCTCTTATCGTTCCCGAGCCTGGATGACCCCGAAATGTTATATTGCAGGATTCGTCTTTAAACAGGCTATCGGATGGTGAAAAAAGATTAGGAGAATATTACGAATTGGGGATGTTGCACGCAGAAGAAACTGAAAAGAGTAAAAAAAGTCGAAAAAATAGGGACTCGGGCGGCCAAAATCCGGGAGCGACGCATCGTATGCCCGCGTGTGGGGTGTCTAAAAATTCGCCTCGTCACGGGCTACGCGGTCAGCTAAAAAACCGGATCTGGTTCGGAACTAAAATCTCCAGAAAACCGCTGATAACTGTTGAAATTTCGAAAAAATTCCCGTTTTTTCAAAGGGAGATGCTTAAAATAAGGAGAGTATGCGGCCGATCGGGATGCTGTTGATGGCGTTTGAAAGAGGGATAAATTTCGCACTCTGGATGGATGTCAGCACCGCCGTCAGTTGGGGGTTCACTTCACCAGGTGACTATGAAAACTATTGTAACTATGCGTTTTATTGAATACTAATAATGTTTCTTTTGCAGGTGTTCCTGACTCGCAGGTCGTCCGGAAATGTCCAAATATTGTGTAAACTAGTTGGCTGTATCGATTTTGATAAAATTCTATTGAAAAACAGTCGAGATTGTTGAAAAATTTAAAATATTGCGTATGAATGTACTGAAAAATGCAAGGGTTTAGTATGAACAAATGTATGGAGGGGGTATATATTTATCGACTTGGCGTGAAGAGATGAATTCTCTTATCGTTCCCGAGCCTGGATGACCCCGAAATGTTATATTGCAGGATTCGTCTTTAAACAGGCTATCGGATGGTGAAAAAAATTAGGAGAATATTACGAATCGGGGATGTTGCACGCAGAAGAAACTGACAAAAGAGTAAAAAAGTCGAAAAAATAGGGACTCGGGCGGCCAAAATCCGGGAGCGACGCGTCGTATGCCCGCGTGTGGGGTGTCTAAAAATTCGCCTCGTCACGGGCTACGCGGTCAGCTAAAAAACCGGATCTGGTTCGGTACTAAAATCTCCGGAAAACCGCTGATAGCTGTTGAAATTTCGAAAAAATTCCCGTTTTTTCAAAGGGAGATGCTTAAAATAAGGAGAGTATGCGGCCGATCGGGATGCTGTTGATGGCGTTTGAAAGAAGGATAAATTTTGCACTCTAGATGGATGTCAGCACCGCCGTCAGTTGGGGGTTCACTTCACCAGGTGACTATGAAAACTATTGTAACTATGCGTTTTATTGAATACTAATAATGTTTCTTTTGCAGGTGTTCCTGACTCGCAGGTCGTCCGGAAATGTCCAAATATTGTGTAAACTAGTTGGCTGTATCGATTTTGATAAAATTCTATTGAAAAACAGTCGAGATTGTTGAAAAATTTAAAATATTGCGTATGAATGTACTGAAAAATGCAAGGGTTTAGTATGAACAAATGTATGGAGGGGGTATATATTTATCGACTTGGCGTGAAGAGATGAATTCCCTTATCGTTCCCGAGCCTGGATGACCCCGAAATGTTATATTGCGGGATTCGTCTTTAAACAGGCTATCGGATGGTGAAAAAAATTAGGAGAATATTACGAATCGGGGATGTTGCACGCAGAAGAAACTGAAAAAAGAGTAAAAAAGTCGAAAAAATAGGGACTCGGGCGGCCAAAATCCGGGAGCGACGCGTCGTATGCCCGCGTGTGGGGTGTCTAAAAATTCGCCTCGTCAAGGGCTACGCGGTCAGCTAAAAAACCGGATCTGGTTCGGTACTAAAATCTCCGGAAAACCGCTGATAGCTGTTGAAATTTCGAAAAAATTCCCGTTTTTTCAAAGGGAGATGCTTAAAATAAGGAGAGTATGCGGCCGATCGGGATGCTGTTGATGGCGTTTGAAAGAGGGATAAATTTCGCACTCTGGATGGATGTCAGCACCGCCGTCAGTTGGGGGTTCACTTCACCAGGTGACTATGAAAACTATTGTAACTATGCGTTTTATTGAATACTAATAATGTTTCTTTTGCAGGTGTTCCTGACTCGCAGGTCGTCCGGAAATGTCCAAATATTGTGTAAACTAGTTGGCTGTATCGATTTTGATAAAATTCTATTGAAAAACAGTCGAGATTGTTGAAAAATTTAAAATATTGCGTATGAATGTACTGAAAAATGCAAGGGTTTAGTATGAACAAATGTATGGAGGGGGTATATATTTATCGACTTGGCGTGAAGAGATGAATTCCCTTATCGTTCCCGAGCCTGGATGACCCCGAAATGTTATATTGCGGGATTCGTCTTTAAACAGGCTATCGGATGGTGAAAAAAATTAGGAGAATATTACGAATCGGGGATGTTGCACGCAGAAGAAACTGAAAAAAGAGTAAAAAAGTCGAAAAAATAGGGACTCGGGCGGCCAAAATCCGGGAGCGACGCGTCGTATGCCCGCGTGTGGGGAGTCTAAAAATCCGCCTTGTCACGGGCTACGCGGTCAGCTAAAAAACCGGATCTGGTTCGGTACTAAAATCTCCGGAAAACCGCTGATAGCTGTTGAAATTTCGAAAAAATTCCCGTTTTTTCAAAGAGAGATGCTTAAAATAAGGAGAGTATGCGGCCGATCGGGATACTGTGGATGGCGTTTGAAAGAGGGATAAATTTCGCACTCTGTATGGATGTAAGCACCGCCGTCAGTTGGGGGTTCACTTCACCAGGTGACTATGAAAACTATTGTAACTATGCGTTTTATTGAATACTAATAATGTTTCTTTTGCAGGTGTTCCTGACTCGCAGGTCGTCCGGAAATGTCCAAATATTGTGTAAACTAGTTGGCTGTATCGATTTTGATAAAATTCTATTGAAAAACAGTCGAGATTGTTGAAAAATTTAAAATATTGCGTATGAATGTACTGAAAAATGCAAGGGTTTAGTATGAACAAATGTATGGAGGGGGTATATATTTATCGACTTGGCGTGAAGAGATGAATTCCCTTATCGTTCCCGAGCCTGGATGACCCCAAAATGTTATATTGCGGGATTTGCCTTTAAACAGGCTATCGGATGGTGAAAAAAGATTAGGAGAATATTACGAATCGGGGATGTTGCACGCAGAAGAAACTGAAAAAAGAGTAAAAAAGTCGAAAAAATAGGGACTCGGGCGGCCAAAATCCGGGAGCGACGCGTCGTATGCCCGCGTGTAGGGTGTCTAAAAATCCGCCTTGTCACGGGCTACGCGGTCAGCTAAAAAACCGGATCTGGTTCGGTACTAAAATCTCCGGAAAACCGCTGATACCTGTTGAAATTTCGAAAAAATTCCCGTTTTTTCAAAGGGAGATGCTTAAAATAAGGAGAGTATGCGGCCGATCGGGATGCTGTTGATGGCGTTTGAAAGAGGGATAAATTTTGCACTCTAGATGGATGTCAGCACCGCCGTCAGTTGGGGGTTCACTTCACCAGGTGACTATGAATACTATTGTAACTATGCGTTTTATTGAATACTAATAATGTTTCTTTTGCAGGTGTTCCTGACTCGCAGGTCGTCCGGAAATGTCCAAATATTGTGTAAACTAGTTGGCTGTATCGATTTTGATAAAATTCTATTGAAAAACAGTCGAGATTGTTGAAAAATTTAAAATATTGCGTATGAATGTACTGAAAAATGCAAGGGTTTAGTATGAACAAATGTATGGAGGTGGTATATATTTATCGACTTGGCGTGAAGAGATGAATTCTCTTATCGTTCCCGAGCCTGGATGACCCCGAAATGTTATATTGCAGGATTCGTCTTTAAACAGGCTATCGGATGGTGAAAAAAGATTAGGAGAATATTACGAATTGGGGATGTTGCACGCAGAAGAAACTGAAAAGAGTAAAAAAAGTCGAAAAAATAGGGACTCGGGCGGCCAAAATCCGGGAGCGACGCATCGTATGCCCGCGTGTGGGGTGTCTAAAAATTCGCCTCGTCACGGGCTACGCGGTCAGCTAAAAAACCGGATCTGGTTCGGTACTAAAATCTCCGGAAAACCGCTGATAGCTGTTGAAATTTCGAAAAAATTCCCGTTTTTTCAAAGGGAGATGCTTAAAATAAGGAGAGTATGCGGCCGATCGGGATGCTATTGATGGCGTTTGAAAGAGGGATAAATTTTGCACTCTACATGGATGTCAGCACCGCCGTCAGTTGGGGGTTCACTTCACCAGGTGACTATGAAAACTATTGTAACTATGCGTTTTATTGAATACTAATAATGTTTCTTTTGCAGGTGTTCCTGACTCGCAGGTCGTCCGGAAATGTCCAAATATTGTGTAAACTAGTTGGCTGTATCGATTTTGATAAAATTCTATTGAAAAACAGTCGAGATTGTTGAAAAATTTAAAATATTGCGTATGAATGTACTGAAAAATGCAAGGGTTTAGTATGAACAAATGTATGGAGGGGGTATATATTTATCGACTTGGCGTGAAGAGATGAATTCTCTTATCGTTCCCGAGCCTGGATGACCCCGAAATGTTATATTGCAGGATTCGTCTTTAAACAGGCTATCGGATGGTGAAAAAAGATTAGGAGAATATTACGAATTGGGGATGTTGCACGCAGAAGAAACTGAAAAGAGTAAAAAAAGTCGAAAAAATAGGGACTCGGGCGGCCAAAATCCGGGAGCGACGCATCGTATGCCCGCGTGTGGGGTGTCTAAAAATTCGCCTCGTCACGGGCTACGCGGTCAGCTAAAAAACCGGATCTGGTTCGGTACTAAAATCTCCGGAAAACCGCTGATAGCTGTTGAAATTTCGAAAAAATTCCCGTTTTTTCAAAGGGAGATGCTTAAAATAAGGAGAGTATGCGGCCGATCGGGATGCTGTTAATGGCGTTTGAAAGAGGGATAAATTTTGCACTCTAGATGGATGTCAGCACCGCCGTCAGTTGGGGGTTCACTTCACCAGGTGACTATGAAAACTATTGTAACTATGAGTTTTATTGAATACTAATAATGTTTCTTTTGCAGGTGTTCCTGACTCGCAGGTCGTCCGGAAATGTCCAAATATTGTGTAAACTAGTTGGCTGTATCGATTTTGATAAAATTCTATTGAAAAACAGTCGAGATTGTTGAAAAATTTAAAATATTGCGTATGAATGTACTGAAAAATGCAAGGGTTTAGTATGAACAAATGTATGGAGGGGGTATATATTTATCGACTTGGCGTGAAGAGATGAATTCTCTTATCGTTCCCGAGCCTGGATGACCCCGAAATGTTATATTGCAGGATTCGTCTTTAAACAGGCTATCGGATGGTGAAAAAAATTAGGAGAATATTACGAATCGGGGATGTTGCACGCAGAAGAAACTGACAAAAGAGTAAAAAAGTCGAAAAAATAGGGACTCGGGCGGCCAAAATCCGGGAGCGACGCATCGTATGCCCGCGTGTGGGGTGTCTAAAAATCCGCCTTGTCACGGGCTACGCGGTCAGCTAAAAAACCGGATCTGGTTCGGTACTAAAATCTCCGGAAAACCGCTGATAACTGTTGAAATTTCGAAAAAATTCCCGTTTTTTCAAAGGGAGATGCTTAAAATAAGGAGAGTATGCGGCCGATCGGGATGCTGTTGATGGCGTTTGAAAGAGGGATAAATTTCGCACTCTGGATGGATGTCAGCACAGCCGTCAGTTGGGGGTTCACTTCACCAGGTGACTATGAAAACTATTGTAACTATGCGTTTTATTGAATACTAATAATGTTTCTTTTGCAGGTGTTCCTGACTCGCAGGTCGTCCGGAAATGTCCAAATATTATGTAAACTAGTTGGCTGTATCGATTTTGATAAAATTCTATTAAAAAACAGTCGAGATTGTTGAAAAATTTAAAATATTGCGTATGAATGTACTGAAAAATGCAAGGGTTTAGTATGAACAAATGTATGGAGGGGGTATATATTTATCGACTTGGCGTGAAGAGATGAATTCCCTTATCGTTCCCGAGCCTGGATGACCCCGAAATGTTATATTGCGGCATTCGTCTTTAAACAGGCTATCGGATGGTGAAAAAAATTAGGAGAATATTACGAATTGGGGATGTTGCACGCAGAAGAAACTGACAAAAGAGTAAAAAAGTCGAAAAAATAGGGAAATAGGGAGAGTTTTTTTTTTTTTTTTTTTTTTTTTTTTTTTTTTTTTTTTTTTTTTTTTTTTTTTTTTTTGTGGGTGGGTCGCGGTCGGCGCGCCTCCGCACCACTCCGTCCGGGGCGACAGTGGGGCTTAAGCACGCAACTCCCGCAACCCACCCGAAAACCACCTCGCCTTCGTCATTGGGCCGACCACCGGAGCAGGTTTACTTGTCGTCAGTGGTCGGCCCGACGGAATACCCCCTACGCGGGGTAAAGAGGGGGGGACGTCGGTCTTTCCTCACGCGGTCGGCCTCTCGGCGGGTGACGGACTAATCCCCGGTCACGTCACCCGCGGCCTCGGCTAGGGCGGCATGAGGCGCAGATAGTTGCGCCTGCGCCGCCCCAGTCGCCGGCGGCGGATCTCCTCATCGAGGCTGCGCTCCACGCGCAGACGATCCGCCGCCTCCTTCTGCGAGATCACTGTCTCGCAGAAGGCTGCGACCGCGTCCCAGTTCCCGACGCTGTCGACCATCGCCCTAGCGATGGCCGGCAGCGTCAGGTCGGCACCGATGATTGCGACGAGTTCACGGCGCTGCACTGCCCAAGCCGCGCAGGCCTCGAGCGTGTGGCGCGCCGTGTCCTCATCGCAATCGCAGTGGTGGCAGGACGGTGTACTCTCCCTCCTTACGACCCTGTGCAGGTATTTGGCGAAGCTCCCGTGCCCCGTCAACACCTGCATTAGTCGGAAGGAGAGCACCCCGTGCCGCCTTTCCAACCACTGCATCAGCACCGGCCGGAAGGCCTCCACGGTTCGCACCCCGAATCGAGGCCTCTCCAGCCGGACTGCCCAACGGGCAATGACGTCTCGGCGGGCGTCGACGCGCCAGGCGGTGAGATCCCTTAACGAGATCACACCGCCCTCCCCGCGCACCCCCGACACCCGCCGATACAACTCGGCGAGCATTTCCGCCTCCAGGTCCCACGGGGGAGTCCCGGCCAATAGGCACGCTGCCTCCGTCGCAACCGTGCGGTATCCGCGGATGGCCCTGACCGCCATGACCCTCTGTGGTCGCCACAGAAGGGCCCTAAGTCGGACGGTCAAGGACCCCGCCCACACCGGTGCGCCGTACAGGGCCATCGACCGGATGACCCCCGTGTACAGCCGTCGGCACGTAGCGCTCGGTCCGCCCACGTTCGGCATTAGCCACGATAGGGCGGACGCCGCGCCGACGAGCCGCGGAGCGAGCCTGCGGAAATGCTCCCGGAACCACCATTGCCCGTCGAGCACCAGGCCCAAGTACCTCATATGGGCCCGGATGCTGATGTCAAAATAAGGAGAGTATGCGGCCGATCGGGATGCTGTTGGTGGCGTTTGAAAGATGAATAAATTTCCCACTCTGGATGGATGTCAGCTCCGCCGTCAGTTGGGGGTTAACTCATCTTCCACTTGGCAGTGCACGTATTACCTCATTTTTTTTTTTGTGGGTGGGTCGCGGTCGGCGCGCCTCCACACCACTCCGTCCGGGGCGACAGAGGGGCTTAAGCACGCAACTCCCGCGACCCACCCAAAAACCACGTCGCCTTCGTCGTTGGGCCGACCACTGGAGCAGCGTTAACTTGTCGTCAGTGGTCGGCCCGACGGAATACCCCCTATTGGGGTACCCTCCCATCGACCGACGTCCCCCCCTCGGGGAGGACGGCGGTCTTGCCTCACGCGGTCGGCCTCTCAGCGGGTGACGGACTAATCCCCGGTCACGTCACCCGCGGCCTCGGCTAGGGCGGCATGAGGCGCAGATAGTTGCGCCTGCGCCGCCCCAGTCGCCGGCGGCGGATCTCCTCATCGAGGCTGCGCTCCTCGCGCTGGCGATCCGCCGCCTCCTTCCGCGAGATCACCGTCTCGCAGAAGGCTGCGACCGCGTCCCAATTCCCGACGCTGTCGACCATCGCCCTAGCGATAGCCGGCAGCGTCAGGTCCGTACCGATGATTGCGACGAGTTCACAGCGCTGCACTTCCCAAGCCCCGCAGGCCTCGAGCGTATGGCGCGCCGTGTCCTCACCGCAATCGCAGTGGTGGCAGGACGGTGTACTCTCCCTCCTAACGACCTTGTGCAGGTATTTGGCGAAGCACCCATGCCCCGTCAAAACCTGCACCAGTCGGAAGGAGAGCACCCCGCGCCGCCTTTCCAACCACTGCATCAGCACCGGCCGGAAGGCCTCCACGGTTCGCACCCCGAACCGAGGCCTCTCCAGCCGGACTGCCCCACGGGCGATGACGTCTCGGCGGGCGTCGACGCGCCAGGCGGTGAGATCCCTTAACGAGACCACACCGCCCTCCGCTCGCACCCCTGTCACCCGCCGATATAGTCCGGCGAGCATCTCGTATTACCTCATGGAGATCACATAGCCCGGAGTATACCTTGCCTGTCACCTGCGAAGCTTAATTTCTAACACCAAATCGTTAACATTAAAATTACGCGGTAAACGTCTGCTACGATTGAAGTATTCATCCTGATGAGTCTAGTTATTTGTCATAAAATCATCACCATAACATAACATTTCTACCGGTCCTACTTATATAGGATAAGTCTGTGTGCCTTTCATTAAAACATACTTATAGCCGTTTGAATCAGGAATTAATGATTCACTTAGCAACCTTGAACGATGTTTTTGGATTCTCGCTCAACACTCCCAAGCTCGGCTACACCTGACTAATAGTCACAGCAATACCACATCCAATATTATAGATAACGAATGGATTATCGATCAACGCCGATGATGTTTTCGAAAAAGGTGAGCTTAAAATATTAACGATGAATTTATTATCACCCATGACAAGTTATTAACATCTGGACCGTTACCTTCATATTAGAGTTGTTATATCAACAGTTTCAAAGTTGGTTAGCAGCCATTAAGCATCATATAAGCCGCACTGAATGTCTATGCAAGACTTTTCGCAATAGTCCACTGGTGTAACGGATCGTCGTCGACGTGGACGTCGTCGTATTCGACATCTTGTACATCGTCGCAGCATCTTGTACATCGTCGTAGCATCTTGTACATCGTCGTAGCATCTTGTACATCGTCGCAGCATCTTGTAATCCCGTAACAAACGACACAAATCTAGTGGAATAAGAACTATCCAGGTCGCATTGAATTATCACTAACATTGTAATATATTGGGGTTTTTATGTACTGCCATCATATCCGATTAATTTACTTGACACACTTATAGCTAACGAGATTAACATCCACGAAAGATCGTAAACACGTAATTCCTAGTAGCCTTTCTATTGCATAAGAATAGTAAGACCTAATGACAGCCTTCTAGTATAAGTTATCGAAATTTAGTCTAGTTGTTGTGGTATCCTTTTATCTTAAGCACGTATTCAAAGGTTATCCTCACGCAAGAATAAATCGCTATGCTCTTCACAAACCTAAGTAATATTAACAGAATTTGAAAACCTCTAAAACAACCACTTCTCCTACAATTAGTTCTGCGCGAGTATTTATCTCCCGACGGTCGGCATGGTCACTTAAAACACTGCGCCAGGGTACAATCATAGATTGTACACCCTTACTAATCCTCACTAATATTATAAATGCGAAAGTAAGTTTGTTTGATACGCTTTCATGCTTAAACCACAGAACCGATCTCTTAAATTCTTTCAACCAATGGAGAGTTATAATATCAGGAAGTAACTTGGGCCATATTCTATCCTTTTTTTTTTTTTTTTTTTTTTTTTGTGGGTGGGTCGCGGTCGGCGCGCCTCCGCACCACTCCGTCCGGGGCGACAGAGGGGCTTAAGCACGCAACTCCCGCGACCCACCCAAAAACCACGTCGCCTTCGTCGTTGGGCCGACCACTGGAGCAGCGTTAACTTGTCGTCAGTGGTCGGCCCGACGGAATACCCCCCCCATTGGGGTACCCTCCCATCGACCGACGTCCCCCCCTCGGGGAGGACGTTGGTCTTTCCTCACGCGGTCGGCCTCTCAGCGGGTGACGGACTAATCCCCGGTCACGTCACCCGCGGCCTCGGCTAGGGCGGCATGAGGCGCAGATAGTTGCGCCTGCACCGCCCCAGTCGCCGGTGGCGGATCTCCTCATCGAGGCTGCGCTCCTCGCGCAGGCGATCCGCCGCCTCCTTCCGCGAGATCACCGTCTCGCAGAAGGCTGCGACCGCGTCCCAATTCCCGACGCTGTCGACCATCGCCCTTTTTTTTTTTTTTTTTTTTTTGTTCACGCTGTGGAAATGCATTTACGCACAGTCCCCGGGGGTTGTGTGGGACTCACCGGCCACGTCCGCAGCCGGAATACCCACTAAAACCACAGCGGCCCCTTCCGCGCTTTTACGGGGTGCCGGAGAGATCGTCTGATGACATTCAATCCCCGGCATCCCAACGCATGGCCGTCTGGCCACGTCCTGTCGTCATTATTTAGGGCGGTGGGTGTAGGTGCGCATATTGTCGCCTCCTCCTCCCGGGTCGCCGGTGACGGAGCGAGTCAGCAGAGGCGCTTACCTCGCGTTCTCGCTCCGCCGCTTCCTTCCTGGATATGACGGCCTCGCAAAATGAGGCCATATACGACCAGCACCTGTCGCTGCCGAGCATCTTTGTGATAACGGTCGGCAGCGACAGGTCCGCTCCGAGAACCGCCGACAGGTCGTGGCGCTGAGGCCCCCAGGCGGGGCATACTTCTAATGTGTGACGCGCATCATCAGTTGGCGCGCCACACTCATGACATCCGGGGGCCTCTTCTCTTCTAATCATATGCAGGTACTTACCGAAGACCCCGTGTCCGGTAAGCACCTGCGCCATCCTAAATGTTAGGTTGCCGTGCTTCCTTGTGAGCCAGCGGTGGAGATGCGGCGCAACCGCCTCCACAGTCCCCCGCCCTGCTACGGGGGACTCAAGGTCTGCCCTCCACCGCCGGATAACCTCCCTCCGGGCCACTTCTTGCGCTCTGCCCAGTCTCCTTGCAGAGACTTGCTCGCCGTTGGCCCGCGCTGTGGCACGGAGCTGGTAAACTTCCGCCAACGCCTCAGCCACAAGCGGCCAAGGCGGGTCGCCTGCCAATAGCGTCGCTGCAGTCCAAGACACCGTACGGTAACCCCTGATAGTCCTCACCGCCATGATTCTCTGCGGTCGGCGCAGGAGGGCCTTGTTGCGGGCGGTGAGGGCCTCCGACCAGATAGGGGCACCATACAATGCCATGGACCGCAGGATTCCAGCGTAGAGACGCCGACAGGACGACCCAGGACCGCCAGTGTTTGGCAGAAGCCTTCCCAGCGCCGCGGCTGATTTGGTGAGCCTAGGGACGAGCTGGGAAAAGCTGGGCCCGAAATTCCATTTACTATCAAGGTGCAGGCCTAGATATTTCATCTGGACCCGCACCGGCACGGCAACCCCAGACACACTGATATGTGCTCCTCGGGGGGGACCTCGACGTGGGCCATGAAATAGGAGGGCCTCAGTTTTATCTAACGAGACCCTCAGACCCAGCATGCCAATCCGGTCTACGACGAGTGCTACTCCTTCCTGTGCTAACCGGGCAGCCCCCTGAAAGTCAACCCTCTTCACCGTGATGAGGGTGTCATCTGCGTAGCAAATAACCCCCATCCCGGGAAGGAGCCGACCCCGCAGGAGCCAGTCGAACCCAACGTTCCACAGGACCGGACCAAGGACCGAGCCCTGTGGAACGCCGCATTCCACCCGATGGCGATGTATGCACCCGTCACCCCCCTCCCAGAGCACGTGCCTTCCCTCGAGGTACGCCGCCAACAGCCTCCGGAGGTACGGAGGCACTCCATGATACCGGAGCGCCTCCCTCAACGTCTCGTGTGGGAGACTGTTGAAGGCGTTCTTTATGTCGAGTGAAACTGCCAGGAGGACCTCCTTTTTGGCCACTGCTTCGGTGGCCAAGGACTTCAGGGCGGCCAGCGCGTCAATTGTTGAACGGCCGTCTCTGAATCCGTATTGTCTCTCTGACAGTCCTGGCCCGACTTCCTCGAGGTGCTGGACGAGACGATCCGCCAACACTTTTTCTAACAATTTAGCCGTCTCATCCAGCAGCACCAGTGGCCTGTATGCGGAAGGAGAATCGACTGGACGACCCTCCTTCGGTAGCAGACATAATTTGCCGCACTTCCATTGCTCCGGGAACTGCCCGGACCTCAAACACGCGTTGAGCAGCTCCCGGAGCTGACCCTCAAGATACTCTGCGGCGACACCGAGGATGAGTCCCGGGACGCCGTCTGGACCAGGCGCCTTCCTCTTCCCGCGAAGACGGGAGAGAGCCGCTTTCATTTCAGAGTCGGTGATGGGTGGAATTGGAGTATCCACTTCCACCACCGACCGAGGAGCCATTCTAGGGGGAACGTGTCCCATTGAACGCGGGAACAGTTCCCCCATTAGCCTCGACAAGAAGCCCGGTTCCATCGATTCGATGATGGGGGCGCCACAGGTGCGGAGCTTGTTCCGCGCTCGCTGGTATGTGCGCCCCCATGGATCCCTGTCGAGGCCTGCAAGCAGCTCCTCGCGAGCCCTCTCCTTCGCCTGGCTGATGGCCAGCTGCAAAGTCTTCTTCTTTGTTTTATACTCAGTCCGCAGCTGACCCTCAAGGACGTCATCCCGGTTACCTCTTTGACGATATCGGATGTAGTCACGCCGCGCCCGGTTAGAGGCCACCCGCAGATTAGCAATCTCGAGTGACCACCAATATACCTGACGACGCGGCGGCCTTCGCCGAGCTCTCGGCATCGCCGCATCGCACACTGCCGCACAAGGGCACTTCTTATTTGGCCTGCGAGCCTCTCCACACTTGTGGCCAGCTGTCCTGCCGCGCCCCAGCGCTGTACTATAGCAGACTCCCGGGCCATTTCCAGATTTAATTGGCCAATGGCCCATTTAGGGAATCTACCCCTTGTTCCGCGCCGGGGCCCTGGTGGTCCCCGAGGGGCGGAGATCTCGAACCGTATGTAACGGTGATCTGAGAGAGTCTCCACCCCTTCTTCTACTCTCCAGTTGCTCACCTCGCGAGCAACACCGGGGGTAGCAAACGATAGGTCCACCACAGACCCACCCCGATGCCGCACGCAGGTATGGACGGTCCCTCTATTAAGGAGGGACAGACCAGAGATTAGGGACCACTGCTCGACGTCTGCGCCCTTGGCGTTTGTGGTGAGGTTCCCCCATGTGCGTGACTTCGCGTTGAAGTCGCCGAGGACAACAATTCTCCTCGGCGACTGACGACGGACCGCGGCACTGACAGAGTCCAAGAATAACTTAAACTCTGCCAGCTCGCGGTTGGGGGAGAAATAGACGCCAATAATGGCGTAATCTCGCCACCCCACCACAACATAACCATTGCCCCTCTCAAGAGTAGAGAGGGGGGGGCCGGCACATCCTCTGGACAGGACAGCTACATCTTCTCTAAGGTCCCCCACCCAATTCGGTGAGTGGGGGACATAGTATGGCTCGCTGGCCACAGCCAAATCCATATCCCACTCCGCCATGGACTGCAGTAGCAGGTCCTGAGCCCCGGCGGAGTGGTTCAAATTCGCCTGGAGGAAGCGTACTCTGTCTCCCATCAGTTGGACATTTCGGCTTCTTCCTGGGCTATGTGACTACTGGCTGATGCTATGGCCTGAGGTCCTTGGGCCACCTTGCCTTTGGATGAGGGGGCTTTGCAAAGTCTCCCCCCCATCGTGTGTTCTGCTGGGCGACCAGCGGTGGTGCATACCGCACAGCGCGGCGTAGCCACACATGCAGCCGACTTATGTCCACTGTCGCCGCACCGGAAGCAAAGTTTAGAGCGGTCAATAATGGACGGACACAGCGGAGCCGTATGCCCCAGTTCCAGGCACCGGAAGCAACTCAATGGGAGGTTCTCCAGTACTTGAACCCCAGCCGAGCTCCAGCCGACCAGGAGCCTTCCTGCATCAGCAAGTGCTTTAGCGGCGGCGACGGGGCAACGCACCTTCACCATACCCATACCGCGAGGGCCACGCTGGATTTGTCCAACTTGGACCTCTGCGGCATCGCAGCCACATGTGCGAACTACTGCCGCACGCACCTTCTCCTCAGTGGCGGAGTCATCCATTCCAGTTACCCGAATGTCAGCACATTTGACCGGGCGAACAACATCAGCCATACCCGCCAGCGCCGTGCGCAAATTAGCCGCCAGCTGATCAGCTACCTCCATTGTCTGGGACTTGGGCAATTGCAGGACCCTAGCCCCAGTAACAGAGCGTCTAACTTTAAGGCCCTCTTTAATTCCTATCTCTTGGAGATTGACTGCCTGCTCGGCGCGAATCATCGCGTTGGCGTACGTGACCCCCTTTTTTTCAGCCTCCGGCTGCAATTTCAGGATTACAGCCGGGGAGCGCGGGACAGCAAGCGCCGACTGCAATCTCTTTTGCGCCAAAATGGTCGTGGAAGGTGTAACAGCTGCGGCGGCCGTCGGACAGGCAGGCTTTTTCTTTCCTTTCCTCACGACGGTTGCCCAGCTCTCTGTAGTTGCGGGCTGAACAGGAGGGATGACTGCCGAAGTATTAGGTGTTGGCTGAACCAGAGGTACCGACGTGCCCGTACCAACCGTTGCTGCGGCTACAGCAGACGCTGTGGTCTTCCTTTTGTCGGCAGCTAAGGGCGGACGGTTCACCTTAGCAGGCAGAAGACGGTCTTCAAATCCCGCAAACCGAGCATTTACCATTTCTCCCACTGACTTCACAATAGATGATCTCAGTTCCTCTATTGTGTCCACTCCCATTGAAGACGAAGAGGCCCTCATTTCAGAAAACTCACGGCGGTGTGCCTAAGTTCCGCCTTGAGGGCTTCTATCTCCTTGCGCTGCCTGCTATTTTCCGCTCTCAAACGACGGGTATCTTCCGCTTCCGATTTTGAACACAAAGCTTCAATTATACCTTGCATTTCTGCTGCTGAGTCTCTGAGCTTTTTAATAAAAGGACCCTGAAGGTGCCCGGATTTTCTTGTAACTTCCAGGATGATTGCCGCGTTGCGGCCCCCACGAACACGCATCTCCTCTGGCCCTATGCTAGAGAGATTCTCCATGAGAGGGCATTCCGAAGCCGAGGTGTCCGCCGAGTCCAATGCTGACGCTGCAACATCCTTGCGGAAGGCACGACTTCGAAGCACACGTTCAAATTCAATTTCATCGGCCTCGGTGTTTCTCTTTTTGAGGTCTACCTTGGCACGTGTGAGTCCCACATTGTGGCTCCTTTGCACTGCCTTACCCCGTCGCGAGGTATTCACTTTGGATATAGGTTCGATCTCAGTGTCAGAACCCAAATCCTTCCTTCCAGAATGACTAGTTTTCATGTATTGGCGCTTCCTCCCCGTGGGGGTGATGTCCGTTTCCCCTGTGTCACATTCGACAGCAGAGGCCGCGTCCGTTTCTCCTTCAGAATCGCCGTCCATTTTGTGAGACGAGGCTTACGCCAAATATTAAATTTATCTCAACAATTTAATAAAGGGGCTGAATCGCGATATAACAGTTTACTACTGATGTTAACGCGTCTGAATCGCGATATTAAAGTTTTTTAGTAATGTTATAGATACAACCCGACCACGACCAGCACACTAGTCGCGATTTTTTGAACACCGGTCGAATGCCTCCACAGTATGGTTGCAGTCCCGGTGCCCAAGCGACCCCTCCCCTCCCTGACCCTACGATGACCCGATATGACAAACGAAACGACACTACCCGACCCGACCCGACAAGACAACAAAACTACAAGACAACGATGACAAAGACCGACCCAATGAACAATCCATCCAGCGCACACGTCCGAACAGCACGAGTGCTAACCCCTATCTCCGTCGACCATCGCCCTAGCGATAGCCGGCAGCGTCAGGTCCGTACCGATGATTGCGACGAGTTCACAGCGCTGCACTGCCCAAGCCCCGCAGGCCTCGAGCGTATGGCGCGCCGTGTCCTCGTCGCAATCGCAGTGGTGGCAGGACGGTGTACTCTCCCTCCTAACGACCTTGTGCAGGTATTTGGCGAAGCACCCATGCCCCGTCAAAACCTGCACCAGTCGGAAGGAGAGCACCCCGTGCCGCCTTTCCAACCACTGCATCAGCACCGGCCGGAAGGCCTCCACGGTTCGCACCCCGAACCGAGGCCTCTCCAGCCGGACTGCCCAACGAGCGATGACGTCTCGGCGGGCGTCGACGCGCCAGGCGGTGAGATCCCTTAACGAGACCACACCGCCCTCCGCTCGCACCCCCGTCACCCGCCGATATAGTCCGGCGAGCATCTCCGCCTCCAGGTCCCACGGGGGAGTCCCGGCCAACAGGCACGCTGCCTCCGTCGCCACCGTGCGGTATCCGCGGATGGCCCTGACCGCCATGACCCTCTGTGGTCGCCACAGAAGGGCCCTGAGTCGGACGGTCATGGACCCCGCCCACACCGGTGCGCCGTACAGGGCCATCGACCGGATGACCCCCGCGTACAGCCGTCGGCACGCAGCACTCGGTCCGCCCACGTTCGGCATAAGACACGATAGGGCGGACGCCGCGCCGACGAGCCGTGGAGCGAGCCTGCGGAAATGCTCCCGGAACCACCATCGCCCGTCGAGCACCAGGCCCAAGTAACTCATATGGGCCCGGATGCTGATGTCGACCGAGTGGACGGTGATCGAGACGCCGATGGGAGGGCTCATAGTGCGCCCATGGAACAAGAGGGCCTCCGTCTTGTCCAGGGCGACCCTCAACCCCAGCGCCTCGATCCGTCTGACGACCTCCTCGGTACCCGAGGTCGCCAGGCTTACCGCCTCTTCTAGCGTCCCACCGCGGGCTGTGACGAGCGTGTCGTCGGCGTAACAAATCACGCCCAGCCCGGGCGGGAGGCTCCCCCTCAACGCCCAGTCGTAGCCGATGTTCCACAGGGTGGGTCCGAGGACCGACCCCTGCGGGACACCGCACGTCATGGGCGTTCGCACGACGTCCCCTGCTCGGTCGGTGCAGAGGACGCTGCGCCCCTCCAAATAGTCTGCCACTAGCCGCCTCAGGTAAACTGGCACCCCGTGATACCGGAGCGCCTCCCTGATGCAGCTGAATGGCAGACTATTGAATGCGTTGGCGATGTCTAGGGACACCACCAACAGCACTCCCCCGCCGGTGACGGCCTCAGTCGCCACGGCCCTCAGGCGCAACAGAGCCGCGATCGTCGAACGACTCCTCCTAAACCCAAACTGGGCGTCCGACAGATCGGGCCCCGTGCCGACGAGGTGCCGCTCGATGCGGGCAGAGGGTGGTACCCTCTCCAGTAGCTAGCCCGTGTCATCGAGCAGCACGATAGGCCTATAGGCCGAAGGCGACTCCGGAGACCGTCCCGGCTTCGGCAGGAGCACCAGCCTTCCCTCCTTCCAGCACCCAGGGAACCGTCCGGACGCTAAACACGCGTCGAACAGCCCCCTGAGGCGGGGTCCCAGGTGTTCGAGGACCAGGGCCAGCACGCGGTTAGGAACACCGTCGGGCCCGGGGGCGGTAGACTTTGCGCGCATGCGCGTCACCGCCACCCCCATCTCGGGTTCCGTGATGGGCGGAACACTGTCGTCGTCGGCCTCCCGGTCAGTGTCTGGCGGAGCCATGACCGGGGGCGTGTGTTCCGCCCGCCGCGGGAACTGGTACTCGATGACCCGGGTGAGAAGGCCGGGCTGGAGAGTCTCGGTGAGGGGAGGGCCCCGCGCGCGTAGCCTATTCAGCACCGCGCGATAGGGGCGTCCCCAGGGGTCACGGTCGAGACCGTCCAGCATCTCCTGCCGACTGACGTCCTTGGCGGAGCGGACGGCCAGCCTGAAGGCCGACCGCGCATTGCGGTAGCCCTCGTAAAGCACGGCCTCCCGCTCCGCGTCGCGATGGCGCCGCCGGCTGCGGGTGTAGGCCCTCCGGGCGCGGATACACGCGGCCCGGAGATCCGCCAGCTCCCGGGACCACCAGTGGACACCCCTCCTCGGGGGCAGACGCCGTACCCGGGGCATGGCCGCATCGCAGATCTGCGTCAACGCATCGCGGATGCGGCCAGCCTCGGCGTCAACCCCGTCCGACTGGTGGGCAGAGGACAGCCACGAGTATACGATGGCTGTCTCCGCCAGCTGGTCCCGGTCTAAGCGACCCACAGCCCATCGCGGGAACGCAGGACGCCTCTCCGCCCCGTGACCCTTGCTGGGCGTCGGGATTGCCAGGGAGACCTCCATCCGGATATACCGGTGGCCCGACAAGGTCTCGACCTCCTCCACGACGCGCCAGCTCCCCACGCGTGCGGCGACCCCGGGGCTAGCGAACGAAAGGTCCACTATCGACCCGCCCCGTTGTCGCACGCACGTATGCACCGAGCCCCTGTTCAACAAACAGAGGCCCAGTGCCGCCGCCCACTCCTCGATCGCCCGTCCTCGGTCATCCGTCCTAGAGGACCCCCACGCCACGGACTTGGCGTTAAAGTCCCCCAGGACGAAGACCTGGCGCGATGCCAGTCGCCGTAACGAGGCCTCCATGATGGTGAGGGAGGCCTCGAAATCGGTCACACTCCAGTTAGGGGGAGATAAACTCCGAAGAGCGTAATCTCCCCCCAGTCCGCCGCGACGTATCCGACGCCCCTGTCCCTAAGGGTCAGAGACGACGAAGGCCACGACGTGGAGGCGACGATTGCCACGGTGCCATCGGCGCTACCCAACCAGTTAATCCGGTCGGGCACCACATACGGCTCCGCGACTACGGCTACTCCTATCAACCACTCCGCCATGGCTTGCAGGAATACGTCCTGCGCACCAGCGGAGTGATTGAGATTGGCCTGGAGGAGACGAATGGATACGGGGTCCATTAACGGTCCGTATCCATCGTCACCTCCTCCGCGCTAACGGGCGATCGGGCCGCGCTCGGAGCGGGGACTGGCCCGGTCGATGGGCCGCCCCGCCCCTTTGGGGCCGATGCCGGGGGTCTGCAGTCCCCAGAGCCCATGCGGTGCTTGGCAGGCTTATTGCCCGCCGCACACGCGGGGCAGTGGGGCACCGCAGAGCACGATGCCGCCTGGTGCCCAGCCTGACCGCAACGGAAACATAGCCCGCTGCAGTCAAAGCAGTTCCTGCATGTCGGTCGGGTATGCCCGACCGTCATGCATTTATAACACCTCGCAGGCCGGGGCTCCAGCACAGTTACCCGCGCCGAACTCCAGCCCACGAGGAGCCTGCCTGAGTCGGCCAATTGCTTGACCGACTCCACTGCGCACTGCACCCAGACAGCACCGACGCCGCCCGGACCAGGGCGGATGGTGCCAATCCGGACGGTGTCCGAGGCACACCCGGTACGCGCCATAATGGCCTCCCGGATGTCCTCCACCGCCACGGAGTCATCCAGACCCGTGAGGCGCATATCTGCGCACTTGACGGGCCTGGCGATTTGGACTCCATCCTCCGGCCCGAACAGCCCCCTCAACATCGTGGCCAAACTATCGGCCGTCCTCGCGCCCTCGGCCCCAGGGAACTCGAGTATTCGAGCCCCTGTCCGGGCCTTGCGGGTCCTCGCCTCGACGCCCCCGATGCCGGAGACGTCCAGCTCCCGCCGGGCGCGTCTTAGAACGGCCTCATAGTTCAGGCCCCTCTCAGCCGCCTCAGGCAGTACGGTGATTACCACCGCAGCCGTCTTCGGCGACTTGAGGCCCCTACGCGACCTTTTCCCCTTTCCACCGGCTCCCGCCTGGGGAGCGGCGGCCACAGCGGCACTCTTGGCCACCGCTCTCCGCTTTTGGCCGCGTGCCTTCCTGCTACGCTCAGCCACCTGCCAGCCCTGTTCGAGCCTGGCAGCAGCGCTGAGCGCAGCAGGCGCAGTCGCGGGTTCGGCCTTGGCGGGAGCCGGCACCTTGCCGGCCTTCTTGGCCCCCTTGGGTCCCACCGCAGCCGCAGCGTAGCTCACCACGCGGCCACCCTGACAGGGCAGCGGGGTGGGAGCTGACGCTTGCGGCCGCCTCGCCTTGTCCGCGGCGAGCGGCGGTCGGAGGGGCGGCTCAGGCGGGAGCCTGGCCGCTACGGCGGCGATACGCGCATCCATCATCACCCCTACTCGGGCTAGGATGACGCGTACCGCCGACTCCGACACGCCATGCACCTCGTCGGGCGGCGGCTCCTCCCCCTTCCGAGGTCTCCCGCGGCCACGAGCCGGCGGAGGGACCACGACGAGGGGAGGCAGCGGAGAAGCCACGACGGGCGCAGCCGGCGCCTCGACGGCGGGGCCGGCGCCGACGGCGCAGCCGGCACCAGGCGCTCGAATTGAGACCGCAGGTCAGCCATGTCTTTGGCCAACCCGCGGTTCTCCCTCCGTACCGCCTCCAGCTCCGTCTCCAGCTTGCGGTTGCGTTCCCGCAAGCCGGAGACCTCCCTGCTGAGGCGGGCGTTCGCGGCCTGAAGGGCCGCCACCTCGCCTTCCCGGTCGGCCAGACCCGGCGTCGCCGGTCTCGCCGCCACCGCACCTCCCCGACCCCTGCGCCCCCGGTGCGCGGTCGGGACCTTGGGGGGAGGCCTTATAGCGTCACTACCCTCCGAGTCCGATGCGGAGCTGCCACCCTTATGCAGGGGGCGCTTCCGATCCCTCGGAGGGGAGCGGGCCTCCTCCCTCTCCCTCCTAACATTTAGGGCCGCCGTGAAAGCCTTCGCCGCAGGATGCAGCTCAGCTTTCTCGGCAGCCCCCCTATCCAACACGACACTGCAGACCCTATCGATGGCCTTTCCGGACGACCTACCTCCAGTCACCCCAGACGGCCCAAACGGCTCCGCAGCGCTTTCGCCGCCCTCTTTCCCACCTTGGCCGACTTGTGGCCCACTGATCTCCTCGGCGGACGGCTCTTTGATACCGCCCTCGTCCGCCGACATCTCCAAGACCGACCTGGCGTTCACAGATGGCCCTGCGGCACTGCCGCCCTCATCCGTGGACAGCTCGTAGGCCACGTCGGTCTCCGATTCCTCGGACAGCCCCGTCGAGCTGTCGTTCTTGGACGGCACTGCGGCACCGCCACCCTCGTCCTTCGACGGCTCTGCGGCGGTGCCGCCCTCGTCACTGGACAGCCCCGTCGAGCTGTCACGCTTCTTTCGGGACGGCTCTGCGGCTTTCCCGCCCTCGTCCCGCGACGGCCCTGCGGCTGATCCGCCCTCGTCGCTCTCCTCTTTTTTCTTCTTCGACGGCCGGGCAGCACCGGTAGTGTTGCCCAAAAAAGTCTTGGTCTTGCGGTCTTGGTCTTGGTCTTGCGAGAAATGCGAGACCGAGACCAAGACCAAGACCGCTTAATTTTTGCAAGACCAAGACCAAGACTGGCCCTGCAAGACTTGAGCAAGACCAAGACTGGGCCTGCAAGAGTCTCGCGGTCTTGCATTTAATTCAAATCACCATTTCAGCTTATATACGGTTGAGCTCGTGTCTTCTACATAACAGGAGGAGAATCGGCCGTGGCCGGAGGGGAATCGCCACGGTGATCGGCCGTGTTGTTTAAAATTAAATATAATGACAAGCCCGCTGAGTTTCTTGCCGGATCTTCTCAGTAGCGGTCGCGTTCCGATCCGGTGGTAGTATATTTTTTTTTGGAAATTGTAAACCTGACAATATGTAAGTGCCCTCTCAGGGTTTATGCATAATAAAATAATTTGAATTTGAATTTGAATTTGAATTTGAATTTGAATTTGTTACAGGTCATACATGTCAAGTTTTCCTTCTCTTGCACCGATGTTATATATTATAGCCCTTAGTCGTGGGTTCGCAGTCACGGGTAAAATAGGGGGTGATGAATTATATTCTTACTCCGTCACTACACGGCAAGTCAAATCAGTCTTGAGATATCCATCTATTGGCCAATCGATTCCCAATGTTGGTGTTGGCTTTTCAGAATTACTCTTCGGAAAGGCTTAAGGACAAAAATACCGTAATCACGAGAGTGCTCTTACCCATTATACATATTTATATATCCGTTTATTCATTAGCCCAACGACGTTCACTGTTGGACATAGAAATATGCCTACAATTAATCTATATAAATGTCCATGTAGGGACAGAGTACGATCACCATCAGGCAGTACATGAAGCGTTGCTCCCAGCGCTATTTTGCCTCTGCCACGACTCACCCCAATCCACTAGTGGTTGGGGCGGTAAACTACGTCCCCTCAAAAATATCCGCGGTCTGACGTCCTCGTCATCTTCTTGAAGAAGAAGATGACGCTATTATGATCGCCCAAGAAAGGACCAACACAGCTCGCGCAGCGATAACAGATAAAACTCCGCGGTATCAGCTTCGCCGTCGAGGTCGAAAACCGCGCCGCGTAAAAGTCATTAACCTAAACTTGGCCACGCCCACTTTGCTCTCAGCGACGCCCCGAGCCGAGGTCCGTTCCCCACAGGGGGGAGCCCTCGGGCGATGTTCGCTTAACTTACTTACCGGGTTGAGAGCCATCAGCGCTCACCCATTGACCGCGTTAAGCTGTCTAGGTCATCTGCGACCAACAGCTACACACACACAAAAAAAAGACAGAGTACGAATATAATTCACCACTCTCTTACCCGTGGATGTCGTATCAAATCGGATCGGGCAATGGTGTTAGAAACCCATGAAAAAAAATTGAAATAAAAATATCGATTCGTTAATGAATTGAGAGACATGTAAGTTCTCAATTTTGTCATCGTTTTTTCGTGTAAATTGATTAAAAAGTATAAAGGAATGATACTTAATCTACAACATATTCGTATTTTGTTAAATGTTCATTAGAATTTGAATAAATCAATGATTACGTTTGCATAAGCAAGACAAACTTCGCTTTAACATAAATCAGCTGATCGGCCGTTGATGAGTCGCCTTTGTACCTACGTAACCATTGAAAGGTTCGCGCAAATCTAATACCTATTTATACTGTCGAAATTTTACATGCTTACATATATCCTGTCTGTACATACCTACATAATGCATAAAATTTAAGGCATAAACTCTTAGACACACATTTTTGTAATCACTATAACTTTTACGTTATATTGTTTTTGTGTAATATACATTCTAATTATGATCTATGACTGTTGAACTACAAGATACATGAACAGTTGTCCCATAACCTGATACACCCTGTGTATGTAACATATGTGCAAGAGAAGTGAAACTAGAAAGAAAACCCTGTACCAACATGTCTGACCAGCGTGGTATAGTAGATCAATTTTCCTCTTACTGGAAGGAAGCTTAAGCCCAGCAGTGGCACTTTTATGAGCTGTGACGATGACGACGAATATCATACATTTTACAAGTATTAAAACCATAAAATTTTAAATCAGTTTTATATGTTCTTGAATAAATAGTATATTAAGAGCTACATGGATCCAGCGGCCAAAGTATTTATATAGGCAATAGAGCAACAGGTTTTTTCAAGTATCCAGAGTATCAGTAACTAAACTGGAAATACAATAGCTACATACCACTTAACTTGAAGGGGAATATAAACAATTGCATTAATTGTAAAATATCGCATTGATTATAAAATGACATAAAATTTATTGTATCAACTGCCTCGTGTGGTGACGTCTTAAGAAAATAGGGTCGAAAGTCCTGTCATAAGAGTAGTAACGCTGTCTAATGGAACACCAGGGGAATAGAAGAGTAATTTTCTCCAGTGGTAACTATTGTATTCAATAGTGAACTATAGGCTAGCAGATGGATAGATAGGATAGGATATTTGATTAATTTAGTTGGATTTTTCATTGCCATGATAAATTACTGTTACGTTATTATAACTGTAAAACTTTGCGAGACTCTTGCTGCAATACCAAGACTCGGGTGCGCAAGACCAAGACCAAGACCAAGACTCGGGTGCGCAAGACCAAGACCAAGACGAGACCAGGTATGATGTTGCAAGACCAAGACCAAGACCAGTCCAAGTCTCGTCTTGGTCTTGCATTTGGGCAACACTAAGCACCGGCGTCCACGTTCCGCGACGGCCCTGCGGTGGCTGCGGTCGCACCGCCCTCGTCGCTCGCGGCAGCGGCGGCATCTCCTAGTGCCTGCCGCTCCGCCATCCTCCTCCTACGCGTCCTACGCATGTGTCGCGTGTCCAACTTCCCCTTCTTCCTCCTCCTTTTTGGTCTCCCTAGAGCCGATTCTTGTTTCGCCTGGCTCACAGCTGCAGCAGAAGTTGCTCCCCACCCATACGACTGGGAGCTGACTGTGCCCGAACTTGGGCGCGACTCCTCGTCGCGCGCAAGCACCGGCACAGCAAGGGACTTCCCGGCCTGGCCGGGACCCTCTGGTGAAGTTATACGATTGTTAACCTCTGCCATGACGATTTGGAAGTTTAAGTCCTCCTTGACTACTACTCTAACGACTGGACGCTTTTTTTTTTCGCGCGCGCTTCTTAACCCATACATCTCCTCGCCGAGTAGCAAAACTTGAGATTGGGGTGATTTTTTATAGGGGTTTTCTTCCCCGCAGTCCGCAGACCCCCGGTCCTGACCCCCCTACTCAGGATTACGGTTTGGGCCTTCCGGGTCTGGCCGCTCGCGAGCGACCGACCCGTCACGCCCCCGAGCCGTGACGCAACCGTCCCTGGCGACGGAGTGCCATGAGACACATCCGCCCCATTGGCCCCGGGCCAAATCCGCCGTGCGCTCTGCCTTCAGAGTCGGCACGCGGAGACCCCCCCCCTCCCGCCGGAATCTTGGCCGTCCAAATGGACGTTTCCAGGGTGCACCACGTGGAGGTGCCCCGGCCTCGCACCCCACCATATTCTATCCTAGCACGTCCTCGGGAACGGGAACAACGCGGGCAAGGCTACCGAAACCGAAGCGAGGGTGGATTACTAGTTGGTAGCATATGAAATTTGTAGTATTATGTAGTAGTGCAATTCTTATCTATATAAGTCAACAGGTCTAACACGATAACTGTTTATGAATAAGTAGAGTATGGCAGGATTCATATTTTTTTATTTAGAGTATGTGGGTATAATATGATTGATCTATTATAACTTATGAACCACTGGTATGGAAGCTCAATCACCCACATGCTGGGTGATTGAGCATCACTCACGATAGCAGTATGTAGTGTCATACATACTGCTATCGTGAGTTTATGGCAACTGCTAATTGTGATAACGCCTGCATCGAAACAGACGTGCTATATAAAACAATCCTAAAAATATTGATTTTCACACCTAAGCAATAAATATTGATCTTTCTATGAAAGACATGTTGGAGTTTTTTAATTTCAACCAGCGTTACCTACTACTACGTTTATGATGAATTAGTGTAGTAGCATAGTAAATATTACGTGTGCAGCGGATGCGTATTAACACCAACTACACAATATGTTTGCTAAGCAAGGTCACTAAACTAATCATTTATCCATCACACAAATATGCAATTCATTGTGTAAATAAATCACTCGGCGGTAATTCCGACCGTATACTATCCATACCCTTCGCTCCGTTAAGACTATTCCCTTAGTGCTTAACGCAACAAAAATGTACAAGTGAAAGGCAATTCTAACTTATCCATTGCTACTAATAAGCATTAGTACGAATTTAAGATTATTCACACTGCACAATAAAACATTAGTTTATAAGTAGTCACCTACACTAAACGTTGTGTGCTTACATCATGATGTAATAGATAGATCTCACCATCACGTAGATACCGCCACCAGTATTAGCGTCAACGTACAACGACATTGATTGAACGTCTACCAGGGTCACTAAATGTTATTGATCTACCCGTCACATTGATTTTTGTAACGGCAACGGCAATATCGATAATGCGCTGTAGTGCCGATGTTCAGGTTGTATACGATGACTGGTTTGGCGACGGTTCTTTAACGATTCGGTTTTAAATAAATAGATAGGAATGTTTCCTGACGAAAGATTGGCATTAGTCGCTGCGGCACGAACTTGTAGGTCGTCGATACCACGGATAACTAAAAAGTGTCATTAGCTCTTCACCGTGCCCTTTAACTATCCGTAGGCACAATAAAGTACGACGAGCATACTCGGCAAAGAAAGAATAGTTATTAGAAGTTTTATTAATCGTTTCAAATAAAATGTTCGCGTAATCTAATTTTCTACAACCGAGAGGCTTAAACTAGTGTTTGTAGTTAAACCGCGACCTTAACTATCTTTAGACATCCATTCGTTGAACCATGTTTTTGCGTCAGTTTTCAATCGCCAGAGACGTGTGACAAACATTTCTTATCAGCCCAGAGATTGTTTGAACCCAATCTACTTCGTCACATCAAATGTTTATGTCATGGAGAGAGGAATCGAAATACGACACATAGTACACAGGTAAAACGCCTCGGAACTATAGACTTAATCGCGTCGACAATTTCTTGCGTACTAGGGATACTGGTTTTATCCACCGACGTATTATTTGTATCTTAGTCAAGATAGTATCTAACTTGCGATCAAAACTTTCGCGTGGTTTAGAGGAACAACACTAATATTTCTTATGACGTCATATTTCCGAACTGGTGTCATGCCGTTTCGGTGAACGAGATGGAGAGTCACTTCGCTTATGCAACCGGCCACATGTATGAAGTCAAGAACGAGACCGTGATCTATACAAAGACCTAACAGGTGTACGGATATCTACTAACTTTATGCATCAGCTGATTCACAAATAATATTTAATCTTTCTCATGACTATATTTTTCAACTCTGCTTTCATATTTAGTGTAATAATAATCCATAATTATTGGTGTGACTATAATTACCACTATCACTGTGCATATTTTATCGTCTTGTTGGCGCCTAGTTGTAATAATATAGCAATGGTTAAGTGCGGAGCGTGCGGTAAGTTTATCTCACAAACTGATTCGGCTAAGTGTCATAAATGTAATGGAGTATATCACAAGGCATGCGTGAACCTCCCATCCGTTAATGTTATACATAGCAGTTGGCGTTGTCCCGAGTGCACAAAGAACATCGCTCGTGACAATAGAGCTGATACACCAATTAGGGTGCGAGGACAGCATTCAGCCAGTCCATCTCAGGTTGATAGCCAGGATGTGGCATGCCACTTACCCCAGTCGAACCCAATAGAACAAATTCCCAGTGAGCTCATTTGTAGTTTAGAAAGGCTTAGTGAGGAGCTATGTACGGTGCGTAAAGAGCTCCATTTGTTTCGTGAAGATATGTCTGAATTGCGGTCTTCACTAAATAAGTGTACTGAGCGGATGAATACATTCGAAGGAAGAGTCACTGCTCTTGAACGGGTTGAAAAGCAGGAAATATTGTCCTCTGATGCGTCAGTAATTGATGCTATAGCTGAACTGAGGCAGGAGCTTAACGAGAGGGACCAAGAGCTGCTTATCAATGATGTTGAAATTACCAATTGCCCGGAGTCTACTGGCGAGAACCCAATCTGGTTGGGCAGATCGCGACGAAACTAGGTGTCCCATTAGAAGAGCGGGACATAGTGAGCGCCGCGCGTGTGGGCGCGCATCGCGTCAATGCGACTAGTGCCAGCGGGGCGGACCACCGGTCGCGCCCCCTGGTCGTGCGTCTTGCGCGCCGCTACCTGCGCGATGAGCTGCTACGAGGTGCGCGCGTACGCCGAGGTGCCACCACAGAGGGCCTGGTTACATCTGCACTGCCACAACGTTTCTATGTCAACGAACGTCTCACTAAACATAAGCGCCTTTTATTTCGTAAGGCACGTGAAGCTGCGAAACGATCAGGTTGGAAGTTCGTGTGGACGAAGCAGGGCACCGTTTTGGTGCGCAAAGAGCATGATGACCCCTGTTACGTCATTCGCACAGAAACTGACATTCAACGTTATATTGGCACAGAAACTTAGCAACACTGTTAATTGTTACTGCTACTCACATGCCTGCTTTCAGCTGCAACTACCACCCATAATTTTAGATATTAGTGCACCTCAAACTTGGAATGTCTATGTGACTTACACACATGAACTATACAACACAAATAAATACAGACTATACATAACATCAATATACCAGGTTCATATACAAATAATATTGAGATTAATTATTATTAAAATATCATCACACACCTCAATAATAATAATGTTTGTACAAATATGCTATAATTATAAATATTTCTTTAATACATTGTCTGAATTACTTTTTAATGAATTAACAATAAAATATACATTAACAATTAGATACTCATATACATGCATAATTTACATTACAATACAGTGCAGCATTTTTAAACTATTACTACTTAAACTAGTCATCATTCAACTTATTTGCAATGATAAATAGAAAAAATATAAAGTTTGGTTTGTTAAATGCGGGTTCATTGGGAACTAAACAGGATGAGTTTCCAGTAGCAATGAGTTGTCATGGGGTTGATGTCATGGCAATCAATGAGACCTGGCTACGAGCAGGCCAGCAAGACAGAGCACCTTCTTTGCCAGGATATAAACTTAAGCACATACCTAGACCGGAGCATGTCCGGAGAGGTCGGGGTGGTGGTGTTGGTTTTTATATTCATAATAGCATATCAACACGTAGCCAATCTCACCCTCAGTCTACTAACATAGAACAGTTTTGGTTGAATTTAAAAGCTAATGGGAAATTAGTATTAATAGGAACAGCATATCGGCCTCCGTGGCAAGTTCTGTCAAAATTTCTTGATGGTCTGACAGAAACTATATGTGGTATGGGTTCTTATGATCATTTAATTCTTTTAGGTGACCTCAATGTAGATATGCTAAATACAAACTGCTCAAAAAATAAGCAAATGCAGGAATTCTTAACTTATCTCAATCTTAAATAAGTGGTGCAATCGGCAACCCACTTTATAGGTGATAGTAGCTCACTAATTGACATTATCTGCATAGATAATGGCATGAGAGTACGTAATGTAGTTGTTGATCATATTAAAGAATTGGGGCACCATTCATTTGTAACTTGCGAAGCTGTTATCAAAAAAGAAAAACCCAAGCCACGCATGGTTTTGTATCGCTCTATTAAAAATATATTGCAAGAACACTTTCAGGTTGACAGGGACTTGATACCATGGTCGGTTATATTAGAGATGACGGATGTTAATATCATGGTCCAAGCCTTCAATTATTTTATCACCCAGTTATTTGACCTTCATGCGCCACTTGTTAAAAAAGCATTTAAGGACCGGCCAACGCCTTGGATCACAGATAATGTGAAACTGTTGTTCAAGTTGAGGGATAAGGCTAGATGCAGGGCTCATAAAACAGGTAGAGCGAAGCACAAACAGTATTACTTGGATCTTAAAAACCAAGCTGCACATGCTTTAAAAAGTGACAAAAAGGCTTACTTTAATAATTCCATTAATAGTAACATCAGGAACCCCAAAGCATTATGAAAAATTTTAAAATCAAATGTGTTTCCACAACACAATGACAGCTATTTGCCAGAATATTTTAATGATGCTAATGCTATCAATGAGGCTTTCTTGGATGTGCCTGGTAATTGTTGGGCTGGTGTCTCTCAGCTAGCCTATTTTGAACACAACAGGTTCTCTAATAGCACCTTTTCCTTAAGGACTGTAGATCAGACGTCTGTCTTGCAGATTATCAATAACCTTGAGTCAAATGCTCAGGGTAGAGATGGTATCAATTTGGATATGCTGGCACTAACACTTTCAAGCTCTTTGCAGGCCATCACTGGTATTATCAATCGGTCCATTACAACATGCACATTTCCAGAATTATGGAAGTGTGCAATTATTAAGCCAATACCCAAAACCAGTAACCCAGAGACCTACAAAGATCTTCGTCCCATAAGCATTCTGCCAGTTTTATCCAAGGTATTAGAAAGAGTAGTATACACTCAAGTAATAGAATATCTGGAAAGAAATAACATACTGCCTGACCTGCAATCGGGGTTCAGAAAGGGTCGTAGCACTGCATCTGCACTTTCAGATGTTGTGGGCAACATTTTAGAGTCGCGCGATCAAGGTGACACATCGATCTTGGTCTTGTTAGACTTTTCCCGAGCATTTGATGCAATAAATATTTCCTTACTGATATCTAAGCTCATTTTCTACGGTTTTGACCAACAAACAGTTACATGGTTTAGAAGCTACCTCACAAATAGATCTCAATATGTGGAGATCCGTAGAATAGATGGATCTATAATGATGTCTGCTGACTGCTATGTACCTCGCGGCGTTCCCCAGGGATCCATTCTCGGTCCTTTATTATTTATAATTTATAGTGCTGATATCATAAATTGCTTTAAAAATTGTAGGTACCATATGTATGCCGATGACGTTCAATTATACACCTCATTTAAGCCCAAAGATACACACATGGCTATAAAACGGATCAATGAGGATCTGCAGAGGATAATCATATGGGCCGAACAAAATACTCTAGTTTTAAACCCTAATAAAACCAAATTTATGGTATTGGGGAGTAAACATCAAATTGAGGCTACTCTTTCTGCAAACCCTAAAATTACTATCCTAGGTAGGGAAATTTGCAAAGTAGATGAGGCACTTAATCTAGAGCTGTTGATGGACAAGGACCTACGCTTTCAGAAACATGTAAACAACATTTTAAGAAACTGTTTCTACAAGTTAAAAGTTCTGTATGAGATACGAGACTACATCAGTGAGCCTTTGAGAAAGCAGTTATCTAACAGTCTTGTCTTGTCTAAGTTGAACTATTGTGACATTGTCTATGGTCCATGTTTACTAAACAGAACAGAGTGTTTGATACAGAGGATACAAAATGCATGTGCACGCTTCTGTTTCATAATACCTAGAAGGAATCATGTTACCCCTTACTTAAACAAACACCATATATTGAAGATGACTGCTAGAAGAAAGATCCACTATGCCAGTTTTGTTTACAGCATCATTGCCACTCAAAGTCCACAATATCTGTATTGTAAACTTGAGTGGAAAACAGATAAATGTAAATACCCAATCCGTACTACTGTGCATTCTCTTATTGTGCCGAAATATAGGACCGCCGCCTTTAGGGGAAGCTTCAAATATGCTGCAACGCACTGCTGGAACATACTATCTCCCCCACAACACCAGCTGAAAACAAAGCAAAGTTTCATTAATAACCTAAAAAAACATTTTATGTTTATGCAAACACAACTCTAAACACAACTCTTTTATCTCTTTTTTTCTCAAATACATATTTGTAGATTAAATACCCAATTACATAGTTTAAACTTACCTTTGGGTCCTTGGCTTATAAGCAATAATAGGATGCACCCAGCAATGTGTTGCTGCGGTCAGGCTCATTATGGTCAATCGCGTAATTGTCTTAGATTTCATATAACAATTGGTGACTTTTAAATTAAAACAAACACGTATATGTAGATGTACGTAAACAATCGCAGATAACATTCACCACTGACATACAAGATATCTCTATGACATTCACAGACTAGTAAGGGTTACCACGATAGTATTGAACATTAATTATGCCACAGAATAACATCTTTTTTTCTTTTTGTTTTTGCATTCTTATGTAAGTTTAAATCGCGGTGTGTGGTCTTTGTAGACCAAATTTTCTTTCTTTTTTTTATACCCTGTTTAAAAGTATGTCTGGCAATAAATAAGCTTGTTGTCGTTCAATATTGTGTGTTACACTATAATATCATCATTAATCTTTCACATTCACGACACTTTAGCACCTTCTCTTATTACATCACATAAAATACCACCTATTAGTTATTATGTTGTTGTAAATTGCATTTCCTTTTGTTTTTTGTTTTGTCTGTTAAATGTTATTTTTGTCTGTTAATGTTGTTTTGTTTATTTTATTATTTTTTTATTCTTACTTATACGCGTAAGATTAGATAACTTTGTACTGCACTTAATCCGTATGTTTATTATTATTTGTTTTTTTTTCTCTATTCTTTGAATATTATTTACAAAATCAGCTGTAATTTGTTAGTTCAATTATATTCAGCTGCTACCTGTACTTTGCTGACAGACGTCGCAGGACGCTGCAGAATAACAGCGTTGCGGTATCTCTCTTATAGTAGATGCCTCAACATTATGCTGAGCAGCGATCCTTTTTCTCTTTTACGAAGGGAATACCAGTGTTGATATCAATTTCTTTTTGTATTTTTCTTTAATATTTATTGTTTTATATATATTGTACTCATTGTTTGAGCTTTTGTGATGTTTCCCTCCCGTAAAGGAGTAATAAATTATTTTTCTTTCTTTCTTTCTTTTTGGACATTAATATCTAAATAACTGTTTAAGCCACAGAAATATTAATTAATTTTTCTGTGGTTTAAGCTGTTTATAAAATATAGAATACTAACTTATTCAATAGATCAATTATCAATTTTGGTTAATTATTATTATATAACATTGCTCAAATTCGATACAATTATCAATTTTGGTTAATTATTGGAACGAAGTTCCTTATCGCGCGTTGTGAAAGGGGGCTAGACGGAAAAAATTCTTACGAAAAGTTGTCACGACACTTTTTGCTATAGTAAGCTATTGTAAGCTGTGCGGCGTCGTATGTTTCTCTGTCTGTCTCTCTCTCTCTTATAGAAACCAAGCCAGATATTTTCATTTCTATTTCGCATTGAACAGTGTGGTGTCGCGACGATTATTTTTGTTGAGTGTATACAACAACAAAATATAATACTACCATTGATGCAGTTTTTTCAAGACATTTAAATAAAATAGAATCCCAAACATATGTTTCCTACTTCAGTTACCACAAGCCAATTATTACGAAAATTGAGCCTACTGATTAAGTTTATATAACATTATATTTGTTAATAATAAAAAAAATATTATTATAACTTAAAAAAAAAAAATTATTACAATTCCTTCACTAATTAATCGAAAGGAACTTCGTTCCATCCGGGTGTCCCTTGACACCTCTCAAGTTTTTTTTATTATACTATTGCATTTTTGCTATTTAGTTTTGGCTCGCCTGTATTAAACTAGCAATCGTTATATAAAATAAGATCAAATTTCTAAAATTCACATGTATTTCTTTCTTTCTTCATTATTTTTCTTTGAAGATAATCGTATTTTTCGATGTTGATAGCAAACCAGCAAAGATCTTACTTGGTGGTAAATTATATTGCCATTCGTGGATCTTTGTTAGGCTGCTGTCACGAAAATGAAGGGAGTGTGAATACGTGCAATGAAGTTCGGTGATACTAAAGACATCGCTAAACTCACCATATGCAAAACCCTCGGCAAATCGATCTATTTACTAAGAACTTCTATTTCTAAATATTTATCGGAAAAGTTGACTATATCAATAATCTTTCTTTTTTTTTATTTTAATTGGAAATCTGCCGACATTAGCCATCAGCAACTTTTGCCAGTGTCATGTAATGAATAAACTTTCTTATAGTCCATAAAATATAGGATGATCTCTGTGACAGTTGCCCCTAGTGCTGTCACGCTTACGATAAAGTCCGTAGTTTTTATCGATAAAACTCTTTATTTTTATAATTGTAATTTTCTATTATAATTAAAATACAATCAATGAAAATATTTTTGAATTAATTGCAAACAAATACTGTTTTTGACTGTTTTAATTATTCAAAAGGAGTACAATCAAGGGCTAGGTCACTATTATCGTCATCACTCTGTCATCAATATAGCTTGAACTCTGTGACATCTGTCACAGAGATCAAGCTATATTTTATGGATTATAATAATTCGTTCGGGAAAGTAAAGACCTTTAAAAAATATGTGATACGGCTCTAAAATTATGTGAATAAATTCGTATTACGGTAATATTCTTTATAGACTGAAAAGAATATACGGCGTTAGCCGTATCGCCGTAATAAACATTCAAAATATTACAAATAACATTACTTTTAAAAGTATTTCGACGATTAATGTTAATAAAACAAAATTTGATTTCACAATTTGTATAGTGGTGTGCGTGTGTACGTGTGTAATCGTCTGCGCGCCATTATTATTTTTAGATTCATGTTTCGAACGTTCGAAGTACTGACACTATCCTTCTATACGTTATTATTCTAAGGATTTTGGTGTATTTTATATTTTCACGATAACTATGCCTAAAATACAGTTTAAAAATTGTAATCTGTCTATCTTTTTGTTTCTTCTGGATAATCTTCGAAAAGTTCACTTCAAAATCGTGCGGTAACTTCAAAATATTGATGATTTTTTACTACCAGGTAACTGTCTATATAAAGATTAACTTGGCTGTATTTGATCCCGATATTCCGTAAACAGCAATTACGCGTGCGAAATCGTGGTAATTTGCTATATTTTTTTTAATATCAAAATAACAGTCACACAATGATTTAATGATTTAATATGAATCATTATCATCATCATGCCTTTATCTCAATTACTTTGGGTCGATGTAACGTGTCATCTTCTTCCACGTAACTCTATCAATCGTCATCGCCGCGTTCACTACCTTTCTATGCGTGCTTTACACAATCCACCCACTTTTTCGTAATAGTTCAAATTTGGAAAAGCTTTTTACACGTGCGAAGTAGCGGACAGAAGCTAGTACTTCTATAAAGGTGAAGAATTTGTAAGTGTGAACGCACTAGTCTTTTAGTTAGATATTATAACTTTTGACAGCATTGAATAAACGAATTATTATAATCCATAAAATATAGCGTGATCTCTGTGACAGATGTCAACGAAACCAACGAAGTAAGTTTGAACGAGCGACATGTTCATAATTTCATTTTGTATCAAATATATTTTCATTCTTTTCGAGCCAGTTTTATTGCAACTGAATTGCAATATATTATAAATATAAAATATAATATTCATGCCTCGTAAGTACTGAAAATACCTAGTAAACATATTATACATAAATGACGCTTACGCACGTACAAGGTCATACTGGACTGAAAATAAAAAAGAGATGGGACAGTCGATATAGGTAAATCGATAACCGACCTTTATTAAATTATTCATAAAAGAAATAAACCCAATACAGTACCTATATAAAACTTTCAACATATTTATTACAATTAAAACAGTTATATTATAACATACATAAATTGTCTTAATCAAACGTTAAAAAACTACTTTTCGTCTCAGAGGATAATATTATGAACGCATTATTGTCAATAAACTAGACGTATTGATTTATAAAACAGTCGTTATTGATGGATTGATCTAGTGACTGTCCCTATTTTGGCAAAAAATTATAAATTATCTAGCAGGAACGCTCCAGTGATGACGATAATAGTGACCTAGCCCTTGATTGTACTCCTTTTGAATAATTAAAACAGTCAAAAACAGTATTTGTTTGCAATTAATTCAAAAATATTTTCATTGATTGTATTTTAATTATAATAGAAAATTACAATTATAAAAATAAAGAGTTTTATCGATAAAAACTACGGACTTTATCGTAAGCGTGACAGCACTAGGGGCAACTGTCACAGAGATCATCCTATATTTTATGGACTATAAGAAAGTTTATTCATTACATGACACTGGCAAAAGTTGCTGATGGCTAATGTCGGCAGATTTCCAATTAAAATAAAAAAAAAGAAAGATTATTGATATAGTCAACTTTTCCGATAAATATTTAGAAATAGAAGTTCTTAGTAAATAGATCGATTTGCCGAGGGTTTTGCATATGGTGAGTTTAGCGATGTCTTTAGTATCACCGAACTTCATTGCACGTATTCACACTCCCTTCATTTTCGTGACAGCAGCCTAACAAAGATCCACGAATGGCAATATAATTTACCACCAAGTAAGATCTTTGCTGGTTTGCTATCAACATCGAAAAATACGATTATCTTCAAAGAAAAATAATGAAGAAAGAAAGAAATACATGTGAATTTTAGAAATTTGATCTTATTTTATATAACGATTGCTAGTTTAATACAGGCGAGCCAAAACTAAATAGCAAAAATGCAATAGTATAATAAAAAAAACTTGAGAGGTGTCAAGGGACACCCGGATGGAACGAAGTTCCTTTCGATTAATTAGTGAAGGAATTGTAATAATTTTTTTTTTTTAAGTTATAATAATATTTTTTTTATTATTAACAAATATAATGTTATATAAACTTAATCAGTAGGCTCAATTTTCGTAATAATTGGCTTGTGGTAACTGAAGTAGGAAACATATGTTTGGGATTCTATTTTATTTAAATGTCTTGAAAAAACTGCATCAATGGTAGTATTATATTTTGTTGTTGTATACACTCAACAAAAATAATCGTCGCGACACCACACTGTTCAATGCGAAATAGAAATGAAAATATCTGGCTTGGTTTCTATAAGAGAGAGAGAGACAGACAGAGAAACATACGACGCCGCACAGCTTACAATAGCTTACTATAGCAAAAAGTGTCGTGACAACTTTTCGTAAGAATTTTTTCCGTCTAGCCCCCTTTCACAACGCGCGATAAGGAACTTCGTTCCAATAATTAACCAAAATTGATAATTGTATCGAATTTGAGCAATGTTATATAATAATAATTAACCAAAATTGATAATTGATCTATTGAATAAGTTAGTATTCTATATTTTATAAACAGCTTAAACCACAGAAAAATTAATTAATATTTCTGTGGCTTAAACAGTTATTTAGATATTAATGTCCAAAAAGAAAGAAAGAAAGAAAAATAATTTATTACTCCTTTACGGGAGGGAAACATCACAAAAGCTCAAACAATGAGTACAATATATATAAAACAATAAATATTAAAGAAAAATACAAAAAGAAATTGATATCAACACTGGTATTCCCTTCGTAAAAGAGAAAAAGGATCGCTGCTCAGCATAATGTTGAGGCATCTACTATAAGAGAGATACCGCAACGCTGTTATTCTGCAGCGTCCTGCGACGTCTGTCAGCAAAGTACAGGTAGCAGCTGAATATAATTGAACTAACAAATTACAGCTGATTTTGTAAATAATATTCAAAGAATAGAGAAAAAAAAACAAATAATAATAAACATACGGATTAAGTGCAGTACAAAGTTATCTAATCTTACGCGTATAAGTAAGAATAAAAAAATAATAAAATAAACAAAACAACATTAACAGACAAAAATAACATTTAACAGACAAAACAAAAAACAAAAGGAAATGCAATTTACAACAACATAATAACTAATAGGTGGTATTTTATGTGATGTAATAAGAGAAGGTGCTAAAGTGTCGTGAATGTGAAAGATTAATGATGATATTATAGTGTAACACACAATATTGAACGACAACAAGCTTATTTATTGCCAGACATACTTTTAAACAGGGTATAAAAAAAAGAAAGAAAATTTGGTCTACAAAGACCACACACCGCGATTTAAACTTACATAAGAATGCAAAAACAAAAAGAAAAAAAGATGTTATTCTGTGGCATAATTAATGTTCAATACTATCGTGGTAACCCTTACTAGTCTCTGAATGTCATAGAGATATCTTGTATGTCAGTGGTGAATGTTATCTGCGATTGTTTACGTACATCTACATATACGTGTTTGTTTTAATTTAAAAGTCACCAATTGTTATATGAAATCTAAGACAATTACGCGATTGACCATAATGAGCCTGACCGCAGCAACACATTGCTGGGTGCATCCTATTATTGCTTATAAGCCAAGGACCCAAAGGTAAGTTTAAACTATGTAATTGGGTATTTAATCTACAAATATGTATTTGAGAAAAAAAGAGATAAAAGAGTTGTGTTTAGAGTTGTGTTTGCATAAACATAAAATGTTTTTTTAGGTTATTAATGAAACTTTGCTTTGTTTTCAGCTGGTGTTGTGGGGGAGATAGTATGTTCCAGCAGTGCGTTGCAGCATATTTGAAGCTTCCCCTAAAGGCGGCGGTCCTATATTTCGGCACAATAAGAGAATGCACAGTAGTACGGATTGGGTATTTACATTTATCTGTTTTCCACTCAAGTTTACAATACAGATATTGTGGACTTTGAGTGGCAATGATGCTGTAAACAAAACTGGCATAGTGGATCTTTCTTCTAGCAGTCATCTTCAATATATGGTGTTTGTTTAAGTAAGGGGTAACATGATTCCTTCTAGGTATTATGAAACAGAAGCGTGCACATGCATTTTGTATCCTCTGTATCAAACACTCTGTTCTGTTTAGTAAACATGGACCATAGACAATGTCACAATAGTTCAACTTAGACAAGACAAGACTGTTAGATAACTGCTTTCTCAAAGGCTCACTGATGTAGTCTCGTATCTCATACAGAACTTTTAACTTGTAGAAACAGTTTCTTAAAATGTTGTTTACATGTTTCTGAAAGCGTAGGTCCTTGTCCATCAACAGCTCTAGATTAAGTGCCTCATCTACTTTGCAAATTTCCCTACCTAGGATAATAATTTTAGGGTTTGCAGAAAGAGTAGCCTCAATTTGATGTTTACTCCCCAATACCATAAATTTGGTTTTATTAGGGTTTAAAACTAGAGTATTTTGTTCGGCCCATATGATTATCCTCTGCAGATCCTCATTGATCCGTTTTATAGCCATGTGTGTATCTTTGGGCTTAAATGAGGTGTATAATTGAACGTCATCGGCATACATATGGTACCTACAATTTTTAAAGCAATTTATGATATCAGCACTATAAATTATAAATAATAAAGGACCGAGAATGGATCCCTGGGGAACGCCGCGAGGTACATAGCAGTCAGCAGACATCATTATAGATCCATCTATTCTACGGATCTCCACACATTGAGATCTATTTGTGAGGTAGCTTCTAAACCATGTAACTGTTTGTTGGTCAAAACCGTAGAAAATGAGCTTAGATATCAGTAAGGAAATATTTATTGCATCAAATGCTCGGGAAAAGTCTAACAAGACCAAGATCGATGTGTCACCTTGATCGCGCGACTCTAAAATGTTGCCCACAACATCTGAAAGTGCAGATGCAGTGCTACGACCCTTTCTGAACCCCGATTGCAGGTCAGGCAGTATGTTATTTCTTTCCAGATATTCTATTACTTGAGTGTATACTACTCTTTCTAATACCTTGGATAAAACTGGCAGAATGCTTATGGGACGAAGATCTTTGTAGGTCTCTGGGTTACTGGTTTTGGGTATTGGATTAATAATTGCACACTTCCATAATTCTGGAAATGTGCATGTTGTAATGGACCGATTGATAATACCAGTGATGGCCTGCAAAGAGCTTGAAAGTGTTAGTGCCAGCATATCCAAATTGATACCATCTCTACCCTGAGCATTTGACTCAAGGTTATTGATAATCTGCAAGACAGACGTCTGATCTACAGTCCTTAAGGAAAAGGTGCTATTAGAGAACCTGTTGTGTTCAAAATAGGCTAGCTGAGAGACACCAGCCCAACAATTACCAGGCACATCCAAGAAAGCCTCATTGATAGCATTAGCATCATTAAAATATTCTGGCAAATAGCTGTCATTGTGTTGTGGAAACACATTTGATTTTAAAATTTTTCATAATGCTTTGGGGTTCCTGATGTTACTATTAATGGAATTATTAAAGTAAGCCTTTTTGTCACTTTTTAAAGCATGTGCAGCTTGGTTTTTAAGATCCAAGTAATACTGTTTGTGCTTCGCTCTACCTGTTTTATGAGCCCTGCATCTAGCCTTATCCCTCAACTTGAACAACAGTTTCACATTATCTGTGATCCAAGGTGTTGGCCGGTCCTTAAATGCTTTTTTAACAAGTGGCGCATGAAGGTCAAATAACTGGGTGATAAAATAATTGAAGGCTTGGACCATGATATTAACATCCGTCATCTCTAATATAACCGACCATGGTATCAAGTCCCTGTCAACCTGAAAGTGTTCTTGCAATATATTTTTAATAGAGCGATACAAAACCATGCGTGGCTTGGGTTTTTCTTTTTTGATAACAGCTTCGCAAGTTACAAATGAATGGTGCCCCAATTCTTTAATATGATCAACAACTACATTACGTACTCTCATGCCATTATCTATGCAGATAATGTCAATTAGTGAGCTACTATCACCTATAAAGTGGGTTGCCAATTGCACCACTTGTTTAAGATTGAGATAAGAATTCCTGCATTTGCTTATTTTTTGAGCAGTTTGTATTTAGCATATCTACATTGAGGTCACCTAAAAGAATTAAATGATCATAAGAACCCATACCACATATAGTTTCTGTCAGACCATCAAGAAATTCTGACAGAACTTGCCACGGAGGCCGATATGCTGTTCCTATTAATACTAATTTCCCATTAGCTTTTAAATTCAACCAAAACTGTTCTATGTTAGTAGACTGAGGGTGAGATTGGCTACGTGTTGATATGCTATTATGAATATAAAAACCAACACCACCACCCCGACCTCTCCGGACATGCTCCGGTCTAGGTATGTGCATAATGTTCGCTGTAAGCCTGGTGAGTAGATTTTTGAATTGCTATAATGAATCTCACTGGACAGCTGTCAAAAAGATCCTAAAGTATCTCAAAGACACTGTCAACTTTGGTCTGTGCTACCAATGAGCATCAAAATCTTCAGAACTAATTGGCTACAGTGATGCTGATTATGCCAATGACGTCACAACTAGAAGGTCAACGACTGGATACATATTTATTAAAAATGGGGCTGCTGTGACATGGTCCAGTCAAAGACAACACACGGTCGCTCTATCAACCACAGAGGCAGAATTTATGGCGGCCTGTGCTGCCACTAAGGAAGCCGTTTGTATTAAACAATTGTTAAGTGACTTGTGTGAATCGAAGCACCCAACAGTAGAGATTAATATAGACAATCAAAACGCAATAAGTGTTATTAAAAATGTAAATCTTCATAAGAGGTGCAAACATATAGACACAAAGTACCATTTCATTAAAGAAAAGTATTATGCTAAAGTTATTGATCTTAAATATGTTTCAACAAGCAATCAACTTGCTGACTTTCAAACTAAGGCTTTACCAAGAGATAAATTTCAATATTTGAGAGACAAAATTGGACTGTTATCCATAAACATGCTATGTAACAAAAGGGGTAATAGTTAGAAACCATTCCTAAAAGAACAGAATATCGTATTATAGGCGGAAATAAGACAATGTGACTTTATATTATAAACGAATACATATAACAGCGTTACGGCCTATTAATAAATCACAACTACAATCACAATCCCTTTACAATACTTTCTTAAATTGGACAGCTACACTGATGATAATGAAAACATGTATTTTATTTTGTCCTATCCCATTCAAGAAACAAAAAGTTGGTGAAAGATGACAACCTAATTGTCGCGCTATGGATTCTTTTATTAAACTACAGTTTGCACCTGTATCTATAAGATAATTGATAGATATTTCATGTATAATAACTGTTGTTAAACATAGTTGGGTTTTTCTAAAAAAATAACTGATTTCCTGGAGGCTAGGTCTTTGTCAGAGAATTCTGCTACTCGCTTATGATAGCAGACTGACTCAATATGACCCTTTTCTTGCAATATGTACAGAATTATGTCCCAATCTCGCTATTTCTTGGAATTATTGGGGTCGTTAACTTAGGCGTTAAACATTGTGTTTGTATATGCTCGTATGTGTTATAAGTGAAACATCTTTTTTCACTGTTGAGTTTCACCGCTGGGATAACCGAGCCCGAGATTTCGGAAAGTCTCTTTTTAGTCTTTACGTATATCGAGAGAAGAGTTATAAGTTCAGCAGTTGTTGTGACTTTGATATTTAAGGAAGCCATTCTTACGTTAATATCAGTAATTCCATCACACACCAATGCAATCAATTGATCGTTGTTAAAAGAAATTTTAGTGTTATGGAGTAGACGAATTTTTCCCTAGCATATTGGCCATAAGAATCGGCCGAATCAGATGTATGTAATACGTAGCCTTAGCATGTTTCTCAGCTATTTTTTCTTTCTCGGGATAGACATCTATAATATTGCTACGGAGATTTTACCAGGACCTGCCTTGTGTCGGTTCCCAAGACTTAAACCATGTTAAAGCGCAACCTCTAAAGGCCTTACCGACTTTAGCTGCTGTTTTAATACCGCTCCACTTCCAATCAGCACGGAGGCTCTCGATGCTCTTACACCAGCTCTTGGCTCCGCAACTATTTTTGGTCGTGTCGAATATAGGCAGGGCGATGTCGTCGTCCTTTTGACATGTGGCCGAAGCAGCATATCGAATAGCGTCCAAAATGCATCCATTCTATAATAATAAGCGATATGTATATATAACAATTATTTGAGGGTCAAGGTTATTCCACTTTTGATGTCAAATAAGAAAATTAAAGGGACTTATATAATAGGAAACAAAAGGGGTAATAGTTAGAAACCATTCCTAAAAGAACAGAATATCGTATTATAGGCGGAAATAAGACAATGTGACTTTATATTATAAACGTATACATATAACAGCGTTACGGCCTTATTAATAAATCATAACTACAATTACAATCCCTTTACAATACTTTCTTAAATTGGACAGCTACACTGATGATAGTGAAAACATGTATTTTATTTTGTCCTATCCCATTCAAGAAACAAGAAGTTGGTGAAAGATGACAACCTAATTGTCGCGCTATGGATTCTTTTATTAAACTACAGTTTGCACCTGTATCTATAAGATAATTGATAGATATTTCATGTATAATAACTGTTGTTAAACATAGTTGGGTTTTTCTAAAAAAATAACTGATTTCCTGGAGGCTAGGTCTTTGTCAGAGAATTCTGCTACTCGCTTATGATAGCAGACTGACTCAATATGACCCTTTTTTTGCAATATGTACAGAATTATGTCCCAATCTCGCTCATTCTTGGAATTATTGGGGTCGTTAACTTAGGCGTTAAACATTGTGTTTGTATATGCTCGTATGTGTTATAAGTGAAACATCTTTTTTCACTGTTGAGTTTCACCGCTGGGATAACCGAGCCCGAGTTTTCGGAAAGTCTCTTTTTAGTCTTTACGTATATCGAGAGAAGAGTTATAAGTTCAGCAGTTGTTGTGACTTTGATATTTAAGGAAGCCATTCTTACGTTAATATCAGTAATTCCATCACACACCAATGCAATCAATTGATCGTTGTTAAAAGAAATTTTAGTGTTATGGAGTAGACGAATTTTTCCCTAGCATATTGGCCATAAGAATCGGCCGAATCTGATGTATGTAATACGTAGCCTTAGCATATTTCTCAGCTATTTTTTCTTTCTCGGGATAGACATCTATAATATTGCTACGGAGATTTTCCCAGGACCTGCCTTGTGTCGGTTCCCAAGACTTAAACCATGTTAAAGCGCAACCTCTAAAGGCCTTACCGACTTTAGCTGCTGTCTTAATACCGCTCCACTTCCAATCAGCACGGAGGCTCTCGATGCTCTTACACCAGCTCTTGGCTCCGCAACTATTTTTGGTCGTGTCGAATATAGGCAGGGAGATGTCGTCGTCCTTTTGACATGTGGCCGAA
Organism: Lymantria dispar; assembly: GCA_032191425.1. Taxonomy (NCBI): domain Eukaryota; kingdom Metazoa; phylum Arthropoda; class Insecta; order Lepidoptera; family Erebidae; genus Lymantria; species Lymantria dispar. The sequence continues at coordinate 1,742,910 of CM063456.1, forward strand.
GCAGCATATCGAATTGCGTCCAAAAGGCATCCATTCTATAATAATAAGCGATATGTATATATAACAATTATTTGAGGGTCAAGGTTATTCCACTTTTGATGTCAAATAAGAAAATTAAAGGGACTTATATAATAGGAAACAAAAGGGGTAATAGTTAGAAACCATTTCTAAAAGACTAGAATATCGTATTATAGGTGGAAATAAGACAATGTGACTTAATATTATAAACGTATACATATAACAGCGTTACGGCCTATTAATAAATCATAACTACAATCACAATCTCTTTACAATACTTTCTTAAATTGGACAGCTACACTGATGATAATGAAAACATGTATTTTATTTTGTCCTATCCCATTCAAGAAACAAGAAGTTGGTGAAAGATGACAACCTAATTGTCGTGCTTTTTTTTTGTGGGAGGGTCGCGGTCGGCGCGCCTCCGCACCACACCGCACGGGGCGGCAGAGGGGCTTAAGCACGAAACTCCCGCGACCCACCCAAAAACCATGTCGCCTTCGTCGTTGGGCCGACCACTGGAGCAGCGTTAACTTGTCGTCAGTGGTCGGCCCGACGGAATACCCCTAATTGGGGTACCCTCCCATCACCGACGTCCCCCCCTCGGGGAGGACGTCGGTCTTTCCTCACGCGGTCGGCCTCTCAGCGGGTGACGGACTAATCCCCGATCACGTCACCCGCGGCCTCGGCTAGGGCGGCATAAGGCGCAGATAGTTGCGCCTACGCCGCCCCAGTCGCCGGCGGCGGATCTCCTCATCGAGGCTGCGCTCCTCGCGCAGGCGATCCACCGCCTCCTTCCACGAGATCACTGTCTCGCAGAAGGCTGCGACCGCGTCCCAATTCCCGACGCTGTCGACCATCGCCCTAGCGATAGCCGGCAGCGTAAGGTCCGTACCGATGATTGCGACGAGTTCACAGCGCTACACTGCCCAAGCCCCGCAGGCCTCGAGCGTATGGCGCGCCGTGTCCTCGTCGCAATCGCAGTGGTGGCAGGACGGTGTACTCTCCCTCTTAACGACCTTGTGCAGGTATTTGGCGAAGCACCCATGCCCCGTCAAAACCTGCACCAGTCGGAAGGAGAGCACCCCGTGCCGCCTTTCCAACCACTGTATCAGCACCGGCCGGAAGGCCTCCACGATTCGCACCCCGAATCGAGGCCTCTCCTGTCGGACTGCCCAACGGGCGATGACGTCTCGGCGGGCGTCGACGCGCCAGGCGGTGAGATCCCTTAACGAGACCACACCGCCCTCCGCTCGCACCCCCGTCACCCGCCGATATAGTCCGGCGAGCATCTCCGCCTCCAGGTCCCACGGAGGAGTCCCGGCCAATAGGCACGCTGCCTCCGTCGCCACCGTGCGGTATCCGCGGATGGCCCTGACCGTCATGACCCTCTGTGGTCGCCACAGAAGGGCCCTAAGTCGGACGGTCATGGACCCCGCCCACACCGGTGCGCCGTACAGGGCCATCGACCGGATGACCCCCACGTACAGCCGTCGGCACGCAGCGCTCGGTCCGCCCACGTTCGGCATAAGCCACGATAGGGCGGACGCCGCGCCGACGAGCCGTGGAGTGAGCCTGCGGAAATGCTCCCGGAACCACCATCGCCCGTCGAGCACCAGGCCCAAGTACCTCATATGGTCCCGGATGCTAATGTCGACCGAGTGGACGGTGATCGAGACGCCGATGGGAGGGCTAATATGGTGCCCATGGAACAAGAGGGCCTCCGTCTTGCCCAGGGCGACCCTCAACCCCAGCGCCTCAATCCGCCTGACAACCTCCTCGATACTAGAGGTCGCCAGGCTTACCGCCTCTTCTAGCGTCTCACCGCGGGCTGTGACGAGCGTGTCGTCGGTGTAACAAATCACGCCCAGCCCGGGCGGGAGGCTCCCCCTCAACGCCCAGTCGTAGCCGATGTTCCACAGGGTGGGTCCGAGGAGCGACCCCTGTGGGACACCGCACACCTAATTGTCGTGCTATGGATTCTTTTATTAAACTACAGTTTGCACCTGTATCTATAAGACAATTGATAGATATTTCATGTATAATAACTGTTGTTAAACATAGTTGGGTTTTTCTAAAAAAATAACTGATTTCCTGGAGGCTAGGTCTTTGTCAGAGGATTCTGCTGTTCGCTTATGATAGCAGACTGACTCAATATGACCATTTTTTGCAATATGTACAGAATTATGTCCCAATCTCGCTATTTCTTGGAATTATTGGGGTCGTTGACTTAGGCGTTAAACATTGTGTTTATATATGCCCGTATGTGTTACAAGTGAAACATCTTTATTCACTGTTGAGTTTCACCGCCGGGATAACCGAGCCCGAGTTTTCGGAAAGTTTCTTTTTAGTCTTTACGTATATCGAGAGAAGAGTTATAAGTTCAGCAGTTGTTGTGACTTTGATATTTAAGGAAGCTATTCTTACGTTAATATCAGTAATTCCACCACACACCAATGCAATCAATTGATCGTTGTTAAAAGAAATTTTAGTGTTATGGAGTAGACGAATTTTTTCCCTAGCATATTGGCCATAAGAATCGGCTGAATCTGATGTATGTAATACTTAGCCTTAGCATGTTTCTCAGCTATTTTTTTCTTTCTCGGAATAGACATCTATAATATCGCTACGGAGATTTTCCCAGGACATGCCTTGTGTCGGTTCCCAAGACTTAAACCATGTTAAAGCGGAACCTCTAAGGGCCTTACCGGCTTTAGCTGCTGTCTTAATACCGCTCCACTTCCAATCAGCACGGTGGCTCTCAATGCTCTTACACCAGCTCTTGGCTCCGCAACTATTTTTAGCCGTGTCGAATATAAGCAGGGCGATGTCGTCGTCCTTTTGAAATGTGACCGAAGCAGCATATCGAATAGCGTCCAGAAGGCATCCATTCTATAATAATAAGAGATATGTATGTATAACAATTATTTGAGGGTCAAGGTTATCCCACTTCTGATGTCAAATAAGAAAATTAAAGGGACTTATATAATAGGAAACAAAAGGGATAATAGTTAGAAACCATTCCTAAAAGAACAGAATATCGTATTATAGGCGGAAATAAGACAATGTGACTTTATATTATAAACGTATACACATAACAGCGTTACGGCCTATTAATGAATCATAACTACAATCACAATCCCTTTACAATACTTTCTTAAATTGAACAGCTACACTGATGATAGTGAAAACATCTATTTTATTTTGTCCTATCCCATTCAAGAAACAAGAAGTTGGTGAAAGATGACAAACTAATTGTAGTGCTATGGATTCTTTTATTAAACTACAGTTTGCACCTGTATCTATAAGACAATTGATAGATATTTCATGTATAATAACTGTTGTTAAATATAGTTGGGTTTTTCTAAAAAAATAACTGATTTCCTGGAGGCTAGGTCTTTGTCAGAGGATTCTGGTACTCGCTTATGATAGCAGACTGACTCAATATGACCCTTTTTTGCAATATGTACAGAATTATGTCCCAATCTCGCTATTTCTTGGAATTATTGAGGTCGTTAACTTAGGCGTTAAACATTGTGTTTATATATGCCCGTATGTGTTACAAGTGAAACATCTTTTTTCACTGTTGAGTTTCACCGCTGGGATAACCGAGCCCGAGTTTTCGGAAAGTCTCTTTTTAGTCTTTACGTATATCGAGAGAAGAGTTATAAGTTCAGCAGTTGTTGTGACTTTGATATTTAAGGAAGCCATTCTTACGTTAATATCAGTAATTCCACCACACACCAATGCAATCAATTGATCGTTGTTAAAATAAATTTTAGTGTTATGGAGTAAACGAATTTTTTCCTTAGCATATTGGCCATAAGAATCGGCCGAATCTGATGTATGTAATATTTAGCCTTAGCATGTTTCTCGGCTATTTTTTCTTTCTCGGGATAGATGTCTATAATATCGCTACAGAGATTTTCCCAGGACCTGCCTTGTGTCGGTACCCAAGACTTAAACCATGTAAAAACGGAACCTCTAACGGCCTTACCGGCTTTAGCTGCTGTCTTAATACCGCTCCACCTCCAATCATCACGGAAGCTCTCGATACTCTTACACCAGCTCTTGGCTCCGCAACTATTTTTGGCCGTGTCGAATATAAGCAGAGCTATGTCATCGTCCTTTTGACATGTGGCCGAAGCAGCATATCGAAAAGCGTCCAGAAGGCATCCATTCTATAATAATAAGCGATATGTATATATAATAATTATTTGAGGGTCAAGGTTATACCACTTCAGATGTCAAATTAGAAAATTAAAGGGATTTATATAATAGGAAACAAAAGAGGTAATAGTTGGTAACCATTCCTAAAAGAACAGAATATCGTATTATAGGTAGAAATAAGACAATATGACTTTATATTATAAATGTATACATATAAGAGCGTTACGGTCTATTAAAAAATCATAACTACAATCACAATCCCTTTACAATACTTTCTTAAATTGGACAGCTACACTGATGATAGTGAAAACATGTATTTTATTTTGTCCTATCCCATTCAAGAAACAAGAAGTTGGTGAAAGATGACCACCTAATTGTCGTGCTATGAATTCTTTTATTAAACTACAGTTTGCACCTGTATCTATAAGACAATTGATAGATATTTCATGTATAATAACTGTTGTTAAATATAGTTGGGTTTTTCTAAAAAAATAACTGATTTCCTGGAGGCTAGGTCTTTGTCAGAGGATTCAGCTACTCGCTTATGGTAGCAGACTGACTCAATACGACCCTTTTTTTTTGCAATATTTACAGAGTTTTGACCCAATTTCGCTATTTCTTGGAATTATTGGGGTCTATAATTTAGGCCTTAAACATTGTGTTTGTATATGCCCGTATGTATTACAAGTGAAACATTTTTTTTCACTGATAAGTTTCACCGCTGGGATAACCGGGCCCGAATTTTTGGAAAGTCTCTTTTTACTCTTTACGTATATCGAGAGAAGAGTTATAAGTTCAGCAGTTGTTGTGACTCTGCTATTTAAGGAAGCCATTCTTACGTTAATATCAGTAATGCCATCACACACCAATGCAATCAATTGATCGTTGTTAAAAGAAAATTTAGTGTTATGGAGTAGACGAATTTTTCCCTAGCATATTGGCCATAAGAATCGGCCGAGTCTGATGTATGTAATATTGCCTTAGTAAGTCTCTCAGCAAATTTTTATTCTCGGGATAGGCATCAATAATATCATTGCGAAGATTTTCCCAGGACCTGCCTTGTGTCGGTTTCCAAGACTTAAACCATGTTAAAGCGGAACCTCTAAACCCCTTACCGGCTTTAGCTGCTGTCTTAATACCGCTCCACTTCAAATCAGCACGGAGGCTCTCCGTACTCTTCTATCAGATTTTGGCTTCGCAACTATTTTTGTCTGGGTTAAATATAGGCAGGGCAATATCGTCGTCCTTTTGACATGTGACCGAAGCAGCATTTCGTATAGTGTCCAGAAGGCATCCATTCTATAATAATAAGCGATATGTGTATATTACTATTATTTGAGGGTCAAGGTTATCCCACTTATTAAATTACGACTTATATAATAGGAAACAAAAGGGCGTAATAGTTAGTAACCATTCCTAAAAGAACAGAATATCGTATTATATGTAGATATAAGACAATATGCTATATGTGACAATTGTTATGTATATGACAATTGCTGAGAGACTTACTAAGGCAATATTACATACATCAGTCTCGGCCGATTCTTATGGCCAATATGATAGGGAAAAATTCGTCTACTCCATAACACTAAATTTTCTTTTAACAACGATCAATTGATTGCATTGGTGAGTGACGGCATTACTGATATTAACGTAAGAAAGGCTTCCTTAAATAGCAGAGTCACAACAACTGCTGAACTTATAACTCTTCTCTCGATATACGTAAAGAGTAAAAAGAGACTTTCCAAAAATTCGGGCCCGGTTATCCCAGCGGTGAAACTTAATAGTGAAAAAAAATATTTCACTTGTAATACATACGGGCATATACAAACACAATGTTTAACGCCTAAATTATAGACCCCAATAATTCCAAGAAATAGCGAAATTGGGTCAAAACTCTGTAAATATTGCAAAAAAAAAGGGTCGTATTGAGTCAGTCTGCTACCATAAGCGAGTAGCTGAATCCTCTGACAAAGACCTAGCCTCCAGGAAATCAGTTATTTTTTTAGAAAAACCCAACTATATTTAACAACAGTTATTATACATGAAATATCTATCAATTGTCTTATAGATACAGGTGCAAACTGTAGTTTAGTAAAAGAATTCATAGCACGACAATTAGGTGGTCATCTTTTACCAACTTCTTGTTTCTTAAATAGGATAGGACAAAATAAAATACATGTTTTCACTATCATCAGTGTAGCTGTCCAATTTAAGAAACTATTGTAAAGGGATTGTGATTGTAGTGATGATTTTTTAATAGACCGTAACGCTGTTATATGTATACATTTATAATATAAAGTCATATTGTCTTATTTCTATCTATAATACGATATTCTGTTCTTTTAGGAATGGTTACCAACTATTACCCCTTTTGTTTCCTATTATATAAATCCCTTTAATTTTCTTATTTGACATCTGAAGTGGGATAACCTTGACCCTCAAATAATTGTTATACATACATATCGCTTATTATTATAGAATGGATGCCTTCTGGACGCTATTCGATATGCTGCTTTGGTCACATTCTAAAAGGACGACGACATCGCCCTGCCTATATTCGACAAGGCCAAATATAGTTGCGGAGCCAAGAGCTGGTGTAAGAGCATCGAGAGCCTCCGTGCTGATTGGAAGTGGAGCGGTATTAAGACAGCAGCTAAAGCCAGTAAGGCCCTTAGAGCTTCCGCTTTAACATGGTTTAAGTCTTGGGAACCGACACAAGGCAGGTCCTGGGAAAATCTCTGTAGTGATATTATAGATGTCTATCCCGAGAAAGAAAAAATAGCTGAGAAACATGCTAAGGCTAAGTATTACATACATCAGATTCGGCCGATTCTTATGGCCAATATGCTAGGGAAAAATTCGTCTACTCCATAACACTAAAATTTCTTTTAACAACGATCAATTGATTGCATTGGTGTGTGGTGGAATTACTGATATTAACGTAAGAATGGCTTCCTTAAATAGCAGAGTCACAACAACTGCTGATCTTATAACTCTTCTCTCGATATACGTAAAGACTAAAAAGAGACTTTCCGAAAACTCGGGCTCGGTTATCCCAGCGGTGAAACTCAACAGTGAAAAAAAATGTTTCACTTGTAACACATACGGGCATATACAAACACAATGTTTAACGCCTAAGTTAACGACCCCAATAATTCCAAGAAATAGCGAGATTGGGACATAATTCTGTACATATTGCAAAAAATGGTCATATTGAGTCAGTCTGCTATCATAAGCGAACAGCAGAATCCTCTGACAAAGACCTAGCCTCCAGGAAATCAGTTATTTTTTTAGAAAAACCCAACTATGTTTAACAACAGTTATTATACATGAAATATCTATCAATTGTCTTATAGATACAGGTGCAAACTGTAGTTTAATAAAAGAATCCATAGCACGACAGTTAGGTTGTCATCTTTCACCAACTTCTTGTTTCTTGAATGGGATAGGACAAAATAATATACATGTTTTCACTATCATCAGTGTAGCTGTCCTATTTAAGAAAGTATTGTAAAGGGATTGTGATTGTAGTTATGATTTGTTAATAGGCCGTAACGCTGTTGTTTAGTATTGCCATACTAAATTGTAAATTACACATCTTATCTTTCATACTTCTGTCTCCCTCTCCCCTTCCATTTTTGTAGCTGTAACCGCGTGCATGTCACTCCGTGATATTAATTCAATAAACTGTACAATTCTGTAATTATCAATACAAGAAGTGCTTATTCAATCTCGGTGTACATTTATTTACATCCACTGCCTCAAGAAAACAGCAACGAGCTATATACGTAACATTTATATGGTCCTTCGAGGGTTTCAAGAACCGCCATTACAAGACAACTTCAAGCGCTTTATCAGCGTCGCTGGCCGCGCGGTAAGATATCATTACATGATTTTAAACTATATACAATCAGCATACAAAGGAAGAGCCCGAAACGCCAATCAGAGCCGTCCAACACATTCGGCTTTGAAACCGGCCAATCGGTAACTAGAACCGCGCCGCGTACGCTTCACAAATACCGCTGTACCCTTACAGCACTTTCTACAACAAAGAAAAAAGATGACGCAATCATCCTTTCAAACAGATTTAAAAGTTTTAAAACTCACAAGAAGTTCTTTAAAAGGAAAACTAACAAGAATATCCAACTTCGTACAATCTTGATACTACTACTACTGAAAATCTTCCGAGCGAATTAACTGTAAGATCACAAGAACTAACTACATTTTCACCAAGTACATTCATACATTCAAACTCAAATTGAGGTGATAGATCAAAGCGCCGACAGAATTTCGGTGCATGAGCAAGATTGTCAAACGACAGAAAACAAATATTACGCAGTGAAAGCGCAAATTGAATCGCTGATTTCAAGTTCTCAGCAGCTCTATTTACACTCTTCAACACTATGTCAACATGATTGTAGCATACGAAAACCTCGTGTCAAGCTGCCCCTGCTCGAGCTACCTAAATATGACGGAGACATACGTCAATGGCCTGCCTTCAAGAACATATTTTATGCTTCAGTAGACGGTGCTGATATACCAACGGTGAATAAATTACAATACCTGAAGTCCGCACTCTCGGGAGAAGCTGCTGGTCTGGTGTCTTCACTACTCATAACTGAAGAAAATTACAGGAAAGCTTTAGAAATACTCTCTAAACGGTATGAAAATCAAAATATTATTGTTAACTTTAATTTAAAAAGTGTAATTAATTATAGTTCTATATCGAAGCATAACTTAAAAGATTTCTTAGTAACTTTACAATAAAGTTTAGATTCACTAAAGGCAATTAACTTGCCTGTAGAAAGTTGGGATGTACTATTAATATTTTTAATAGCTCAAAAATTGGATAACTCATTACGTGCTGCCTGGGAGATAAATCGTAAAGATAATTCATTACCTAAATTGGCAGATTTTATAGATTTCCTTAACCAACGTAGAAATGCATTTGAATTAATTAATGATTGCAATGTTAAACAAAATTTAAAAAGTGTTCATGTAAATTCAGTTCAACCTGGCCATTGTGTATTATGTCAACAAACTCATAGGTTATACAAGTATCCAAATTACTTAGAAATGACTGTAAACAACCGTATTAATTTCATTAAGTCAAAGTCACTATGTTTCAATTGCTTACAGCCTTATAGCGCTAACCATAAATGTTCAAAGCTAAAATGTTTGTCTTGTAATCGCAACCATCATACGACTATTCATATAGATAGCCCACAGTTTAAAGTTAATTCTATTACTGATCAAACCTCAAGTAGCCCCACAGCTACTGCATCATTGAGTCAACAGCCAGTTGCTCAGGTTAAACAAAATAAAAATAATTCTACCATACCTCATATCCAGCAGGAAAATGCACATGTCACGCCAGCTACAGTCCTTATGGCTAAGACAAACGATTCTATTCTGCTCTCTACAGCAATAATTAAAATCCAAAACTCCACTGGGAAGTGGATAAATGCCCGAGCGCTTCTGGACTCAGCTAGCGAAGTACACATTATAACCCAAAGCCTTGCTACTGCTTTGAAACTTCCATTTATTTATAATGCTTGCACAATACAGGGTGTCGGCAACAATAGTAATACAGCTTAAGTCAGTATAAATACTTATATTTCTTCTCGCCTTACTAAATTTATTACTAACATATCACTTTTAGTGATGGAAAGTATCACAGTGCCGTTGCCACATAGCTATATAGATACACAAAACTGGAATATACCTAACACAATTATAAACAATCTCGCTGATCCCACCTTCTACTTACCAAGCACTATAGACCTACTCATAGGTGCTGAGCTTTTCTATTCGCTTTTATTAAGAGGTCTAATCAAGATAGGTCCAAGACTGACTAACATAATAGAGACGGTATTTGGATGGGTAGTCTCAGGTTTATACCCACTTGATACCCACACACACTTACACAATAGCATAGCTATTAGCTTGCATGCTTCACAATCCACAGATAAACTACTACAAAGTTTCTGGGAGCAAGAGGAAACACCCTCTTGCAAACTACAATCTCCAGAGGATAAGTTTTGTGAGGAATTATATCAGTCAACTACTATACAAGACAAAATAGGACGCTACATAGTCAACTTACCATTACATAAGGAAAAAGTAGCAGATCTAGGTAATTCGTTTAAAACAGCTTACCGGTGCTTATTAACTTTAGAAACAAAATTTCAAAATGATTCTTCACTATTTACTAACTATAAAGCTTTTATAGATGAATATATTCAATTAGGTCATGCATATTATGTAAAAGATTTTTCACCTAGTGATCACAATGCATATTACTTACCACACTTGCCTGTTATTAGGCCAGATAGTAGATCTACCAAGCTGCGAGTCGTTTTCAATGCTAGTTGTAAAACATCAACAGGTGTATCTTTAAATAACATACTTTATGTAGGTCCTAATATATACAAAGACTTGTTAGATATTATCATGCAATTCCGGGTACATAAATATGTATTTTCTTGTGACATTATTAAAATGTTTAGAGGTATTTTCATTGCACCTGAACAAAGATCTTTACAGAGAATTTTGTGGAGAGAATCTAAATCAGATCCTTTAAAATGTATTGAATTAGCTACTGTAACTTATGGCACTAAATGTGCACCATACTTAGCTTGTCGCACTATGCTTGATTTAGCTCAAAAGTACAAATTAACGCATAGCCTAGCATCTAAGTGCATGGATAATTGTGCTTATATGGACGATTACTTGAGTGGTAATCAGTGTCTATACAAGTGTACTGAATTATGCTTACAACTGATAGATTTACTTAAAATGGCTGGTTTTAAACTGCATAAATGGACAGCCAACAATCCTCAACTTTTGGAACAAATTTCCTCTTCAGAATGTGCTACTTCGTGCTCACCCTAAAATAGGGCGAAATTCCTAAAAGTGGAAACACTGCACGCTACTCCCATTGAGCTCAGTGTGACCAGATTTAGCAGAATTCTGCGATTTTAGCAGAATTCGATCCCTAATTTAGGGCTTAGCAGATTATGTCGCAGATTTCGAAAATTTGGCAGATTTTAGCATAATATTAAAAAGCCTTGCAGGAAAGTAGCAGAATTAGACATTGACTAAATAAATGTGTTTCACTAGAGTAGTTGCCCTAAACATATTTAAAAAATCAATTTTTCTTAAATAGTGTAAGTTTTTTTTTCTGAACGTTTTCTTTCTTTTTTTTTTGGTCGGTCATCGGCCGATCAGCTGATTTAAAGCGAAGTTTGTCTGTTTATGCAAGTGTTATCATTGATTTATTCGAATTCTAATAAACATTTAACAAAGTATGAATATGTTGTAGATTAAGTATCACTAACTTTATACATTTCAATCAGATACTACTACTACTACTACACGAAAAAGAGATGATAAATTTGAAAATTTTACATGTCACTAATTCATTAACAAATCGTTATTTTGCCTTAAAATATTTTTTCATGGGTTCCTACCGCCATTGCCTAACTCTCGTTTGACCAGTTGCCCATAACCTGATACACTCTGCATACAAATGTGAATAGAATTTAGAAACTTTTTGTTGATAAACATTTGAAAATATTAAGTTGCGTTTTCCTTTAATATTCATGCACATTAAAACTTCATCTATAGTAGAATTTTAGCATTTCTTCCGAAAAAAAATAGCAGATTTTAGCAGAATTCAAATGAGTAGATAGCATAATTTAAATCTGGTCACACTGCAATCTAAAATAACATAACCTAAAATAATTACGGAATCGTAATAATGTATTTCTAATCCTTGCGTATCTCCGCAGGCTGTATTGTTTTTTATGCAGTTCGTTATTGTTTTTTTAATATTATGTTACGCAGACGTAGTCAGGGGACATCGCTAGTTCATCATGTTGTCTCAATATCAGCGACATCAATTGCGACACTCAACATGGGTGGTTACAGAGAAAGATGACTCAAGAACACCTGGCGTAGACGACTCACGAATTGACGAATACTGATGGGAACGCTCGTTACTTTTCGATCGATCGCCGATCGTTATAGTCACCCTTAGAAGTAAATTATAATATTAATTATGTAACTTTAAGTTTATATTAAATTCGTTATACTACATCGGGTTTTTTTGCATCCTCTGCTGCCACCGCTCATAACTGGCGCAGTCTTGGTAGGATCGTAGATAAGGCTCTAATATCGACCCGTGCGATCCAGAATCTACGTGTGGTGCCAGTGAGGTGAATCCAGACATCGATTCAGCAATCAAAACCTGCTATGTTGTAAGTACTTTGAATCTTTCAAGTCCTTACTTAATTATCCTAATATCTTACCTAAGTATTTACCCATTTTTACCCGTAATATCCCATACCTAATTAAGCTAATTCCACCTTATATATTATAACTATATAAATTAATTGAATTATAAGTACTAGTGAATTATAAGTGATTTTTTTACGCGTTTCGTTAAATACTTTTCAAAATTTTTCACCCAAGAAGTACAAAAAGACCCATACGAGGTCGCCTAGCTTATCGAATAGGAATAGCCTCATAGACAGTAATAGAAAAGTGAAGCAACTTCAATATTTTGAAATGAATCGTAGTAAAAGAGGTCTCATTGATGGTCTCGGTTCCGTCATTAAAAACATTACAGGCTAGATACGCAAATTTAGCACAAATGATTTTATCCTTAGTGATAACGTAGATATAATTTCTCAAGAGGTAGATAAATTGCAGAACATTTTAGCATTTATAAAACCTTATGGCTCACTATATTGCAATTAGTTTTAACTCTATCCAGGCTATAATCGTTAAATTAATTAGTAAGTATATACGGTAAAAATAAAATATTAGATTTAGACATACGTGAATATTACGATATAATTAGGTTCGGCTCTTATTACATGAATAATGAAATAGTCTTAGTATTCAAGTTCCCAATAATCTTACCTTATACTTACGATTTATATAAAATATCCATTGTTCCCAACAAACATCATGAAATACTCATCCCATATTCCCAATTCCTTGCAATCCATTTGAAAGATTACAAGTACATAGAGGCTGAATGCCCGAAGTCCACAAAAGGGTATCTATGCGAAGAGATACGCAACATTTATAGGCAAAAGCCCCAGGACTGTATCCATAGCCTCATCACTCAGCAACATGAAATACCGGAATGCAATTCCATCATTCTTTCGCTACAGAAACCAGCTTACAAAAAACTCCATGATCGACATTATACTATCAGCTTTCTAAAACCAGTGAAGATAAGACTATCTTGCAGTCAAGATCTCTTTAAGATGGTCCAAGGCAGCTATCACGTTATAATCCCAAATAACTGTTATCTGGAGACACCTGAATTCAGAATCCCCAATGAAAAAGATCGACTTAAAGGTCAAGTATTGAAACTTATAGATGTACCGAGAATTGAAGAAAAAGCCCAAAAATTACTGCCATCGTTTAAACTCAATTCGATCAATCTGGATCACTTACATGCAACTAACAGGAAGATATTCCTACAAACAGCAGTTCAACCGACTAACAGCAGTTTATATCATACAACTATACCAATGTATCTACTCATGTTGGGCGCATCTATACTCATTAGCGGTTTGGCTTACCAAAGATACCATCTCAATCGTATAAGATCCCAGACAAGAAACTCGAATGACGAACAAATGAAGCAACAAGCTGTCTATGCCATCCCAGTTACAAGAAGAATTGATTTAAATAATCTCCCAGCTCAATTTGTGACATCTGTCACCAATAATCGCTGTTCTTCGGGGGGAGATGTTACGCAGACGTAGTCAGGGGACATCGCTAGTTCATCATGTTGTCTCAATATCAGCGACATCAATTGCGACACTCAACATGGGTGGTTACAGAGAAAGATGACTCAAGAACACCTGGCGTAGACGACTCACGAATTGACGAATACTGATGGGAACGCTCGTTACTTTTCGATCGATCGCCGATCGTTATAGTCACCCTTAGAAGTAAATTATAATATTAATTATGTAACTTTAAGTTTATATTAAATTCGTTATACTACATCGGGTTTTTTTGCATCCTCTGCTGCCACCGCTCATAACTATTATGTCAATAACAATTTAGCAGCGATTACACATATGTCATTTTCAACGTGTTCAAGACTTTGGTGAACGGGACGCTAATGCAATTTGGCCAAGAAAGTGTTAAGTGTGATTCAATGTGTTATCATATGTTAAGTGTAGTGTTTTTCGGTTTCTAATGCGCTCTCGTCGTGAGACGTATGGTCGTAACAAGGTACACTGGCAAAACTATTCTTTTGACAAGAAACAAATCACCTTATTTCGGGATTGGTATGAGCTGAGTCTGCAACTTTTAATGGTTTTTATGACATTATTCCTACACCTAGTTTTAATAATTCTAATAATAAATATAAAAATTTTGACAACAGTTTTAACAAAACGTTAATCGTTAATTGCTATCAGAATCACCGTATCGCCTATAGGGTGACTCACTTTTTAGGAGTCTTGAGGCACTAATGTTGTTGATGTTTACTATGTGGTTAATTAATATTGTCTTCTTTTTACATTTTTATTGGTTACTTGTGACCATTGTCTATAGTTTCCTTCAATATGTACAATCTTTTACCAGTCACCCTGTATAATTTAAAATAAGAATTAAGTTTAAGTTAAGTTTCTTTAAATATTGTTTTAGCATAAAGACAAGTTCTATCTTTATTGTAAAACGTTAATTCTCAGTTTGTACGGCGTCGTATGGGCTTATGGACTAACGCCGTGTTTGACAGAAGAACCTAAGGTTATAGTTTGATGTACCTAAAGCCCTTAAGTTCCTAGCCTATCTGATGGGATACCAGCACTGCGCTACCTAAGGTGACAGGTAGATGTGAGATGGATGTTTGGGTGGAGGATTGGTGATTCTCACTGCCGGTCAAGCAGACTCACAAGACCGTCAGAACTTACGGCTAAGGGTGTCTTGGCCACAGTGAGATGGAGGTTTGGGTGGAGGATTGGTAATTCTCACTGCCGGTCAAGCAGACTCACAAGACCGTCAGAACTGACCGCTAAGGGTGTCTTGGCCGCAGTGAGAGTGTAGTAACTGAGAGATGAATAAATTCAAATCTGATTTATTTTACAATATTTACACCTTATATACTATTTATTGCTAATACACACATATACCATTTTGTGTTAGTGTGTCGTAAGTGTGAAGTGTAACGCAGCGTTTTTAATCATGTCAGTGCAAATCTTGCAAATCTGCGCTGTTGTATGTTGACATGCTCTACTTATGAATTTGCTGCGTTGCATGTTCAATTTGCATTGAACATTCTGGGGTCTCTCAGGAACACGACTGCAGGTCGTATAATTCGATGACCTCATATGGTCCAATGTGTCCTTCCGTCGCTTGTGGTGTTTGGACTGTAGTCTGGGGGCGAGGTTTCCCATACCGAGGCCGTGGTTGTGGCGGAG
Organism: Lymantria dispar; assembly: GCA_032191425.1. Lineage (NCBI taxonomy): Eukaryota > Metazoa > Arthropoda > Insecta > Lepidoptera > Erebidae > Lymantria > Lymantria dispar. The sequence continues at coordinate 1,758,557 of CM063456.1, forward strand.
CTGTCCGCTGTTGGTCTATGTCTGTGGCTTGTGTTGTAGTTGTTTCCTTGTTTTGTCTTCTCGTAAGTCTATCTCGACATTGTTTGACTACCTGTGGTCTGAAATAAATTAAAAGACAAGCTAATACTATTAAGGAAAGAGATGTTACGGTGCTAGCCACATAGGAATGAGACTCTATTCGCCTCCATATTGTGTTATCTAATCTTGTTTTTAGCTTTGCTTCTGAAGCGGCTAAGTGGTCAAATATACTGGTGGAGCTATCTAATACTTCCTCCTTAGGTATGTCTGGTATCTCTGATTGGACTACTTGTGTGTCTAGAGTAAGATTACTCCTTTTAAAATATGATGCTTGCACAGTTGTTGTTGTTATTCGTTTAGCTGCAAGAATGTTGTTCAACGTCTTTATTACACAGCTTTCTGAAATGTGTAGTACTCCTATATCTTCTAGGTTAATCTCTTGTCTTTGTCCATCACATATTATCGAAGCTGATTGTGTTTTTGTAGTGATAAACATCCAAGTATTCTGCATGTAAAGTTGTTTCCATAGAATTGTAGATTGAATGTTGTATCTTCTTGATGTGCATTGTGATTTAGTGTTATTATTGTTGCTGAATAGCTGTTCAACAATGCAATTCTTGTTCAATTGCATGTTCTTAACAGCCACGGGATAGCAAACAAACTCCGATTTTTTGTGTAAACAATCTCTGAACTCGTCTTTACTTAACTCAATGTATCGTTCATTGTTATAGTCGAAGCCAATGAATGCTCTTGGGATTGACAAGCATTCAAAAGAACTCCCGGTCAACTTTTGAGGAATCGCCGTTATGTGTATTAACGTATATTTTCTTATGTCATGAATAGGATAGTACGCAAATACGTTTATATGTGTTACATTTATTTCCATGTTAGTCTGTATTAATTGATCCTGAATTATCCTTAAGTTTCCAGGTAACTTTTGATTGGTTGTTTGTATTATATCATTAGCGTATTTAGGACTCAAAATCGTGTATATTGATGCGTTATTTAGGTATATCTCAAGTAACCCGTTGTAATAGTGAATAATCTCTGTTATGTAATTGCTCGCTAATTGATACATTTGTATTACTTGTATTTTCACATTGTTAGCGTCTACCATCTTATACCATACGTCGTTATCATACATGAATGCTATAGCTTCATTTAATTTTTTTTCAAAATTCTCTAACTTTTTCTTAATCCGCTCCTCGGTTTGGTTTACAGCGGATACTGTAGATAACAATATGTTTGTTTGATGATTGGCGGCGTTTATAAGTTCTTGTTGATTGCTACTTAATGAGTCAATACTTCTATATACTTCATCGTTGATTCCGAACTCGTATGTTAACATTTGTCCTAATAATCCACGTTTCCTTCTAGAAATCTTTATCCCAGTAAGGTAATCCTTTATCTTCTCAAATCGTGCTTTCTCTTCGTTCAAATGATAATAAAATTCTGCACAATGGGTGTCTTTTGTATACTGTTGCGTGTCAGTGCATAACTTTTGAAACTGAGTAGTTATTTTTATTGTATTATTTAAATTCAGTTCCAAATCACTCCTTTCGTAATTAGTTTCTATTCTAAAACTCCCTCTGTTTATTGTTGAAGTACCTATTTGTTCTACATATAGGCCTGGATTTAAATGTTTCATAGTAAACATTGATGTACTTGTTACTTGTCCAATACACAATAATAATGTAGTATAGAGTAACACGCTCTTCCAACCTGACTTAAGTGTCTTAACAAACTTTTTCTTTATGGTATTTGTTGCTATGCTACAATTCACAGGCTTTTCGGTATTTTTACCTAACGTATTCGTGTTAGTAGTTAATTCTTCCTGATATACAGGTAAAGGAATTAATGTATGTATTGATCGTTTTTGATTATACGGCAAGTCAGCGTTTTCTATTCGACCTCCAACTCGCAATAATCCATCGTTATCAATAAATGGATCTAGTGTGGATAATTTACTGTTTTTCTGCAGTGATTTTTTCTTTCGAATAATTTCTTTTTCATCGTAAAATTCTTCTTGTTGCAATATGCATAGAATTCGTTTCTCTGGTTCTTCTAATTCCGTACAGGATAATGGTTCGTGCTTTTTGCGCTTGTTGATAAATCTGTAGCAATACGCTAATGTTCTTATCATTTTATTATAGTTAGAAAATCGACTCCAGATGTCATACTTTTCATTCGTAGTATTAATTGTTGTTGATAAACAGTACTTGGCTTCTTCATTTGGCTGTGGTGCTGTTGTTGTAATTGGTATATCACTCGTCTGCAATCATGGTGGGCCGTTCCACCATAAGAAAAAGTTCATTAATTTTTCTGGCTCCAATCCTCTTGATATAATGTCGGCTGGGTTTTCAGACGATATGACATGATTCCATTGAGCGTTTGGTATTATGCTGTTAATTTCTGACACTCTGTTGGCCACGAACGTATGCCATCTCCCAGGATCTTCTTTTATCCATCCCAACGTGATCATAGAATCCGTCCAGCATGAAATCACGGTATTGTTATCACCGTTTAGAGCATTTTTTATTTTTTCTATTAATTTAGCCAATAATACTGCGGCGCATAGCTCAAGACGCGGTAATGTTGTTTTTTGTTTTTTCGGTGCCACTTTTGACTTAGCTTGAAGCAATGCTATGTAGTAACTGTTATTCACCATTACTCTGCTATAGACGACAGCCCCGCATGCTTTCTCTGAGGCGTCGCTAAATCCATACAGCTCAAACTTTGTCCTGTCTATCGTGTGACACCATCGTGGTACTTGTATACTTTCTATGTTTTTTAACTGTTTTTGTATTTCTGTCCATTTATTTCGTATTATGTCATTTACTGGTTGTTCCCATTCCATCCCAGACGTCCACAGTTGTTGTACTAGTAATTTTAGTGTTATGATGATGGGGCCAACCAGCCCAACGGATCAAATATTTTCGCCACCTCTGACATAATGAACCGTTTGGTGGGTTTAGTGTTTTCTGTTATATTTATTTGAAAACAGAATTTATCTTCACCTGGAGACCATATAATTTCCAACGACTTTCTTGTTTCGTCCAAGGGAAGTTTCAGCATCCGACTTTCTTCGTTATCGCATGTTAAATTGTTCAGCAATTCCGAACTATTTGAAGACCATTTTCGTAGTTGGAAACCACCTTTGTTTAACATTGCTATTAATTGTTCTTGTAACTCCTTGACGGAGCTTTCCTGGGATTCTCCTGACAAAATATCGTCAACATAGAAATCCTGTAACGTTACTCTACTGGCGATAGAGTAATTGTCTTGTTCGTTTAATGCTAGTTGTTGTAATGTTCTCACGGCCAGATAAGGCGCGCTTGTTGTGCCATAAGTGACCGTTGTTAGTTCGTATTCACTAATGGCCTTTTTTGGAGAAAATCTCCATAAAATTCTTTGATATTTATAGTCTTCTTGGTCTATTTTTATGAACCGGTACATTTTCATAATGTCAGCCATGAAAGCAATCTTATGCGTTCGCCAGCGTAATAATATGTTTGATAAGTCTTGTTGAAGTCGTGGTCCTTTATGTAAATTGTCATTAAGGCTTATTTTACTACTTGTTTTACTAATAGCGTCAAATACCACTCGTAGTTTTGTTGTAAGAGAGTCTTCTTTTATTACCGCTTGGTGGGGAATATAATACTCTCCTGTGTAATATTCTGGTTTAGGTACTTTTCTCATATGACCCATATTTAGGTACTCGTACATAAATTCCTTGTATTGTTGGCGTAAATTTTCATTTTTTTCGAACTGACGTTCTAGTTGTAATAGTCGAGCCACGGCTTTTTTTTTTGACTCGCCATATTTTATGTTTGCGTCCTTAAACGGCAGTCGTACCGTATAAGTGCCGTCGAAACTTCGTATTGTAGTATTTGTATAGTAATTTTCACACAACTCATCATCTTTGGTGAGTGCATAGTGTCGTGGAATTTCTTCTAATTCCCAAATTTTTGTTAATTGTTGTATGTCGTCGGTGCGAGTCATCATGCTTAATACTTTGATACCACCGTTTGCATCTTGCGGATATAACCCGGATAAAATCCAACCCAATTCTGTTTCTTGAGCGATTATACCGCCTTGTAGTCGTTTAAAACCTTGTAATAGTATTTTACTGTATTCTTGGGCACCTAAAATTATGTCTATAGGTCCCTTTTTGTTGTACGTTGGGTCTGCCAATAGAACATTGTCCAACTCTTGTAGTTGTTGTAAGTTACTTCTTGGTAACGAGTTTGTAAGCTTCGGTAGTACCACAAGCGTTACAGGTAGTCTGTACTCACTAGAGTACCTTGGTTGTAGGTTTATGTTAATTGTATATTTCGATGTCTTAGGTTCGTTGTCTCCAATGCCTTTTATTTCGGCTTGGACCTTTTGTCTTGGATACGACAGCAGATGTGCTACTTCTTCCGTGCAAAATGACGCTTCTGAACCCTGATCACACAATACTCTTAATAATTGTGGTGTTCCATCATACGACGTGGTTTGTAATAGCGCTGTGGCTAATAAGACCGTATTTTTTGCCTCTAAATTGGTAGCTGATAAGTTCGATAGCGTTGTGTTTTGTTTTATATCACTCACAGTTGGTTTAGGAGTGAACTTTTTCGTATACTCAGAAGACTCTGGTTGTCTTTTAATTGAATCGAATGTTCGGTGTAATAGTGTGTTATGACCTTTATGTTGACATATTTCACATTTTGTATAAAACTCGCTCATGCATTGTATTTGTTTATCATTATTTAAGCAGCGTTTGCACATTCCTTTGTCTGAGACTTCCTTATATCGTTGTGTTACGTTCAAGGTTTTAAAACTAGGGCATTTATTTATATTATGTTCTGTGCTTTTGCAGTACCAGCAATGTTTACTTTTTGATGATTCTGCTATTGGTACGTGCGTACCCCGTTGTTTATTTATTGTATGATTCACCGAGTTATTACTCAGGTGATTATACGTAATTTTTTGCTGCTCGTAAGACTTTAAACTTTTAAATCTTTTTTCTAAAAACTGTAACATTTCTTCAAACGATTCCAATTTGTTTGGGTGTTGTAACTGATCCTCGTATTTTGAGTCAGTTTGTTGGTCCCATTTCCAGGCCAAAAGTCTAGCCAAAATAGGGTCCCATGTTGAAATGTCAATCCCTTGATGTTTTAAAGATTCCAAACATTCTTTTATGGTGTCGTGCATGTCTCTTAAATCCGCTGCATTCGCAACATTTAGCTTAGGTAAATCTAATAGTTTATCGATGAATTTAGTTGATATCATTCGTTCGTCTTCATAACGTTGCGTAAGCAATTTCCACGCGGTTTCATAGTTCGATTCACTTATCGTTAGATGACGTATAATTTTTGCTGCGTCACCTTTTACATTTGTCTTTAAATATTGCATCTTTTCTACTAATGAAATATTTTTATCTTCATGAATAATTTTTTTGAATAAATCATGAAAAGTATACCATGAGTCATAACTCCCCGTAAAAGTTGGAATTGAGATATGGGGTAGTTTTCCTGACGACTGTGTTAAGGTCATTTTTTTCACTGGAACTGTCATGGATTTTTTCTTCCAGCATTTCCATTGTAGTATCGAACTCAGTTTGGGTATTTTCAAAATATTTATTTTTGAAGTAAAGGTGTCCCGATGTATCCTCCTCCAATAATAATTCAATGTGTGTTTCTTCAATAACCTGCCATCGTTTTTGTAAATTGTTTATTGTAGTTTGTAAATGCCATATAGGTTTGTTTTCAGTGACTGATTCTTTCGCCTGAATTAGCCTTTTTGACATCTGGGATATCCGGAACATTTGTATAAACGTCTTGGGATTCCCGCTCCCTTCTTCTTCGTTTGTGTTTTGTTCTTCAGGTTTATATATCGCCTGAACAAGTTGATGTCTTTCTTCATATTTTTGTAGGTGGGCTAAGCCCTCGTTGTATTGTTTCTGGATATTTCCAAAGTAATTTGTGGTGATATATTTGTGAGATGATAACATCTCTTGTTTCTCCAGTTTCGAGTGATTCTCTTGCACCCATTGGAAAATAGTAGTTAGTGTTTGTCTTTTTTCGTCAATGTATTTTTGTGTTCTTCGGCTCACGGAGTCCTTTTTAATGTTTGTAATTATCCTCCTGATCTCGTTATAATCCTCCTCCTGGCTCCTGATTGCTGTGTTTATTCCTTGTATGTCCATAGTGCTTCTTTTTGTCTCTTCCCTAATAGCCCTACCCTAACTTCCCTACTACTAATGTTTTAAGTCAATACTTATCGTACCTGCGCTCTCGATATAACAAGTCCCTGAAGGTGCGACTTCTCAATCTGCTGGTGAGTCCCGCTTGTGGGAGGCCAGTGACCGAACCGCAACGAGGCTTTCTGACAGAGTACGTAAGTAAAAGTCCTTTAGTCAATTCCGAAACTGATGCTTTGTTGAGTACACCAGCCCGTTCTTAACTGATTTGTATGTCTGTAATGTCACACCTACGGGGGGGTAAGAGGGAGGAAAAAAAAACTTTACTTTTTGCTCGAAGGACCAAATGTACGGCGTCGTATGGGCTTATGGACTAACGCCGTGTTTGACAGAAGAACCTAAGGTTATAGTTTGACGTACCTAAAGCCCTTAAGTTCCTAGCCTATCTGATGGGATACCTGCACCGCGCTACCTAAGGTGACAGGTAGATGTGAGATGGATGTTTGGGTGGAGGATTGGTGATTCTCACTGCCGGTCAAGCAGACTCACAAGACCGGTCAGAACTGACGGCTAAGGGTGTCTTGGCCACAGTGAGATGGAGGTTTGAGTGGAGGATTGGTAATTCTCACTGCCGCTCAAGCAGACTCACAAGACCGATCAGAACTGATGGCTAAGGGTGTCTTGGCCGCAGTAAAATAAATTCAATTCTGATTTATTTTACAATATTTACACCTTACATACTATTTATTGCTATGTGCTATGTGGTAGTAGGCTTCGAATACTACCAACCCTTGCTTTGTTCGTGGGTGTCGTAAAAGACGACTAAGAGCCCTAGATTGACCCTGACCAACTCCATCTGGTACCATTTGGGTCAACGAATACATTCCCAAGGAGGGTTGACGTCAGGCAGGTGGCCGGTCATAAAAGTCATTGCCGAAACTTTTTGCAATATGTCAAACAGATGACATATTGCGTCGACCCCAAGTAATTGGGATAAGAGCAAGATGATGATGATGATGATACTATTTATTGCTAATACACACATATACCATTTTGTGTTAGTGTGTCGTAAGTGTGAAGTGTAACGCAGCGTTTTTAATCACGTCAGTGCAAATCTTGCAAATCTGCGCTGTTGTATGTTGACATGCTCTACTTATGAATTTGCTGCGTTGCATGTTCAATGTGCATTGAACACAGTTCATGGATTCTAATTTTATCTACTTAGTTATTTCCTACATAGTCTTTGTAATACAGTGTACTTGTCTACTTTAATTAATATTAACAATTCAATATAATTTATTGTGAAAGGGCGGGAGTATGTTTAGTATTGCCATACTAAATTGTAAATTAAACATCTTATCTTTCATACTTCTGTCTCCTTCTCCCCTTCCATTTTCGTAGCTGTAACCGCGTGCATGTCACTCCGTGATATTAATTCAGCTGTTATATGTATACGTTTATAATATAAACTCACATTGTCTTATTTCCACCTATAATACGATATTCTAATCTTTTAGGAATGGTTTCTAACTATTACCCCTTTTGTTTCCTATTATATAAGAAAAAAAAAAAAAAAAAAAAAAAAAAAAATTATATAAGTCCCTTTAATTTTCTTATTTTACATCAGAAGTGGGAAAACCTTGACCCTCAAATAATTGTTATATATACATATCGCTTATTATTATAGAATGGATGCCTTCTGGACGCTATTCGATATGCTGCTTCGGCCACATGTCAAAAGGACGACGACATAGCCCTGCCTATATTCGACCCGGCCAAAAATAGTTGCGGAGCCAAGAGCTGGTGTAAGAGTATCGAGAGCTTCCGTGATGATTGGAGGTGGAGCGGTATTAAGACAGCAGCTAAAGCCGGTAAGGTCCTTAGAGGTTCCGCTTTAACATGGTTTAAGTCTTGAGAACCGACACAAGGCAGGTCCTGGGAAAATCTCCGTAGCGATATTATAGATGTCAATCCCGAGAAAGAAAAAGTAGCTGAGAAACATGCTAAGGCTAAGTATTACATACATCAGATTCGGCCGATTCTTATAGTCAATATGCTAGGGAAAAATTCGTCTACTCCATAACACTAAAATTTCTTTTAACAACGATCAATTGATTGCATTGGTGTGTGGTGGAATTACTGATATTAACGTAAGAATGGCTTCCTTAAATATCAGTCACAACAACTGCTGAACTTATAACTCTTCTCTCGATATACGTAAAGACTAAAAAGAAACTTTCCGAAAACTCGGGCTCGGTTATCCCAGCGGTGAAACTCAACAGTGAAAAAAGATGTTTCACTTGTAACACATACGGGCATGTACAAAGACAATGTTTAACGCCTAAGTTAACGACCCCAATAATTCCAAGAAATAGCGAGATGGGGACATAATTCTGTACATATTACAAAAAAGGGTCATATTGAGTCAGTCTGCTATCATAAACGAGCAGCAGAATCCTCTGACAAAGACCTACGTTTATAATTTAAAGTCACATTGTCTTATTTCCACCTATAATACGATATTCTGTTCTTTTAGGAATGGTTTCTAACTATTACCCCTTTTGTTTCCTATTATATAAGTCCCTTTAATTTTCTTATTTAACATCAGAAGTGGGATACATCCTTGACCTTGACCCTCAAATAATTGTTATATATACATATCGCTTATTATTATAGAATGGCTGCCTTCTGGATGCTATTCGATATGCTGCTTCGGCCACGTGTCAAAAGGACGACGACATAGCCCTGCCTATATTCGACACGGCCAAAAATAGTTGCGGAGCCAAGAGCTGGTGTAAGAGCATCGAGAGCTTCCGTGCTGATTGGAAGTGAAGCGGTATTAAGACAGCAGCTAAAGTCGGTAAGGCCCTTAGAGGTTCCGCTTTAACATGGTTTAAGTCTTGGGAACCGACACAAGGCAGGTCCTGGGAAAATCTCCGTAGCGATATTATAGATTTTAAATAAAACTACTTTACGGATTTTATCGGGTTTGTATTTGATTTTTGATTACCCGACGTATCGAACACTTTACAGCGTTCATGATCACGGGTGGACTAAGATCTCTCACGTCCAACAAGTCATCGTTACTGCAGAAAATTTATAATTATCTACCCGATACAGAAATTAGTTATTAAATATTGACCCACATTTTGATACAAAATTTATTGCCAGTGTAAGAAGAAAAATGATTCTATATGAAAAAATTATATTGTTTATGGTTAGTAATAATTAAACATTAAAATTAATAGTAATTATATTTAAAAACTAACTAATAATCTAGTATACTACCACCGGATCGGAACACGGTTACACTGAGAAAGATCCGGCAAGAAAACTCAGGTAACATGATGCTAAATTAAAGTTAATTTTGAAGGCGACTTACTTTATGTTACTAAAAGGTTTTAATTTATAAAATTATCTTTAGTTATTATTATTGTGGGTCAAATCTATACAATATGAGCTCACGGTGTCTTGCAGTCTTGTGGTTGTCTTTTTGGATTTGTTTTTAATAATGTTTATAACAGGATCCCAGCTTGATGGTAACACCCAGCCATCCTTTCTATTGAAATTTTTGTGTTTTTTAATCTCAATAGCCTCGCGTACCATTCTAGGCAGGTATCGGTGTTCTTTTGCGAGGATTTGTGGTTTATCAAACCTGATGTTATGGTGGGCGCGGTCCTGACTATGTTCACAGACTGCAGACCTAGTGTCCCGGCGGTGCTTCACATCGGCCTTGTGTTCTTTGATCCGAGTTCTTATGGATCTCTTTGTTTGTCCAATGTAAGAGAGACCACAGTCACAGTCAAGTTTATATACTCCTGCATCTTGTAAAGGGATCTGGCACTCAACACCGATACCTGCCTAGAATGGTACGCGAGGCTATTGAGATTAAAAAACACAAAAATTTCAATAGAGAGGATGGCTGGGTGTTACCATCAAGCTGGGATCCTGTTATAAACATTATTAAAAACAAATCCAAAAAGACCACCACAGGACTGCAAGACACCGTGAGCTCATATTGTATAGATTTGACCCACAATAATAATAACTAAAGATAATTTTATAAATTAAAACCTTTTAGTAACATAAAGTAAGCCGCCTTCAAAATTAACTTTAATTTAGCATCATGTTACCTGAGTTTTCTTGCCGGATCTTTCTCAGTGTAACCGTGTTTCGATCCGGTGGTAGTATACTAGATTATTAGTTAGTTTTTAAATATAATTACTATTAATTTTAATGTTTAATTATTACTTAAAATAAACAATATAATTCTTTCATATAGAATCATTTTTCTTCTTACACTGGCAATAAATTTATTATGAAAATGTGGGTCAATATTTAATAACTAATTTCTGTATCGGGTAGATAATTATAAATTTTCTGCAGTAACGATAACTTGTTGGACGTGAGAGATCTTAGTCTACCCGTGATCATGAACGCTGTAAAGTGTTCGAAACGTCGGGTAATCAAAAATCAAATACAAACGCGATAAAATCCGTAAAGTAGTTTTATTTAAAATGTATAATACTCGCGTAAACATCAGATATTATAGATGTCTATCCCGAGATAGAAAAAAATAGCTAAGAAACATGCTAAGGCTAAGTATTACACTCGTCGCAATCATCGGTACACTCGTCGCAATCATCGGTGCAGACCTGACGCTGCCGACCATCGCTAGGGAGATGATCGGCAGCATCAGGAATTGGGACGCGGTCGCAGCCTTCTGCGACGCAGTTATCTCGCAGAAGGAGGCGGCGGGTCGCGAGCGCGAGGAGCACAGCCTCGATGATGCGACCCGCCACCGGTGACTGGGGCGGCGCAGGCGGGAGTACCTGCGTGCAATGCCGCCCTAGCCGAGGCCGCGGGTGATGTGACCGGGAATTAGTCCGTCACCCGCCGAGAGGCTCACCGCGTGAGGAAAGACTAACGTCCTCCCTGAGGGGGGGACGTCGGTCGATGGGAGAGTACTCCAGGTAGGGGGTATTCCGTCGGGCCGACCACTGATGACAAGTAACCCTGCTCCAGTGGTCAGCCAAACGACGAAGGCGACGTGGTGTTCGGGTGGGTTGCGGGAGTTGCGTGCTTAAGCCCCTCTGTCGCCCCGGACGGAGTGGTGCGGAGGCGCGCCGACCGCAGCCCACTCCAAAAAAAAAAAAAAAGGCTAAGTATTACATACATCAGATTCGGCCGATTCTTATAGCCAATATGCTAGGGAAAAATTCGTCTACTCCATAACACTAAAATTTCTTTTAACAACGATCAATTGATTGCATTGGTGTGTGGTGGAATTACTGATATTAACGTAAGAATGGTTTCCTTAAATATCAAAGTCACAACAACTGCTGAACTTATAACTCTTCTCTCTATATTCGTAAAGACTAAAAAGAGACTTTCCGAAAACTCGGGCTCGGTTATCCCAGCGGTGAAACTCAACAGTGAAAAAAGATGTTTCACTTGTAACACATACGGGCATATACAAACACAATGTTTAACGCCTAAGTTAACGACCCCAATAATTCCAAGAAATAGCGAGATTGGGACATAATTCTGTACATATTGCAAAAAAGGGTCATATTGAGTCAGTCTGCTATCATAAGCGAGCAGCAGAATCCTCTGACATAGACCTAGTCTCCAGGAAATCAGTTATTTTTTTAGAAAAACCCAACTATATTTAACAACAGTTATTATACATGAAATATCTATCAATTGTCTTATAGATACAGGTACAAACTGTAGTTTAATAAAAGAATCCATAGCACGACAATTAGGTTGTCATCTTTCACCAACTTCTTGTTTCTTGAATGGGATAGGACAAAATAAAATACATATTTTCACCATCATCAGTGTAGCTGTCCAATTTAAGAAAGTATTGTAAAGGGATTGTGATTGTAGTTATGATTTATTAATAGGCCGTAACGCTGTTATATGTATATGTCGGCGTTGGGCCAGGAATTAGATTGTCCATATTAAAATATCGAGTATGTAATCACTGTATTTATTAGGAGTTATTGCTGGAGAAGTGAGTGAAGTAAAACTGTCCTCTATTCTAATCTTACAATGTTTTTATAACCTCCGCTTTACAATGAAACGGTCTAGTCTTAGTAACTACAATTACTTTTTATAACAAACAAATAAAACAACTACTTTGCTATCGGCATATAGCTAAATAATAATGATACATAATTCCAAATAGTCAATTTTACACAATTTACATTAATGTAATTAAAGGAAATATTGTTCTCATATATTGTTCAACAGACGGCGCTCTAACTAAAAATAAATTACAATCTTTATTGTGTAAAAACTAAATATGGTTACAAATAATTACATTAATTCTAATCGATTTTAATTTGATCAATTATATAAATATTTAAACAATTAAATCAAGGATTTCTAGAAATACATTCAAAAAGTGTCTTAAATATCATAGCATGATAAATAGCAGTGTTGTTACTACAAATAATTATTTAAATATTAGTTGCAAATATTTCAAACATGTTTATAAACTATAATTGATAACACATACATCAACAATTTACAAATATTGCCGATAGAGGGCGATATGCGGCCATACGGCCATACTGACTCCAGCGCGTCCCTTGCGCTGTTAAGGCGTCACCCACCAAGGGATCTAGCCATCCACAAGGCATCACCCATCCTGGGATCTAGCCAACAAGGCCAGGTTTAAGGATACGCATGATGGCCAGCCAGCGCTTTAGGAAGGATGTTTTGGATAGAAAAAGCATTTGCAAGGCATCACCCACCAAGGGATCTAGCCAACCACAAGGCATCACCCACCAAGGGATCTAGCCAACCACAAGGCATCACCCATCCTGGGATCTAGCCAACACAAGACCAGGTTTAAGGATACGCATAGTGGCCAGTCAGGGCTTTAGGAAGGATGTTTTTGATAGGAAAAATAAAAAGCATGTTTCCAAATTAGTATTCACCCGCCCATACGGCATTACTTTGATAAAAAAATAAAAACAGTTTTTGCAACAGGCGCTCGTCATAAAAAGTCATGGCTAGCGATACTTACACCACATCCGCGGAGATAATTATGCTTCAATATATATCGGTCATTAGGCAATACCTCCTAAAGTGCCATGGGACCCTCGAAGAGAGTGCGTCGATCATGGCGATGCACGAAAACAAAATTGCCAAAAAATACATTTATTTTGGCTTTACCTTTGTCAAATCAATTAACTCTAGAAAAGATCGCTCATCCATCCTTTTCTTACAGACGCTTAATCTTTTGTCCGTTCGTCGTCCTCTACCTGCAACATCTCGATAAAACAGCGGTTAATATTTTTGCTGAACAATACTCCCAGTAATATTGCATAGTTTATAGCCAACTGGAAATCGTGAAGAGCACTGTGGCATGGTTTTCAAGCTCAACTACAGAAATAAATATCTTTGATAATTTTCACAATTCGTACCACTTGAACATTTGCTCTACTAGTTCCCTTAGCTACAAGGCCTATAAGGTATATTCAATACCGCATTTATTCACTATTATAAGACGAGAGGAGTTCCAAATATAGTTACAACTTCACGAAAAGGCTATGAGGTATAGCCGATTGTGACGTGCGATCGTTAGTGTTAAAGTACTATAAAGACGCCATGAATGCAGCCTGTAATGTCAGCGCACACAGTATGAAGATTATATTAAATTTTATAGATTGGAAGTCGATTGTTTTACGCCCGATTTCGGCTTTACGAATGTTAGCTAATTCGGGTACCAATATTGTTCGCCGATTTTAGCCAGTACTTTTTCGCAACAAAAGTTGTGGTAGTCTCGCAATAGTCCTTATATTGCGGTGGAGGTAATAAACACATTAATGGAAACAAATTAGATCCAAATTCAGAACAAAAATTTACGGATCGCACAGAGCTGTCCTGCGCGGGATTCGAACCACACTGGCACGATATCTTAACCACTACGTCATCTGTGCAGTGCAGTGTGATCGTAACACGAGTTTCTAACGGTAATTACATGAAACGATACTATTTGAACATTACGGCTCAGCCATATCTTGTTAAATGACAAAGTATACACTACTGTCAGAGTCAATCTCCTTTATTGAAGGATCACTCTTCTGCCCTACATGAAGCCAAGTATGATCAAGAGTGGATGAATTTACGACGAGATAAACAATTATTTCGTTTTAGAGCATATGGTTTACTTAACACAGATTAAGACTAATCTGTATTAACTAAGCAGTCACCCTTTCGATATTCTACTTTAAACTAAAGATTTTAAAGAAAGGCTACCAGTTATGCACTCCTAGAGTGTGCTCTTTCTGCCTTGCCTTGAAACCTTAAGTGAATTTCAAGTTACAACATAATCAGTTACCACTGTAAATAATTGACCACCTAAGAAGTGACGGAAATGCCTTCAGCTCACGAGCGGTATTTATTTCAACGCACATGGTTCACATGCTGAACTACGCGAGGACTTTTGAGCATTTAGTGATATTTAAAGTGAAGGCAGCTTGTCTCATTTTCATAGCGTTATAGAGGTGATAATCTATAGGGTCTGCGTTGAACTATTTCATCAGCCTTTTAGTTTTATTGTTAACGCACTGGTCTTTATTTGCGAAACACAGTTGCAGAGTATGAAACTAGATTTAAAAGCTTGAGAACATCATGTAACTTAAAACAATATCGAGTCGTTTAGATTGAAGTTAAAATCAAAGTTATAGATAACATGGAGGGTTCATTTAAAAAATTTTTCAATTGCTTTTCTTTTCTAATCATTTTACAATATATTTTTTGATTTTTTTTACTTTTATTTTGTTTATAATACTATTTAATTAGCTTAAATTTGTAAGTGCATAACTTAAGTACATAGTTTTTGTTCGTTATTTGAGTAGATTTTGTTTATTATCTATCACAATGACTGTTGAAACATTGCAAATTGATGGGGCTATGATCCCTCACACCGTAGTTCCTATAATTGGAGACGGAGCCTGTCTGTTTCGGGCCATCTCCTATATATTGTATGATACACAGGTGATGGCCAGGGAGGTGCGCGAGCAAATCGTAGACTATGTGGTGGACAACTGGGAATCGTTTGCCATTATGTCACATGACAGTAACGGGGACAATTACTTCAGTGCCGCTGAATACCGCATTGACATGTCACGCCATTTTACTTATGGTAGTTTATGTGAGCTGGAAGCGGCAGGGCAACTCTTTCCATGGGTCTTTGAAGTTTACCGAAACGGTGAACTGTATATGAGTTTTGGTACTACAGGTAACCCTGTGGGACGACTACGCTTTACACATGATCTGTCACGTGGCCATTTCGATGTTTACGTCCGTAGTGAAGTGACTGCGACAATGGCCGAGACCGCCTCCCCTTCTTCACTTCTCCCCGTCGTTGCAAAGAAGATTACTACGAGAAGTAATGAAGTGGCTACTAATTCACCGCCCATATTAGAACCAGATCATGACGTATCTCAGTATCAATCTCTTATCTTTCCTACTAAATGCTCCAAGAAACGTCGTGCCAGATGCACCGACGCTACTCGGAAAAAACAAATTCAAAACGCTTCAAAAAAATATGCGCAAACAAACCCAGCAGTTCACCGTGCTGCCGTGGCCAGATACCAGAAAACTCACCCTGAGGTACCTGTGTACCTCGCGGCGGCACAGTCTCTTTATGAGCAAAATAATCCTGGAAGACGAGTACAAAGGAAAGGACGCTCCTGGAAAACCAAGGCTCACTCCGGCATGGCCTATGATCTTGATATAGAGTATGAGACGGACAGTACTGTATCCTTGGGTGCCATGAACAACAAGTGCCATTGGTGTAATGCTCTCAAGTGGAAGGAGGAGCCACCCGGCATGTGCTGCAGTGCCGGTAAGGTGCAGCTCCCGCCTTATGAACAGCTACCTGAGCCTCTCTACAGTTTGATAATGGATATACATCCAGAACACGACCATTTCATGAACCGTATTCGTAAATATAATAGTTGTTTTCAAATGACTTCTTTCGGAGCGAAACAGATAATAAAAGACGGTTTTATGCCAACTTTTAAAGTTCAGGGCCAGGTATACCATTTGGTGGGAAGCTTGCTGCCAGCTCCTCAAAAGGAACCACAATTTTTACAAATATATTTTGTTGGCGAAGATGACAGGGAAGTACAATTGAGGTGCAGTATCTTTCCCGAAGTAAAACCCGGCTTAGTCAAGCAACTGCAGAGAATGCTACATACGTTTAATACTTATGTAAGAGACTTGAAGATCGCCCTGGACAAGGTGCCTGAAACGTCTAAATCATTTAAAGTAGTCATTAATGCTGAGAAGAAACCGCCGGAGAGTCACAGGGGTCGTTTTAATGGTCCTACGTCAAATGAGGTGGCATTAGTAATAGTTGGTCAGCAATTTGAGAAACGAGACATTATCCTTGAGAGCCACGATAATTCATTGCAGCGCATTAGCGAGATTCACCGTTCGTATGACGCCCTGCAGTATCCGCTTTTATTTTGCCGTGGCGAGGATGGGTACTCCATTTCTTTACCTCAGCGTGATCCTGAGACCAAATTAATACTTAAAAATACAATTTCAGCTGCAAGGTTCTATTCTTTTCGTATAATGATTAGACAAGGAGAAGATAATCACTTGGTGTATTTCCGTTCCCTTTTTAGTCAGTTTTTAGTGGACATGTACGCCAAAATAGAGACGGAAAGGTTGACCTATATCAGGAACAACCAGGCGCAGCTGAGGGCTGACAGTTATATACACTTGCGGGATGCCATAGGAAGGCAGGATGTTGATGTTCAGCAGCTAGGTCAGAAGGTGGTGCTCCCGTCATCTTTTACCGGGGGACCACGCTATATGCACGAGCGTACACAAGACGCTATGACATACGTGCGTCAGTACGGTCGTCCTGATCTTTTTATCACATTTACGTGTAACCCCCGATGGAAAGACATCACAGATATACTTTTACCTGCCCAAAAGTCACACGATCGCCACGATATTATAGCTAGGGTATTCCACCTAAAGGTGAAAAAGATGATGGCTCTTCTTACCAAAGGCAATCTATTTGGGGGGATGCGTTGCTTTATATACTCGGTAGAATGGCAAAAACGGGGTCTTCCTCACATTCACATCTTGCTATGGCTAGAGCAGCGTATCACCCCAGATAAGATCGACAATGTTATTAGTGCAGAAATACCTGACCCTGAGCAAGACCCTCTCCTCTACGATATTGTGAAGGCCAGTATGATACATGGTCCTTGCGGAAGTTTAAATTACAACTCGCCCTGCATGAAAGATGGCAGTTGCAGTAAGAGGTACCCTCGACCGTTTCTCAAGGACACCCAGACAGGAGACGATGGATATCCGCAATATAGGAGGAGGTCTCCAGCTGACGGTGGTAACACAATAAAAATTAATGAAATAGAGTTGGACAACCGCTGGGTGGTGCCTTACAATCCTGTCCTGTCACATACTTTCAATGCTCATATTAATGTGGAGTACTGCAATTCTGTTAAATCTATCAAATATATTTGTAAGTACGTGAACAAGGGCAGTGATCAAGCGGCCTTTACTCTAGAGAATGAGAAAGATGAGGTAAAAATCTACGAAAGCGGCCGGTACATAAGTAGTTCCGAAGCAGTTTGGAGGATCTTAAGCTTCCCCATTCATGAAAGGTTCCCCCCTGTCGTACACCTCGCTGTTCATCTTGAAAACGGTCAGCGAATATACTTCACCTCAAATAATTTGTCAGAAAAGATAAATAATCCACCACAGAAAACGCTCCTAGGCTTTTTTGAAATCTGTAAAACAGACAATTTCGCTAAAACTCTGCAGTACTCCGAAGTCCCTTCTTACTATGTCTGGAACAGCAAAAAATTTTCAAGGAGGAAAAAAGGGAAAGATGTTGAGGGCTGGCCCGGAGTGAAAAAAGTGCACGCTCTGGGCAGGGTCTATACGATTCATCCAAACAACACCGAGTGCTACCACGTACGCCTTTTGCTCCATGAGGTTAGAGGACCGACATCCTTTGAGGACTTAAAGACTGTGAATGGTATCCTCCATCCAACATTTCAATCTGCGTGTAAGGCACTTGGTCTGCTGGAAGACGACAAGCATTGGGACACCACTTTAGAGGAAGCTGCATTATGCGATTCTCCTCTCAAATTGCGAGAGCTATTTACAATAATGTTAGTTTTCTGTCAACTCTCTGATCCTTTAAGCCTTTGGGAGAAATACAAAGAGAGTCTCTCAGAAGACATTAAACGGCAACTGGAAAGAGAGTTGCAAGATTGTGTATCTGTTGTACACCTCACTGACGAGGTGTACAACAGATGTTTGATTTTGATTGAGGATGCAGTATTAGCTCAAGCAGGACAAAACTTGGCACAGTACGGATTACCTCAGCCAAAAAGATCTGCAGCAACTTTGGACAATAGAGAATATCTGAGGGAGACCAATTATGATCTATGCGCCCTAGGAGAGGTGGTGTCATGCAATGAGGAGTTACTGACGGATGAACAGCTTTACGTTTACCAGAAGATCCTTGGCAATATTGAAAAAGGAATAGGGCAAATTTTTTTCCTGGATGCTCCTGGTGGCACTGGTAAAACATTCCTTATCAATTTGCTATTGGCAAAAGTTAGGAGTAATCGTAGCATTGCCTTAGCTGTCGCATCGTCAGGAATCGCAGCAACACTGTTGGAGGGAGGCAAGACAGCTCACGCTGCTTTCAAGCTGCCACTAAACCTTATCCATGTGGAAACTCCACTGTGCAATATCTCAAAACAGAGTAATGCGGCCCAAGTGCTGCGTGATTGTAAACTCATAGTTTGGGACGAGAGCACAATGGCGCATAAGGGGGGTTTTGAAGCGCTAAACAGAACACTAAAAGATATTAGAGGGAACGATGACATGATGGGTGGAGTCACCGTGTTGTTAGCTGGAGACTTCCGTCAGACTCTGCCGGTAGTGCCGAGGGGAACTCGAGCTGACGAAGTTAAGGCTTGCATTAAGGCATCAAGTCTTTGGCCCCTAATCAAAAAGCTTCACCTTAAAAAAAATATGCGGGTGCACCTGAAGAGTGATGTTTGCGCTGGACAATTCTCCGATCTTCTTCTTAAAATAGGAAATGGATAATATCCAGAAACTGATGGCAAGATTACAATTCCATCAGATCTTGCCTCACTTGTACCGACCGTTGATGACCTAATAGCCCGAATATATCCAGATGTTCACAACCTACACAACAAATCCATGGAGTGGCTGTGTGAACGTGCGATTTTGACACCTAAGAACGATCAGGCTTCAGTTATTAATGACACTTTGTTAAAGTCATTCGAAGGTGTAGAATACAAGTACAAGTCTGTGGACACTGTAGTGCATACGGATGATGCTATACACTATCCTGTGGAGTTCTTAAATGCACTCAACCCACCTGGTCTACCGGTTCACACACTTATCCTCAAAGTGGGTGCTCCAGTAATGCTACTCCGAAACCTCAATCCGCCTAAGTTGGGCAATGGGACCAGGTTGCGTGTGAAAGCCTTACATAAAAACTTAGTAGAGGCCATTGTAATTACTGGCTGTGCTCGAGGTGAATCGGTGTATATACCACGGATACCACTTATACCATCGGAGTACCCATTCGAGTTTAAAAGGCTGCAGTTCCCTCTTAAGGTCTGTTTCGCAATGACGATTAATAAGTCTCAGGGTCAGTCACTAAAAACAGCAGGAATTGATCTTAGGGTAGACTGCTTCTCGCACGGTCAGTTTTACGTGGCTTGCTCGAGAGTGAGCTCTCCTAGCAGTCTGGTCATCTTAGCACCTGAGGGCAGAACCGCTAATGTAGTTTATAAAGAGGTACTATAAGTTTGGTATAAGCTCAAAAAATAGCCTTACCCCTTTACAATGGTTTTAGAATTTTGGTGTCTTTCAATCTGTATGTTATGGCATAACACAAAAACCACTGAATGGATTTCGATACAATTTTCACAATTTTGGTAGTTTGGGGGTCCATCTTAAAATCTAAGCCACGTATCATTTAATTTCGTTAAAAAAACAGAAGATATGGTGCATAGGGTGATTTATTCTGTAGTCTACGCGGACGAAGTCGCGGGCAAAAGCTAGTTAAAAATACGTATGAGTCCATCAGGCAATAACGTCTGTCGCAATCACCCGCTGAGAGGCCGACCGCGTAAGGAAAGACCGACGTCCTCCCTGAGGGGGGGAACGTCGGTCGATGGGAGGGTACCCCAATAGGGGATATTCCGTCGGGCCGACCACTGACGACAAGTTAACGCTGCTCCAGTGGTTGGCCCAACGACGAAGGCGACGTGGTTGTTGGGTGGGTCGCGGGAGTTGCGTGCTTAAGCCCCTCTGTCGCCCCGGACGGAGTGGTGCGGAGGCGCGCCGACCGCGACCCACCCACAAAAAAAAAAAAATACTGGCTTTTATATTTTTGACTAAGTTTTTTGAGTTTATACTCTAACTTATAAACCTTTTTCTGTGATTTTCTAAATGCCATAAATGTAGCTGAAATAATAAAGTTAATTCCTGTTAGTAACTTAGTAAAATTTGAATTATCACATATGTTAAATAGATTTTCAGTGTAGTGACGGAGTAAGAATACAATTCACCACTCCCTATCTTGCCCATGGATGTCGTAAAAGACAACTAGGTGATATAATATGCACATAACATCTGTGCAAGGGAGGGTAAATTTGAAATGAAAGCTTATACCAACATGTTTGACCAGCATGATATAGTAGGTCAATTTCCCTCTCATTGTGTAGGAGGCCTAAGCCCAACAGTGGGACGTATGTAGCCTGCAAAAATAAATATATCTACTAATAAATATATTTACTATATCAATATAGGCATTATATGAATAAGGAAAGTCTTACCAATAGATTGAGATGTGGATGGAACAGAATGTTCTGCTGTTAGATTTTACGGAATATCTGTAGACACAGCTTGCAATGGATTTTGAACATTCGTCTGTACAAAACTATCTAAAAACCCACTGTGGATCTGCAGCTGTGGTTGAGTTTTTTCGACTGAATCTAAATTATTATTAATTATTATTATGAGTAACAATTTAAAAATAATCTGCATGGTTTAAAATAACATATAAAATAATAAGTGCTTAAATGACAAAATATAGCCTATGGGTGTGTGCAGTGTGCTCACAAGTTATATTCTAATTTGATCATTATATACATTATATACATAAATATAACTTTTACTTTTCAATATAAGCTAAGTATTACTCGTACAATTAAAGAATGGGATTATAAATGGCGTCGCTACTGTTCTCCTCTCGCTTACACACTGCTGCTATCTATACTCACCCTCGACGGTACGGACAACAACAAAAAAATACTTATGGCGATAGTTTTTTTTTATATTCGTAACAGTCTAGTTTCAGTTATATGTAACGTATTCTAAGTTTCTTCGTAATTGTTGATCAAATATTATGTTGTTAAATGTTGTTAGTTATTTCCTAATTTTGTTCTTTTTTCATTGTTACATCGTTTGTTGACTATGGAGCATAAAAATGAGAAAATATTACATAATGATGCAGGTGAAATTATGTATATTGTAATTAAGTATTTTGAGAAGGAGGAAAATCTGAGACGTTGCCCTCCATTACAATATAGTAATGCAAGAGCGGGATTGGTAACAGGACGGAAAAAATGAAGATTTGACGTGTGCAGCCATAGCCTCGGTTACGGCTGAGGGTTGACAGAAAGAAACCAATTATGCAAAAAGATTAGAAAATTAATGTTGGATAAGAGGAGTCACAAACGAAAAGCATATTGAGGATTTTATTATTAGTGTTGGACTGAAAAGCGAACAGCTTTTTTGTGTGGTGACGGAGTAAGAATAAAATTCACTACTCCTTTTCTTATCCATGAATGTCGTAAAAGACGACTGAGCGATATAATATGCATATAACGTCTATGCAAGAGAAGGAAAACTGAAAATAAAACCCTGTACCAACCTATCTGACTAGCGTGGTATATTAGGTCAATATCCCTCCTTTTACGGAGGAAGCTCGAGCCCAGTAGTGGGAGGTACATGAGTCGAAATGAATGAAACTGGTAGCTGTGATTCTGATTTTTGAAGTTTATGGTGCTATGTCGGGAATCGAAAAGTGTCAGACGATCCCGGTAAAGGACCAAGTAACAAAACCTAATACATAATTGTTAGTTCAATGAACCTAATTATACACTTCATTGATTAAACGGTCTCTTAATTTTATAATATATTTATATTAAATATTTATGTACCTACTTCCACTTAGGTAATTTAATTAGATGACAATACGCTAATAACAACATGTTTTAATGTAACGTTATAAATATACATATATTTATAAAGATTAATAGCAATATATATCGCTATAACGTTACATTAAAATATATTGTTATTTCGGGTTGTCGTTATAGATCCTGTGTATGCTGACAGTACCGTCATAATTGGCCGCCATTTATAATCCCATTCTTTATATGTATGGGTAGTAGTATTGAATATTGACAAACTTTACTATTATTAAACTTGTATTTTCATCATAAAATATAATCTCCAAGATTTTACAGGATATGTATCTCAGTAACTCCACCATAATTAAATTACATTGACAGAATAATATAGATAATTTACAATGAATTTTGTTTATTACTTACAAAGATTCAAAGTAGGAACTGCATTCCGTGTGAGTCTTTTGCTAGGTGTGCGATAGCATAACTCAAAATGGTTGTCACATAATCTCAAAGTATTGTATATATATTGCTCATCCTTTTCTAACATTTGAGATTCCAAAACCCTTACCCACAAATTAAACCTCTCTTCATTATGTACAGGATTAGGAAAACGATGCAAAATGGCTGAAATCATTAAATAGTAAATGAGCACTTATTTCAATACTAGCTTTTGCCCGCGACTTCGTCCGCGTAGACTACAGAATAAATCACCCTATGCACCATATCTTCTGTTTTTTTAACGAAATTAAATGATATGTGGCTTAGATTTTAAGATGGACCCCCAAACTACCAAAATTGTGAAAATTGTATCGAAATCCATTCAGTGGTTTTTGTGTTATGCCATAACATACAGATTGAAAGACACCAAAATTCTAAAACCATTGTAAAGGGGTAAGGCTATTTTTTGAGCTTATACCAAACTTATAGTACCTCTTTATAAACTACATTAGCGGTTCTGCCCTCAGGTGCTAAGATGACCAGACTGCTAGGAGAGCTCACTCTCGAGCAAGCCACGTAAAACTGACCGTGCGAGAAGCAGTCTACCCTAAGATCAATTCCTGCTGTTTTTAGTGACTGACCCTGAGACTTATTAATCGTCATTGCGAAACAGACCTTAAGAGGGAACTGCAGCCTTTTAAACTCGAATGGGTACTCCGATGGTATAAGTGGTATCCGTGGTATATACACCGATTCACCTCGAGCACAGCCAGTAATTACAATGGCCTCTACTAAGTTTTTATGTAATGCTTTCACACGCAACCTGGTCCCATTGCACAACTTAGGCGGATTGAGGTTTCGGAGTAGCATTACTGGAGCACCCACTTTGAGGATAAGTGTGTGAACCGGTAGACCAGGTGGGTTGAGTGCATTTAAGAACTCCACGGGATAGTGTATAGCATCATCCGTATGCACTACAGTGTCCACAGACTTGTACTTGTATTCTACACCTTCGAATGACTTTAACAAAGTGTCATTAACAACTGAAGCCTGATCGTTCTTAGGTGTCAAAATCGCACGTTCACACAGCCACTCCATGGATTTGTTGTGTAGGTTGTGAACATCTGGATATATTCGGGCTATTAGGTCATCAATGGTCGGTACAAGTGAGGCAAGATCTGATGGAATTGTAATCTTGCCATCAGTTTCTGGATATTCTCCATTTCCTATTTTAAGAAGAAGATCGGAGAATTGTCCAGCGCAAACATCACTCTTCAGGTGCACCCGCATATTTTTTTAAGGTGAAGCTTTTTGATTAGGGGCCAAAGACTTGATGCCTTAATGCAAGCCTTAACTTCGTCAGCTCGAGTTCCCCTCGGCACTACCGGCAGAGTCTGACGGAAGTCTCCAGCTAACAACACGGTGACTCCACCCATCATGTCATCGTTCCCTCTAATATCTTTTAGTGTTCTGTTTAGCGCTTCAAAACCCCCCTTATGCGCCATTGTGCTCTCGTCCCAAACTATGAGTTTACAATCACGCAGCACTTGGGCCGCATTACTCTGTTTTGAGATATTGCACAGTGGAGTTTCCACATGGATAAGGTTTAGTGGCAGCTTGAAAGCAGCGTGAGCTGTCTTGCCTCCCTCCAACAGTGTTGCTGCGATTCCTGACGATGCGACAGCTAAGGCAATGCTACGATTACTCCTAACTTTTGCCAATAGCAAATTGATAAGGAATGTTTTACCAGTGCCACCAGGAGCATCCAGGAAAAAAATTTGCCCTATTCCTTTTTCAATATTGCCAAGGATCTTCTGGTAAACGTAAAGCTGTTCATCCGTCAGTAACTCCTCATTGCATGACACCACCTCTCCTAGGGCGCATAGATCATAATTGGTCTCCCTCAGATATTCTCTATTGTCCAAAGTTGCTGCAGATCTTTTTGGCTGAGGTAATCCGTACTGTGCCAAGTTTTGTCCTGCTTGAGCTAATACTGCATCCTCAATCAAAATCAAACATCTGTTGTACACCTCGTCAGTGAGGTGTACAACAGATACACAATCTTGCAACTCTCTTTCCAGTTGCCGTTTAATGTCTTCTGAGAGACTCTCTTTGTATTTCTCCCAAAGGCTTAAAGGATCAGAGAGTTGACAGAAAACTAACATTATTGTAAATAGCTCTCGCAATTTGAGAGGAGAATCGCATAATGCAGCTTCCTCTAAAGTGGTGTCCCAATGCTTGTCGTCTTCCAGCAGACCAAGTGCCTTACACGCAGATTGAAATGTTGGATGGAGGATACCATTCACAGTCTTTAAGTCCTCAAAGGATGTCGGTCCTCTAACCTCATGGAGCAAAAGGCGTACGTGGTAGCACTCGGTGTTGTTTGGATGAATCGTATAGACCCTGCCCAGAGCGTGCACTTTTTTCACTCCGGGCCAGCCCTCAACATCTTTCCCTTTTTTCCTCCTTGAAAATTTTTTGCTGTTCCAGACATAGTAAGAAGGGACTTCGGAGTACTGCAGAGTTTTAGCGAAATTGTCTGTTTTGCAGATTTCAAAAAAGCCTAGGAGCGTTGTCTGTGGTGGATTATTTATCTTTTCTGAGAAATTATTTGAGGTGAAGTATATTCGCTGACCGTTTTCAAGATGAACAGCGAGGTGTACGACAGGGGGGAACCTTTCATGAATGGGGAAGCTTAAGATCCTCCAAACTGCTTCGGAACTGCTTATGTACCGGCCGCTTTCGTAGATTTTTACCTCATCTTTCTCATTCTCTAGAGTAAAGGCCGCTTGATCACTGCCCTTGTTCACGTACTTACAAATATATTTGATAGATTTAACAGAATTGCAGTACTCCACATTAATATGAGCATTGAAAGTACGTGACAGGACAGGATTGTAAGGCACCACCCAGCGGTTGTCCAACTCTATTTCATTAATTTTTATTGTGTTACCACCGTCAGCTGGAGACCTCCTCCTATATTGCGGATATCCATCGTCTCCTGTCTGGGTGTCCTTGAGAAACGGTCGAGGGTACCTCTTACTGCAACTGCCATCTTTCATGCAGGGCGAGTTGTAATTTAAACTTCCGCAAGGACCATGTATCATACTGGCCTTCACAATATCGTAGAGGAGAGGGTCTTGCTTAGGGTCAGGTATTTCTGCACTAATAACATTGTCGATCTTATCTGGGGTGATACGCTGCTCTAGCCATAACAAGATGTGAATGTGAGGAAGACCCCGTTTTTGCCATTCTACCGAGTATATAAAGCAACGCATCCCCCCAAATAGATTGCCTTTGGTAAGAAGAGCCATCATCTTTTTCACCTTTAGGTGGAATACCCTAGCTATAATATCGTGGCGATCGTGTGACTTTTGGGCAGGTAAAAGTATATCTGTGATGTCTTTCCATCGGGGGTTACACGTAAATGTGATAAAAAGATCAGGACGACCGTACTGACGCACGTATGTCATAGCGTCTTGTGTACGCTCGTGCATATAGCGTGGTCCCCCGGTAAAAGATGACGGGAGCACCACCTTCTGACCTAGCTGCTGAACATCAACATCCTGCCTTCCTATGGCATCCCGCAAGTGTATATAACTGTCAGCCCTCAGCTGCGCCTGGTTGTTCCTGATATAGGTCAACCTTTCCGTCTCTATTTTGGCGTACATGTCCACTAAAAACTGACTAAAAAGGGAACGGAAATACACCAAGTGATTATCTTCTCCTTGTCTAATCATTATACGAAAAGAATAGAACCTTGCAGCTGAAATTGTATTTTTAAGTATTAATTTGGTCTCAGGATCACGCTGAGGTAAAGAAATGGAGTACCCATCCTCGCCACGGCAAAACAAAAGCGGATACTGCAGGGCGTCATACGAACGGTGAATCTCGCTAATGCGCTGCAATGAATTATCGTGGCTCTCAAGGATAATGTCTCGTTTCTCAAATTGCTGACCAACTATTACTAATGCCACCTCATTTGACGTAGGACCATTAAAACGACCCCTGTGACTCTCCGGCGGTTTCTTCTCAGCATTAATGACTACTTTAAATGGTTTAGACGTTTCAGGCACCTTGTCCAGGGCGATCTTCAAGTCTCTTACATAAGTATTAAACGTATGTAGAATTCTCTGCAGTTGCTTGACTAAGCCGGGTTTTACTTCGGGAAAGATACTGCACCTCAATTGTACTTCCCTGTCATCTTTGCCAACAAAATATATTTGTAAAAATTGTGGTTCCTTTTGAGGAGCTGGCAGCAAGCTTCCCACCAAATGGTATACCTGGCCCTGAACTTTAAAAGTTGGCATAAAACCGTCTTTTATTATCTGTTTCGCTCCGAAAGAAGTCATTTGAAAACAACTATTATATTTACGAATACGGTTCATGAAATGGTCGTGTTCTGGATGTATATCCATTATCAAACTGTAGAGAGGCTCAGGTAGCTGTTCATAAGGCGGGAGCTACACCTTACCAGCACTGCAGCACATGCCGGGCTGCTTCTCCTTCCACTTGAGAGCATTACACCAATGGCACTTGTTGTTCATGGCACCCAAGGATACAGTACTGTCCGTCTCATACTCTATATCAAGATCATAGGCCATGCCGGAGTGAGCCTTGGTTTTCCAGGAGCGTCCTTTCCTTTGTACTCGTCTTCCAGGATTATTTTGCTCATAAAGAGACTGTGCCGCCGCGAGGTACACAGGTACCTCAGGGTGAGTTTTCTGGTATCTGGCCACGGCAGCACGGTGAACTGCTGGGTTTGTTTGCGCATATTTTTTTGAAGCGTTTTGAATTTGTTTTTTCCGAGTAGCGTCGGTGCATCTGGCACGACGTTTCTTGGAGCATTTAGTAGGAAAGATAAGAGATTGATACTGAGATACGTCATGATCTGGTTCTAATATGGGCGGTGAATTAGTAGGCACTTCATTACTTCTCGTAGTAATCTTCTTTGCAACGACGGGGAGAAGTGAAGAAGGGGAGGCGGTCTCGGCCATTGTCGCAGTCACTTCACTACGGACGTAAACATCGAAATGGCCACGTGACAGATCATGTGTAAAGCGTAGTCGTCCCACAGGGTTACCTGTAGTACCAAAACTCATATACAGTTCACCGTTTCGGTAAACTTCAAAGACCCATGGAAAGAGTTGCCCTGCCGCTTCCAGCTCACATAAACTACCATAAGTAAAATGGCGTGACATGTCAATGCGGTATTCAGCGGCACTGAAGTAATTGTCCCCGTTACTGTCATGTGACATAATGGCAAACGATTCCCAGTTGTCCACCACATAGTCTACGATTTGCTCGCGCACCTCCCTGGCCATCACCTGTGTATCATACAATATATAGGAGATGGCCCGAAACAGACAGGCTCCGTCTCCAATTATAGGAACTACGGTGTGAGGGATCATAGCTCCATCAATTTGCAATGTTTCAACAGTCATTGTGATAGATAATAAACAAAATCTACTCAAATAACGAACAAAAACTATGTACTTAAGTTATGCACTTACAAATTTAAGCTAATTAAATAGTATTATAAACAAAATGAAAGTAAAAAAAATCAAAAAATATATTGTAAAATGATTAGAAAAGAAAAGCAATTGGAAAATTTTTTTTTTAAAGATTAACAAAGAACTTTGTGAAAAATAAGAATACTTTGAAAATTAATTTGAAAAAAAAAATTAAATATATAGTATTATAAAGTTAATGAAAGAAAAAAAAAATAGAAAAATATTCGAAAATGATTAAGAAAAAACAATTTGAAAAAGAATAGTTTTTTTTTTAAATATTAGCAAAACAATTTGCAAAAGATAAGAATATTTTGAAAAGCAAAGTTATGCACTAAGGAATCAAGGCAATTAAAATAGTAGTATCATAAACTTAATAAAAGTAAAGAAAAATGGGAAACAATATTTGGAAATGATTAGAAAAGCAATTTGGAAAAGAATAGATTTTTTTGGAAAAGATTATCTAACAATTTTTAAAAGATAAGAAAGAATATTTTGAAAAGCAAAGAATTGTGCTGAAAAGCACAGTTTTTAAAAGATAGTGTTGCACTGAAAAGTACAGTTGTAAAAGTATACTTGTATGGTATAATCTATCGCAGCGTTTGCGCTGGACGTGTTATTAAGACCAAGGTTGCAATTATAATTTGTGGGGCCGTGTTTTTTTTTTTTTTTTTTTTTTTTTTTTTTTTGTGTGTGTACAGCTGTTGGCCGCAGATGGAACGGCCACGGACGTTGAACAAGATGGCGGCTTGACGCGACGCGTGGTTCGCTGCGAGAGCGAGCGAGACGGAGCGAGAACGCACGACCGCAGGGGGCGGGTGCGGGGTGAGCGCGGCGAAAAGGAGAGCAGCGAGGCGCACGTCCGTGAGCTACGGGTCTCCGACGTGGAATCTTGTGGGGCCGTGTTTTTTTTTTTTTTTTTTTTTTTGTGTGTACAGCTGTTGGCCGCAGATGGCCTTGACAGCTTGACGCGGACTATGGGCGAGCGCTGAGGGCTCTCAACCCGGAGAAAGCATGCTAAGCGACATCGCCCAAGGGCTCCCCCTGTGGGGAACGGACCTCGGCTTGGGGCGTCGCTGGAGGCAAAGTGGGCGTGCCCACGTTTTTAGTAGTGACTTTTGCGCGGCGCGGTTTCGCACCTCGACGGCGAGGGCGGAACCGCGGATATTTATTTGTTAAGGCCTCGCGGGCCGTGTAGGCTCTTTATTGAGCGAGTGTGATATTGTCGTCCTCTTCGTCGAGGACGTGACGAGGACGTCGGATGGAGGAGATTTTGGAGGGTCTATAGGAAGCCGCCCCAACCACTAGTTGGTTGGGGTGTGTCATGGCAGAGTCAAAGTAGCTCTGAGAGCACCGTTTCATAAACTGCTTGATGGTCGGCAGTTCGAGGTCGATGTGGAGGTCGACGTTTCGTATGAACCACGGTGCTCCCGTAGCTCGGCGCATGAAACGATTTTGAAGTGTCTGTAGCCTGTGGATCCTGTGTGGCTTAACATGCGCGAACACCACGCTGGCATAGGTCATGATAGGCCGTATGCAGGTGGTGTATAGTCGGATTTTGTTACTCAGGGGCATACGCGACCTAGAGTTGAGTAGACAGTGGAGACGGCCCATCACAAAGGCTGCCCGTGCGCGGACTTGCTTTATGTGAGGGGCGAAGCTGAGTCGATCGTCAAGGGTCACACCCAAGTATTTGGCCTGCCTGGTCCAAGTGACCGGCTTGTTGAAAATTTTAAGGGAGGGAATGCTGTCGATAGAGTAGGAACGGGCAGTTCGTCTAGTGAACATGACCGCCTGACTCTTCTCGGGGTTGATTTCTAATCTCCATTTCCTAAACCAATTGGCTAGGGCGGTAACCGCTGTTTGGAGAGTCTTGGCTACTGTTGTCGGGGATCTACCAGCACAAAAGAGTGCGGTGTCATCAGCGTAAAGCGCTTTATGTACCCGGTTGAATTTGGGCATATCGCTAGTGTATAGCGTGAAGAGAAATGGGGAGAGGACCGACCCCTGAGGGACGCCGGCCTTGATAGGGTGGGAGGTCGACAACGTCCCTTCCACCCTGTAGCGAAAGCTGCGATGACTTAAGTAGTCATGTATAATGAGAATTAAGTAGTGAGGGATCTTGAGGAGATAGAGTTTGTAGATTAGGCCTTCATGCCAAACCTTGTCGAATGCTTTCGCTACGTCTAGGAATAATACACCCGTATATCTGTTCATGATGAACTGACTACTTGTGTATTCTACCAAGCGGTGAACTTATTGTACGCAGCTGTGTTTAGCTCGGAAACCAAACTGTGCGTCGGGAACGAGGTTGTTAGCCTCGGCGAATGTGCGTAGTCTACTGAGAACTATTCGTTCGTAGATCTTACCTAGACCTTTTAGTAGACTAATCGGGCGGTAACTACTGGGTTCGGTACGGCGCTTGCCGGGTTTGTGGATTCCTATTACCACGGCCTCTTTCCATTGCGCGGGAAAGATCTTATTATTTAGTGCTGCATTGAAGATGCAGCACAACAGGACTATCAAGTGGGCGGGGAATAATTTAATGACTTTATTTGAGATTCCGTCCGAACCTGGGGCTTTTCTGGTTTTAAGACCCCTGACTAACGATTCGACCTCATCGGTGGTTTGTGGGGCCGTGCCGCCTCGCGCTACTTATATACCCTCCGAGCTCCGGGGAGATTGACGTGCGCGACTTTTTCATTATTGCTGAAGCTACTTAAGGAAACCACGAAAAAGTAATAAATATCCGAATATTAGTTTTAATATACGGTGAAAAAACTTGTTCAAATACGAATAAAATGCAAAATTGTGTTTTTCGCATATATAATTATTATTATAGTCAAACATTTCGTTGAAGTCAAACACTTTCATCGACTAATACGATAATTTTGTTTAACAATAGCATCAACCTTGTGTGATAGATACGTATTCAATCAAGTTTTTTTTTTAGTGTAGGCACCTGCCAAAAGTAACGAAAGCAAAACTTAGTTTTATGACTTAAAAGCAACGATTTTCCTCCTATTTCGAGGTGATTTCGAAAAATCAAAAAAAAATCGAAAAAAAAAAAAATAAATAACTGAAGCCTGATCAAAATTACCTACTTACATGTCAAGTATTTAATAATTAAAGTAACGGTGATAGGCAACTTCAAAGCGAAAATATAAATCCATTTTATTACCGTTCCCTTGGGAATTTCGAAAAATCCCGTCTTATTCCTTGCCTACTTCATAATGGGGAAATAATTTTATACACTTATTATACTTAACAATAGCTACGAAAGAAAAAACAAACAATATAACTTTTAAGCAAGGATTTTCATCATATTCCGAGGGATTTTCAAAAAACCCTAAAAATGGTTTTTAGTTATCGTAATAACCTACTTTTAAGCTGAATTTCAAGTCTCTAATAAATAAAGTTACGGAAATAGGGCAACTTTAAAGCGAAAATATAAGTAAATCTTTCTTTATTCCCGTTCCTGTGGGAATTTCGAAATATCCTGAAAATTGTTTTTTGTTTTCATAATCACCTACTTATATGCCAAATTTTAAGTTTCTAATACATATGGTTACGGAGATAGGGTAAATTTAAAGCGACAAAATATAAATAAATCCTTTTTATTCCTGTTCCCGAGGGAATTTCGAAAAATCCTAAAAACGGTTTTTAGTGATTGCAATCACATATTTATATGCCAAATTTCAAGTCTCTAATAAATATAATAACGGAGATAGGGCAACTTTTATAGCGAAAATATAAATCCTTATTATTCCCGTTCCCGTGGGAATTTCGAAAAATCCCGTCTTATTCCTTGCCTACGTCATAAAGACAATATCTGTGCAAAATTTCAGCTTCCTAGGTCCAAGGGTTTGGGCTGGGCGTTGATGAGTCAGTCAGGACTTTGAATTTTATATATTAAGATAACTATGCTATTTGTTCCTCTATTTCTTTTTTATCTTCTATAGAACATATGTAAGGTCTTTTGCTACAATATTTGTCTATTAACAAGTGCTGAATTGGCTACGCGCGCGGGGCCCTCCCCTCACCGAGACTCTCCAGCCCGGTCTTCTCACCCGGGTCATCGAGGACCTGTTCCCCCGGCGGGCGGAACACACGCCCCCGGTCATGGCTCCGCCAGACACTGACCGGGAGGCCGATGACGACAGTGTTCCGCCCATCACGGAACCCGAGATGGGGGTGGCGGTGACGCACATGCGCGCAAAGTCTACCGCCCCCGGGCCCGACGGTGTTCCTAACCGTGTGCTAGCCCTAGTCCTCGAACACCTGGGACCCCGCCTCAGGGGGCTGTTCAACGCGTGTTTAGCGTCCGGACGGTTCCCTGGGTGCTGGATGGAGGGAAGGCTGGTGCTCCTGCCGAAGCCGCGACGGTCTCCGGAGTCGCCTTCGGCCTACAGGCCTATCGTGCTGCTCGATGACACGGGCAAGCTACTGGAGAGGGTGGTAGCTGCCCGCATCGAGCGGCACCTCGTCGGCACGGGGCCCGATCTGTCGGACGCCCAGTTTGGGTTTAGGAGGGCTCGTTCGACGATAGCGGCTCTGTTGCGCCTGAGGGCCGTGGCGACTGAGGCCGTCACCGGCAGGGGAGTGCTGTTGGTGGTGTCCCTAGACATCGCCAACGCATTCAATAGTCTGCCATTCAGCTGCATCAGGGAGGCGCTCCGGTATCACGGGGTGCCAGTTTACCTGGGGCGGTTAGTGGCAGACTATTTGGAGGGGCGCAGCGTCCTCTGCACCGACCGAGCAGGGGACGTTGTGCGAACGCCCATGACGTGCGGTGTCCCGCAGGGGTCGGTCCTTGGACCCACCCTGTGGAACATCGGCTACGACTGGGCGTTGAGGGGGAGCCTCGGCGTGATTTATTACGCCGACGACACGCTCGTCACAGCCCGCGGTGGGACGCTAGAAGAGGCGGTAAGCCTGGCGACCTCTGGTACCGAGGAGGTCGTCAGGCGGATCGGGGCGCTGGGGTTGAGGGTCGCCCTAGACAAGACGGAGGCCCTCTTGTTCCATGGGCGCCATAAGAGCCCTCCCATCGGCGTCTCGATCACCGTCCATTCGGTCGACATCAGCATCCAGGCCCATATGAGGTACTTGGGCCTGGTGCTCGACGGGCGATGGTGGTTCCGGGAGCATTTCCGCAGGCTCGCTCCACGGCTCGTCGGCGCGGCGTCCGCCCAATCGTGGCTTATGCCGAACGTGGGCGGACCGAGCGCTGCGTGCCGACGGCTGTACGCGGCTGTCATCCGGTCGATGGCCCTGTACGGCGCACCGTTGTGGGCGGGGTCCATGACCGTCCGACTTAGGGCCCTTCTGTGGCGACCACAGAAGGTCATGGCGGTCAGGGCCATCCGCGGATACCGCACGGTGGCGACGGAGGCAGCGTGCCTATTGGCCGGGACTCCCCCGTGGGACCTGGAGGCGGAGATGCTCGCCGGACTATATCGGCGGGTGACGGGGGTGTGAGCGGGGGGCGGTGTGGTCTCGTTAAGGGATCTCACCGCCTGGCGCGTCGACGCACGCCGAGACGTCATTGCCCATTGGGCAGTCCGGCTGGAGAGGCCTCGGTTCGGGGTGCGAACCGTGGAGGCCTTCTTTCCTTTTGAGGTTTTTTGCATTTTACTCAAAACTGGAGGGTGACCGGGCCAAACGGACTTGAAATTCAGATCAGCGGGTCGAAATACATGTCGGTAGGTAGGTCCGGTCCAAAGTACATTCCACTTTTTTTTTGTGTGCCGGTGTAATTATTAATTATTAAATTTGTAGCAATTATTATTACAATTTGTTATAATCCGTAAAGGTAGTAAATATGATATTGGAACTGTAAATGGATACGAAGCCAGAATGGACTTGTTAATAGACAAATATTGTAGCAAAAGACCTTACAGATGTTCTATAGAAGATAAAAAAGAAATAGAGGAACAAATAGCAAAGTTATTAGATAATAAACTTATACAAGAATCCTACAGCCCATTTGCTGCTCCGGTCACTTTGGCTTTTAAAAAAGAGGAAAATAAGAAATCCAGATTATGTATTGACTTTAGAGAACTTACTAAAATAGTAGTACCGGAGGCACAACCATTTCCATTAATAGACGACCTTATGGCAAAAACAAGAAACTCTAATTATTTCTCATCCCTAGATATAAATTCTGATTTTTGGGCCATACCCTTAAGAATAGAAGACAGAAAAAAGACAGGATTTGTGTCACAGGAAGGGCACTTTGAATGGGCCTGCCTGCCATTTGGCCTAAAAACGGCACCGGCTATATTTCAAAGGATACTAAGCAATATACTTAGAAAGTACAAAATTACAGATTTTGCTGTAAATTTTATAGATGACATTTTAATATTTTCAAAATCTTTTGACCAACACATTCATCACCTAAAACAGCTGTTAGAAGCCCTTAGAACAGAAGGTTTCAAATTGAAATTCAAGAAGTGTACATTCGCATCAGATTCTGTTAAATACCTGGGACATATAATACAAAATAACTCTATAAAACCATTGAAGGATAACCTGATTTCAACAACAAATTTTCCTATACCTAAAACTCAGAAAAATGTCAGACAATTTCTTGGCAAAATAAATTATTATCATGAATATATCCCAAAGAGTGCGATGATACTAGATCCATTACATAACTTACTCAGAAAAAATCAAAATTTCAGTTGGTCAGATAAATGTCAAGAAGCTTTTGAAAAAATAAAAAAAATACTATGCTCCCAACCAGTTTTAGAAATATATGATAATGATTTACCAATAATAATTTATACAGACGCTTCTATAGAGGGGATTGGAGCCATTTTAAAACAAGTGCAACCTAATGGAAAAATAAAGCCTGTGGCTTACTTTTCAAAGAAGTTAAATGTAGCTCAAAAAAGAAAAAGCCATATAACTGGAATGTTTGGCCATTAAAGAGGCAGTGCAATACTGGCAATACTGATTAATAGGCAAATCATTTACAGTTTAATCTGACCACAAACCATTAGAAAACATGAATTTGAAATCAAGAACTGATGAAGAACTAGGTGACTTGATGTACTACCTGTCACAATATGATTTTAAAATAAAATATGCCCCAGGAAGAAATAATTTAGCAGCAGATTGCCTTAGCAGAAACCCTGTATTAGACTGTACTCAAAATGAAGATGAACAATTAAAAATTGTAAATTTTATTAATCTAGAAGATATATTACAGGATCAGAATAATAATGAAGAAATACAGAATAACAAAGATAAATCAATTAAAAGACAAAATGTATACTATAAAAAAGTTAGAAACAAAGAAAAAATAATTCTAACAGAGGAATTAAGCATAAAACTTATAAAAAATACACATAAGAAACTTTGTCATATTGGAATTCAACAGATGCAAAAAACACTTAGTCCATTATACATAGCTAGAAACTTAACAAAGAATATTAGAGAAATAAATAAAAAATGTGAGATCTGTATTAAAAATAAGTCAAGGGACCAGGAGAAAATTGGATTTATGTCCCACCTAGGTCCGGCCACACGGCCGTTTGAAATAATCTCTATAGACACTATAGGAGGACTGGGTAGTTCAAGATCTACAAAAAAGTACCTACACCTATTAGTAGATCATTTCACCAGATACGCATTTATCCTTACATCAAAAACTCAAAATGCAAACGACTTTATTAAACTGGTTAAAACTATATCAGAAACAGAAGATATAGCAATGCTTCTCACTGACCAGTACCCAGGTATAAACTCAAAAGAATTCAAGAGTTTTTTAGAGGAAGAACAGATTCTACTGATATTCACTGCTGTAAATGCACCTTTCTCAAATGGTCTAAATGAGCGATTGAACCAAACACTGGTGAACAAAATACGATGTAAAATTAACGAGGAGGGAAACACAAGAGCCTGGACAACAACAGCTCATCAATGTGTGGAAAAATATAATCAAACGGTTCATTCAGTGACTGGGTTTTCTCCAAGTTATCTTTTATATGGTACAGATGTTACGATCTTACCAGAAGAGCTTAAGAGAGAAAAATCACACGATAACTGGTTAAGGGATAGGAGAATAGCCGTGCAAAATACACTAAAATCACACAGCTACAATAAAATGTTATATGATAAGAATAGAAGATTCCATGAATTTAATGTTGGAGACATGGTGTATGTGGAAAATGGCAATAAGTTAAATAGAAAAAAAATAGAAGAACTGAAAATTGGACCTTTCCAGATTATAGAAAAAGTTTCAAAATCAATTTATAGAATCGACACTGGACATAAGAAAGCAGAGTCAAATCTATTTCATATTGTAAAACTTATTCCTGTGTCCATATTAGACAGAGATAAAACCATAAAAATTGATAGGGACGAAGGAAGATCTGTTTCATCATCATGAAAGAAAATACATCTGCATTTTCTCCCTCCAGGGGGGGAGATGTAAAGAAATTTCTATAGTATTTCTTAAATTTTGAACTTCGCCGCGCTTGACGCAGTCTCTGTTATGTTTACTGTCATATTTTATCTGTAGTAATTAGCGAATCTATAATAGGTTTGAATGGCGAAGTATTGTTAATTTGTTAAAGTTATAATTCTTATATTTTAAAGTGATTTGATATTGTGAGGGAAAAGACATATGCAATTATAAACCTTAAATGTCGTTTCTTTGTTAACAGAGCAACACATTTTTAATCATTTGCTGATCTTCAAGTTTAAGATAAATAACCTTATATATATAATTTTAATATATTGTTTTAATTTAGAAAATACAGTAATGATTATAACAGAAAACTAAGTGCTATAAATATTCAAAATAGGAGACAAATACTTATTCAAATAAACCGCTGCCAGTAGGTAATGTGCCCAGAACGCTGGCAGCATTGCCACGTTGAATGGTAATGCTTAACCTATGTGCCAAATAAAGCCCAGCATTCCGGTCACGTATATTATGGGCGCAGGCCTCCACGGTCCCAAAGTTTCCACCCCAAAAGGCTCAAATATGTATACACTGTCTAGAGTACAATATTTGCGCCTTTTGAGGTTCTCTGCTGATTCAGCCGCCGCTCTACCCTTATTTTCAGTTCCAGGAAGATGTGACGACGGTAGGGTATCAACACAAGTTGCGTCCCATACCAAAGGTCGACCCATCTTCCACGGAATTAATGTCATACCATCGGGTCTCTTACCCGAATTAGGGCTAGTGCGAACTAGGCCGCAAGGTTCTAAAATAGCGGCGCAGTTCGCGCTGGTAAAAGCCCGACGTAGGATATCATTGAGACTGGCATGGCGGGGAATTCTACCTGCACTCTTTAAGCAGGAGAGGCCGGGATGGTCGAGCCAGTCGACGACAAAACCACATTGGCAACGGTGCGGTGCACAACAAGGTGCACCCAAGCGTAGACAGGCTGCAATACGGAAAGTAGAAGTGTCTATTAATGTTCCAATACATAGTGAAGGGAGAGCCTGTAACCATAGACCCGATTCCCACTCACCAACAGCTATTAGACGGGCGCGATCCGCAGAGCTCGAGCACGTATCGATAAGTTGCTTCCGTACAAGCTCGCATAGCGGCCCGTCCCACAGCCGCTGAAATGACGGGTCCGTGGGGAGATTTTTATTAAAATTGCAAGTCAACCACGCATTTCTGGCCTCATTAAAAGAAGGAATTTCTATGTTTTGTAAAGAGGGTCCTAGAATTTGTTAGATTAAATTTTGAGGGCTAATTTTAATTAATTATTATATTTCTCTATTCATATCTAAGCGTCTTTTAAATATTCAGAATGCTGTTTAGTTAATATCCTGAGGTGTGTCAAGTTTACTACATCATTTTAGCACTAAAGATTATGGTGTTAATCTTTAACTTAGGGGTTTAATGAGTAGATAAGCGTGAGGCGTTTATGTTGAAACGTGCAGCCGTATAATATAACTTTGGGAACGTTTGTTTAATGAGGTCATCTGTAATATTCTAGCTTTACACCGTTCATTCATCCATCAGGTCGTAGTTATTGAACGCTGAATATTGTCTCTTCTTAAGAAAGTGATTGCTAACTGTATTGTGCCACTTGCATCCAAAAGCTTAGCGCATTTTGGTTTCCTTTCTGAAATTATTTTTTTCATCAAATTTACTGACAGTTGTATCCCTTGGAATACAGATTAAGAGTCATTGTCTTCCCATCTCATATACGTCCCACTGCTGAACTTGCTTCCTCCGCCTTGGAAATGAAATCGACCTTCTATAACACGATGGTTAGAAGGGTTGATATAGAGTTTTATTTGGAGTTTTTCTTCCCTTGCTATCTAAGGATGGTCAGGTCTGTCGGACGACCAGTGCGGTTACCGTACATTCCACGAAACATTAGGTTTCGTTTACTAATTAATGTAAATGTTTCTGAAAAGTGTCTTGCAAGTTCAAGAGTTACTGCGTATCAAATAAAAGTATTTTTCCCATTTCGAGATTAGAAGCTAATCTTTCATTCCCTGTAGGCGGGGAAAATATGTCTAAACCACTGGCAATGGGCTGTCCTCAAGGTTTCGTGCTAAGTTCATATCTGTGCACTGTGGAACTTAGGGTTTCTAAGATTTTCTCGAATTATTTCTGCCGAAGAACTGTCTCTTAATTGGCTATGCCAACGATGGTCTTTTACTCGTACAGTCAAATACCAGGGACGGCTTAGAGAAATTAACGGAAACATGTCTTAATCAAATATTTCAATGGAGTACACGAAATCGGCTTAACTTTGCTTTACAAAATAATGTATTATCTTTTATTGAAAGGAAATTTACAATCGATGCCGCGTATAAAATTCAATAAAGCTATAGTCAAAAGGAAAGAATCAGTTTGCTATCTCAAACTTATCTTAGAAAAAAAATATCGAGCATATTAAAACTATAGGTGAAAAAGTGAAACGAAATCTCCAGGCGCTTACTCGAATATCAACGTCCATCTGGGGCTTCGTTTTAATACACTTAAAACTATGTATATGGCCACATATTTGGAATGTATTTGTTACGTTACACCTGTCTGAACTGATAGAGTCTCCATAGGGATGGCCCTACGTTTATACAAAGCCAACGATTGGCTTTAATATTCTTATGTAAAGTCTACAGAGCAGTTAGTAACGAAACCTTATCAGACTCACGGGTGCACTTCCAGTTGACTTGGAGGTTCACACACACTTCAACACTAGGTCAACTGTGCGCACAGATTTGCTTCTATCGCATTACGGTAATAAAATCACTAAGGTAAAAGCTCCTAATACGGCGGTAGTCAAAATCGTTTCCTATTACGGTGGTATTTCTATTTTCGAGTTTTACTCCTGTTTTATTCAGTTTAAGTACACCAAAACGTAAACTATTTATTCTAAATCTATTACTTCATGACTTAACTGACGTTTGCAAGTATAACACATAAACAACACAACAAGATCAATCAATCTGTGTAACGGTATCGATGTGAGAGAGGTTTTCATACAAACGCGGAACAACAAAACTAAGTATACTAATATTTATAAACTAAATTTTTCATATTAATAAGCCGTTCAAGTTTGTTTATGTGTTATGTGTAGTATTTTCCTACTATTACATCCACTATTTAAATAGCTTATTTCATATTTGTAACTCATTTTATACCCAAAAAATAAGAAATAAAATACCGCCGTAATACGATACGAATTTTATAGATCAATCCTAATACGGTGGTATAACTCCGAAATAGGAAAAATACTGGGCATGTTAAATTGTTTATAACCTTCAATTTCTTAACTTATTGAATTAGTTCCAAGTTTAGTTGAAATAATTATTAATCTCTTAGATTAGAAACCATATTCTGTGGTATGTGTTCTTAATTAGAAATCTAGTTAAATATGAAAACTGTTGAGTGTAAAATGTTGGTTTCTTAGAAGGGGTAAAAGTAGGAAGGTGTACTTTAATTTATCACAAATCTTTTATTCTGTTTAACTGTTGACTTGAGTGTTACACATCTGAGTCAAAAACTGTTATCGTTTGATTAAGCATTTACATTCTTTTGTTTATCGAAATTTTGATGGGTCAGAATTAGGATTATTAAAAACACGAGTAGTTTTCCTATTACGGTGGTAGTTATTTCGAGGTAACTGTTAGGTTTTATGATCTCCCATTACGGCCCTATTCATAGAACATAAAAATACATCTTTTAGGGTTCTAGAATAGAATAGAATAGAATAGAATAGAATAGAATAGAATAGAATAGAATAGAATAGAATAGAATAGAATAGAATAGAATAGAATAGAATAGAATAGAATAGAATAGAATAGAATAGAATAGAATAGAATAGAATAGAATAGAATAGAATAGAATAGAATAGAATAGAATAGAATAGAATAGAATAGAATAGAATAGAATAGAATAGAATAGAATAGAATAGAATAGAATAGAATAGAATAGAATAATTTATTTGTTAAACATAGGTACATAAGTCGTCTTATATTAATAGTTGTTTCACTATGTTTTGCCTCTAGGGCATACAAATTAAATAAAAAATAAAAAGGTTTGTATCTGTCTGTTTGTAAGGTCTGTTTCTGTAAATAAATAAAAAGGTTTGTATCTTTTTTGTAGATTCTTACTCGATATGCATGTTTGTTGTTGATTTTTTAAAGTTTTTAGATAATTGTTGTTATTCATAATTATTTTTTAAATAATATAATTAGTTGATTCCTAAATAAACTTGTATTTTTAATTATATAAAATCAGTGAACGCTATACACACGCATGTAAAATATACTAAGTACTACTTCCATCCATCCATCCATCAGTCTACAGACATCCACTGCTGGACATAGGCCTCCCCACGAGAATGCCACTGGAACGGTCCTGCGCCACTTGCATCCAACGGTTCCCTGTGACTTTGAGAATGTCGTCAATCCACCTAGTGGGGGGTCGTCCTACGCTGCGCCGTCCGATTCGTGGGCGCCACTCAAGAGCCTTTCTGCCCCAACAGTTGTTGGTTCCACGAGCGATGTGGCCTGCCCATTGCTATTTCAACGTGCTAATTCTGCGGGCTATGTCGGCACCTGTTCTTCTACGGATTTCCATGCTCGGGATTTTATCACGTAGAGAAATACCGAGCATAGCTCTCTCCATAGGCCGCTGAGCGACTTTGAGCTTTATTATGAGAGCAATATTTAGAGGTCTTAGGAGTGGTAGGACCACATTGTCGACAGTTATCTGTCTACAGCCGCGGGCCGGTCCGTCCGGGGCAGTACCATGCTCTCGCAGAAAATCGACGTCTGAGTAGTAGCAATTTGTTACTGCGCTTCGTTCGGTGAGCGAGAGAGCCGGAAGCCCAACTTTCTGAGGGTGATTGCGTGTGGAGGGTTTTGGTGGTGCCCTTGGTATCACCGAGCCTCAATGCACGCATTCACACTCCCTTCGCTTTCTTCGCGGTAGGCAACGGCCTTGTAAAGGTCCATGAGCGGCAGCAACACTTACCATCAGGTGTACTGTTTGCTCGTTTGCCACCGTTTGCAGAAAAAAAAAAAAAAAAAAATAGAGACCACGTTTCAGTGCCGTAAGTTTCAGTGCTGGTTATAAACCCTTGTTTTCGGACACTGCGGAATATTGGACGAGAAGATGCTCTTAAGTTTCCCGAACGCTGCCCAACCGAGTTGGATTCGTCGGCTGACCTCTTTCTCGAAATTGGCTCTACTTAACTGGACTGCTTTTCCTAGGTAAACATAATGATCCACAACTGCGAGAATCGCATTCCCAACTAGGACTGGTACATGAATGATAAGAGCATTAGACATAACTTTCATCTTGTCCATGTTCATTTGTAGACCCACTAGTTGACAACTACTTATTTATTCTTAAATTCCTTCGGAATCCGGTGATCGTGAATCGAGGAGTGGGCGGCGGCACTGGGCCTCTGTTTGTTGAACAGGGGCTCGGTGCATACGTGCGTGCGACAACGGGGCGGGTCGATAGTGGACCTTTCGTTCGCTAGCCCTGGAGTCGCCGCACGCGTGGGGAGTTGGCGCGTCGTGGAGGAGGTCGAGACCTTGTCGGACCACCGGTATATTCCGATGGAGGTCATCCTGGCATCCCGACGCCCAGCAGGGGTCACGGGGCGGATGGGCGTCCTGCGTTCCCGCGATGGGCTATGGGTCACTTAGACCGGGACCAGCTGGCGGAGACAGCCATCGTACACTTGTGGCTGTCCTCTGCCCACCAGTCGGACGGGGTGGACGCCGAGGCTGGCCGCATCCGCAGTGCGTTGACGCAGATCTGCGATGCGGCCATGCCCCGGGTACGGCGTCTGCCCCCGAGGAGGGGGGTCCACTGGTGGTCCCGGGAGCTGGCGGATCTCCGGGCCGCGTGTATTCGCACCCGGAGAGCCTACACCCGCAGCCGGCGGCGCCATCGCGACGCGGAGCGGGAGGCCGTGCTATACGAGGGCTACCGCAATGCGCGGTCGGCCTTCAGGCTGGCCGTCCGCTCCGCCTAGGACGTCAGTCGGCAGGAGATGCTGGACGGTCTCGACCGTGACCCCTGGGGACGCCCCTATCGCGCGGTGCTGAATAGGCTACGCGCGCGGGGCCCTCCCCTCACCGAGACTCTCCAGCCCGACCTTCTCACCCGGGTCGTCGAGGACCTGTTCCCGCGGCGGGCGGAACACACGCCCCCGGTCATGGCTTCGCCAGACACTGACCGGGAGGCCGATGACGACAGTGTTCTGCCCATCACGGAACCCGAGATGGGGGTGGCGGTGGCGCGCATGCGCGCAAAGTCTACCGCCCCCGGGCCCGACGGTGTTCCTAACCGTGTGCTGGCCCTGGTCCTCGAACACCTGGGACCCCGCCTCAGGGGGCTGTTCGACGCGTGTTTAGCGTCCGGACGGTTCCCTGGGTGCTGGAAGGAGGGTAGGCTGGTGCTCCTGCCGAAGCCGGGACGGTCTCCGGAGTCACCTTCGGCCTACAGGCCTATCGTGCTGCTCGATGACACGGGCAAGCTACTGGAGAGGGTGGTAGCTGCCCGCATCGAGCGGCACCTCGTCGGCACGGGGCCCGATCTGTCGGACGCCCAGTTTGGGTTTAGGAGGGGTCGTTCGACGATCGCGGCTCTGTTGCGCCTGAGGGCCGTGGCGACTGAGGCCGTCACCGGCGGGGGAGTGCTGTTGGTGGTGTCCCTAGACATCGCCAACGCATTCAATAGTCTGCCATTCAGCTGCATCAGGGAGGCGCTCCGATATCACGGGGTGCCAGTTTACCTGAGGCGGCTAGTGGCAGACTATTTGGAGGGGCGCAGCGTCCTCTGCACTGACCGAGCAGGGGACGTTGTGCGAACGCCCATGACGTGCGGTGTCCCGCAGGGGTCGGTCCTCGGACCCACCCTGTGGAACATCGGCTACGACTGAGCGTTGAGGGGGAGCCTCCCGCCCGGGCTGGGCGTGATTTATTACGCCGACGACACGCTCGTCACAGCCCGCGGTGAGATGCTAGAAGAGGCTGTAAGCCTGGCGACCTCTGGTACCGAGGAGGTCGTCAGGCGGATCGAGGCACTGGGGTTGAGGGTCGCTCTGGACAAGACGGAGGCCCTCTTGTTCCATGGGCGCACTATGAGCCCTCCCATCGGCGTCTCGATCACCATTCACTCGGTCGACATTAGCATCCGGGCCCATATGAGGTACTTGGGCCTGGTGCTCGACGGGCGATGGTGGTCCCGGGAGCATTTCCGCAGGCTCGCTCTACGGCTCGTTGGCGCGGCGTCCGCCCTATCGTGGCTTATGCCGAACGTGGGCGGACCGAGCACTGCGTGCCGACGGCTGTACGCGGGGGTCATCCGGTCGATGGCCCTGTACGGCGCACCGGTGTGGGCGGGGTCCATGACCGTCAGACTTAGGGCCCTTCTGTGGCGACCACAGAGGGTCATGGCGGTCAGGGCCATCCGCGGATACCGTACGGTGGCGACGGAGGCAGCGTGCCTATTGGCCGGGACTCCCCCGTGGGACCTGGAGGCGTAAATGCTCGCCGGACTATATCGGCGGGTGACGGGGGTGCGAGCGGGGGGCGGTGTGGTCTTGTTAAGGGATCTCACCGCCTGGTGCGTCGACGCCCGCCGAGACGTCATTGCCCGTTGGGCAGTCCGGCTGGAGAGGCCTCGGTTCGGGGTGCGAACCGTGGAGGCCTTCCGGCCGGTGCTGGTGCAGTGGTTGGAGAGGCGGCACGGGGTGCTCT
This sequence comes from Lymantria dispar, assembly GCA_032191425.1. Classification (NCBI taxonomy): domain Eukaryota; kingdom Metazoa; phylum Arthropoda; class Insecta; order Lepidoptera; family Erebidae; genus Lymantria; species Lymantria dispar. Next base: position 1,803,172 of record CM063456.1, read on the forward strand.
CCTTTCGACTGGTGCAGGTTTTGATGGGGCATGGGAGCTTCGCCAAATACCCGAAAAGCAAAAGAAAGAAGAAAAGAAAGAAAGAAGACGAAAAGGGGAAAGAGCGATAGAGCAAGTACCCGGTAGTGTCTCCACGATTTCGGTCCGTATACCAGAATGGTAGGAAGGACCGTGACAAGGAGGAAGGTTATAACTAGCTTAGTATGATATGTCAATTTGCCTATCATTGTGCAGATTTTATAATGAACAAATTTTAGGTCCACGTGACTTTGGAACCAATATACCATTGTCAGCATCTGAAGCTATAAACATAAGACCAGCCCAGAATGGCTTTCCAAAAGTAGTCAACTGTTACAGCGAACAGGTTATCCATCGCTGGATGGAAGGGTCTTTAGCACGTAAAAGAATATCATCATCGCAGCACCGCAAATCTGATGTATTGTCTGAAACAATTGTTTTTGATGATGCTGAAGTCAAACAAGAATATGAGGATACATTCAAATGTTCAGCTATTACATGACGTAGTGAATGATATAATTAACCTGTTAAGAGCAAATTGCAAATTGAGATGTCGTGAATGCATACACTGCGAAAGAATTAAAAAATATGAAAAATTTTGTTCTGTATTAAAAAATAAATATAACGTCAACGATAATGTTAATTGGGCTGAGGCTGAAGCTACTTATTGGAATCCGATATGTATGTAAAGAGAGATTTATTTGATAAACGAAAATGGTATTGGTGCAACCACAGAGAAGGGACATGTAACTCTGTTTATGGATTTGATACCACGACATCCGCAAGTAATGATCAAATGTGTGTACAGGGTGTATCAGGTTATGGAGCAACTGTTCGAGTATGTTGTAGTTTAACGATCACAGATCGTAATTAGAATGTATATTTCACAAAAAACTATAAAACATAATAGTTACAGTGGTTTCAAAAATATGTGTCAAAGAGTCTACGCCTTAAATGTGACGTGTTGATGTTACGTAGGCGTCTGACTCGCCTCGCCCGCTTTTATACCTAAATAATGTCGGTGTGTAAAAAGTAGAATAAGTATGTACTATTGATTTTGACTGCACAGATGGCGTAGTGTTTAAGATACTGTCCATGTCACGGGTTCGAATCTCACGCAGGACAACACTGTGCGATCAAAAAATTGTTGTACTGAGTTTGGATGTAATTTCTGTCCGTTGATTCTATTTGTGAAGTCCCCTACAATACAAGGATTATTAACTTAAAAATAAAATAGAAGCTAGATATCTACCTATTTTTAATAAAAAGATGGCCTACCCTTTTCGTGAAAGTTGCCGTAAAGGTAAATATCCCATATCGATAACCGGAGTAATCCAGATAGGTAATAGGTATGTGGTATTATCATTCCGAAATTAACAATTCCTAACATATCACACATTTTTAATACCGCACATCGCACCAACACACCGAACCGGGAAAAAGCCATATTTCAAATCACTTTAAATCGCGGACTTTTAATACGCGAAAAAGTCGTAAGGAGAAAATAATCCCAGCCATGCATTTAGACCGGACATCCCAGTCAAACTAAAGTAATTAAATAAAAACGAATAATTCAATTTTAAAAACCTATACTTTCATAATCACCTAAGGGCCTGTCCACACAAGGATATTTCATAATTTTTTTTTTTGGGGGTGGGTTGCGGTCGGCGTGCTCCTCGCACCAATCCGCGCGAGGCGACAGTAGGGCGTAAGCAAGCACACCCACAACCCACCCACGACGCACGTCGCCTTCGTCGTTGGGCCGACCACCGGAGCAGGGTGACTTGACGTCAGTGGTCGGCCCGACAGAATCAGAATATTTGAGGTATCCTCCCATCGACCGACGTCCCCCACTCAGGGAGGACGTCGGTCTTTCCTCACACGGTCGGCCTCTCGGCGGGTGACGTACTATCCCCGGTCACGTCACCTGCAGCCTCGGCTAGGGTGGCATGAGGCGCAGGTATTCGTGCCTACGCCGCCCCAGTCGCCGGCGCCGGATCGCCTCATCGAGGCTGCGCTCCTCGCGCAGGCGATCCGCCGCCTCCTTCCGCGAGACTGCTGTCTCGCAGAAGTTTGCGACCGCGTCCCAGTTCCCGACGGTGCCGACCATCGCCCTGGCGATAGTCGGCAGCGTCAAGTCAGCACCGATGATTGCGACGAGTTCACGGCGCTGCTCTGCCCAAGCGTCACAGACCTCGAGCGTATGCTGCGCCGTGTCCTCGTCGCAATCGCAGTGGTGGCAGGACGGTGTACTCTCCCTCCTAACGACCTTGTGCAGGTATTTGGCGAAGCATCCATGCCCCGTCAATACCTGCACCAGTCGGAAGGAGAGCACCCCGTGCCGCCTTTCCAACCACTGCATCAGCACCGGCCGGAAGGCCTCCACGATTCGCACCCCGAACCGAGGCCTCTCCAGCCGGACTGCCCAACGGGCAATGATGTCTCGGCGGGCGTCGGCGCGCCAGGAGGTGAGCTTCCTTAAAGAGACCACACAGCCCTCCGCTCGCACCCCCGACACCCACCGATACAAACCGGCGAGCATTTCCACCTCCAGGTCCCACGGGGGAGTCCCGGTCAACAGGCACGCTGCCTCCGTCGCCACCGTGCGGTATCCGCTTATGGCCCTGACCGCCATGGCCCTCTGTGGTCGCCACAGAAGAGCCCTGAGTCGGACGGTCATGGACCCCGTCTACACCGGTGCGCCGTACAGGGCCATCGAGCGGATGACCCCCACGTACAGCCGTCGGCACGTAGCGCTCGGTCCGCTCACATTCGGCATAAGCCACAATAGGGCGGACGCCGCGCCGACGAGTCGTGGAGCGAGCCTGCGGAAATGCTCCCGGAACCACCATTGCCGACGAGCACCAGGCCCAAATACCTCATATGGGCCCGGATGCTGATATCAACCGAATGGACGGTAATCGAGACGCCGATGGGAGGGCTCATGCGGCGACCATGGAACAAGAGGGCCTCCATCTTGTCCAGGGCGACCCTCAACCCCAATGCCTCGGTCCGCCCGACGATCTCTTCGGTGCGTAGAGTCACCAGGCTTGCCGCCTCTTCTAGCGTCCCACCGCGGGCTTTGACGAGCGTGTCGTCGGCGTAACAAATCACGCCCAGCCCGGGCGATATTTCACCATGCGGATTTTTGTTCGCAATTCTTTAACATATTGATATTTCACCATGCGGATTTTTGTTCGCAATTCTTTAACATATTGAATCTTATGGAAGTATCCGCACCGGCGGTAAATGATTCGCGCGGGAAAAAAGTTTGATTCAATGTAAATTGAACGCGGTGCAATACGATTTATTTTCGCGCGAATATTCTGTGTAGTATGTATTAAGCATGGCTATGTCCGCACTACGGAATAAAATTCACGCGTTTCTCTCAGTCGTGCCACAAAAAATCCTGTCATGGATCTCAATGCTATAAGTGGGTAATCCAATGTTCATGACATCTTTTAATACGTCTGTTACGCCGCCTTAGTATTGGATTAATTAAAATTTTAGTTCGGTTGTCCATCTTGTTTCCGTTTGGTGACGGAGTAAAACTACAATTCACCACTCCCTATCTTGTCGTAAAAGACGACTATGGGATATAATATGCATATAACATCAGTGCATGAGAAGGAAAACGCGAAATGAAACTCTATACCAAATAAATATAACGTCAACGATAATGTTAATTGGGCTGAGGCTGAAGCGACTAATTGGAATCCGATATGTATGCAAAGAGAGATTTATTTGATAAACGAAAATGGTATTGGTGCAACCACAGAGAAGGGACATATAACTCTGTTTATGGATTTGATACCACGACATCCGCAAGTAATGATCAAATGTGTGTATATAATATGTAATACATATGGCCAATGGTCAACATAGCCGCTATTCATATATTATTCCCGGGTCTAACGCCCAAGTTAGCGCTGAATTCTCGTTTATAGAACACGAATTCATTATCGATAAATTGATCGACGGACTAACACAGGATACTGGGATTTACCGTTCACAGGCATCTTGCGATGATATTGATTGATACTATGGTATCTCAAATCGAACCGATAGCTGGACCATCTGGTATACAAAATGGGAATAATATATCAAAATAGTGGTTTTGATGACGATACTAATTCAAATGTAAATGATGAAGGCAAAATATTAAATGCACCTACATATTATCCGACGTATGGAAGCATATTAATTTTTTTTAATGGTAGAATATGGTTTGGACACACTTAGGGTTTTTTTTTTTTTTTTATGAGTGGGCTATGGTAAGCGCACGCGCGGTCCCGTCCGTCCGGGGCGATGAAAGGACGGCGCGCGGGCCCATAACCCACCCGTACCCACGTCACCTCGTTGTTGGGCCGACCACCGGAGCAGATGTGACTTGTCATCAGTGGTCGGCCCGGACACACTTAGGGTTGCCAACTGTTTTAGACAAAAAAAGTATAAAATAATTTGTATAGGAAAAAATAAACTATTTGAAAGGAAAAAAATAATTTTAAAATTTTATTTTTTATTGCTTTAAAAACTTATTTTTGTGGGCTTTTATAAAGTCTGATTCGCACCACATCTGACATCTAATATTTCGTTTAGTAATTATAAATCGTATCGATCGTCAGATTTCATTTATGCATACCGTTAAATAGATAAGTGCCCATAATGAGTGTTTTGTTTTACGCATCAGAGTAAAGGTTGAAAATGAAGAATTTTCACATAAAGTATGTGAAAACACTTTATTTTGGTTGCAAATTTTATTGGTATGCAAAAGTATAAAGTATAATTATCAAAAATAAAGTTTTTTTTTTCACATCCTGACATCAGGAAAATTCATTTCAAATCAAATCAAAACAAATCGTCGCTGAAGATTATAATACCAACCGCGAAAACCGAGCCACTTTTCATGGGTGAATATCGCATTATCTATTCATATCATGTCTATGATTAGATTTTGAAGGAAGCTGCCAGTTCGTTTTTTTTTTAATGTGAATAGAACCGCGTCTGTTGGGTCAACTAGTTAAGTATATTTATCCAAAATAATTTAAAATAACGTAACCCTGATCATGTGGTCTGTCTGCCAGTCAGTAAGAAAAAAATCTTAGCTTATGCTTTTTTATTTTAAGTATTTGTATTAATTTAATTAATTTGTTCATAATGATTTCTGATGTTTACGCGAGTATTAGACATTTTAAATAAAACTACTTTACGGATTTTATCGCGTTTGTATTTGATTTTTGATTACCCGACGTTTCGAACACTTTACAGCGTTCATGATCACGGGTGGACTAAGATGTCTCACGTCCAACAAGTCATCGTTACTGCAGAAAATTTATAATTATCTACCCGATACAGAAATTAGTTATTAAATATTGACCCACATTTTGATACAAAATTTATTGCCAGTGTAAGAAGAAAATGATTCTATATGAAAAAATTATATTGTTTATGGTTAGTAATAATTAAAACATTAAAATTAATAGTAATTATATTTAAAAACTAACTAATAATCTAGTATACTACCACCAGATCGGAACACGGTTACACTGAGAAAGATCCGGCAAGAAAACTCAGGTAACATGATGCTAAATTAAAGTTAATTTTGAAGGCGGCTTACTTTGTTACTAAAAGGTTTTAATTTATAAAATTATCTTTAGTTATTATTATTGTGGGTCAAATCTATACAATATGAGCTCACGGTGTCTTGCAGTCTTGTCTTGTTCATATTATTAAATTTTATTCAAGAACCAGTGGTTTATTTAGAACACATTATGCAACAAGCGTTTGAATTTGGCATCTGCAAGATTGTACCACCGAATAGTTTTGCCCCGACGTGTGAAACAGAAGATGATATCAAGTTTCAAGTTTCGAATCAGTACATATCACGACTTTACAATAGGTGAGGACCATCGGCCAGGGAGATGTGCGCCATAAAAACATGCCTAAAGGATCAGAACGTTATCATTTCTAAACCAGCCATGGTAAATGCTTGTTTAAAAAACATTTAATTTTTATTTGTAGTCCGTTCTCACAGACTTAAAAAAAGAGTAGCTTCTGAATTGCACTGTTTTTTTTATGTTTGTTACTGTGCGATTTTGATGGTATTTAGATGGTATTGCTTCCCGTGTAGTCCAATTTCAATTTGGTCCAGTTCTAACAAAGGCATTCATGAGAAAACGATCGAAGTTGTTTTTTTTTAATAAAAATTGTCCTTTATGTTTCGAAATTGATCTACTTGCCACGTTTTTTCTTTCTTTCTTCTTTCTCGTCACGGGGACGATTGATCATTGATATGATGATGATGATCCGACCGATTTCGGCCATGGCGACTGCTTCAGCTCCGCCGTAATTTACGATCATGCGCTCATGTAAGTACATTATTGGTGTAGTTATATGTAATGTTCCCGAACCTGTATGACCCCGAAATGTTATATTCTGGGATTTGTCTTTAAACAGGCTATCGGAAGGTGAAAAAAGATTTGGAGAATATTACGAATCGGGGATGTTGCACGCAGGAGATAATCAAAAACATCCTATACTATTACCACGCCGACATCATATAACGTCATTAATAATACAAAACGCACACATGAAAACATTACATGGAGGAAATAAACTAACTACAGCTGTCCTACGACAAAAATACTGGATTATAGGTGGAAAACAAGTTGTCAAAGGTATACTAAAAAAGTGCGTCAAATGCGCGAGATACAGGTCCGAAACGAATGTACAGAAAATGGGGATACTTCCAAAAGCAAGAGTCACGCAATCATATCCATTTAGTCACACTGGAGTGGATTATGCGGGACCAATACAAACATCATCATCATCTTGCTCTTATCCCAATTACTTGGGGTCGACGCAATATGTCATCTGTTTTGACATATTGCAAAAAGTTTCGGCAATGACTTTTATGACCGGCCGCCTGCCTGACGTCAACCCTCCTTGGGAATGTAATCGTTGACCCAAATGGTGCCAGATGGAGTTGGTCCGGGTCAATGTAGGGCTCTTAGTCGTCTTTTACGACACCCACGAGCAAAGCAAGGGTTGGTAGTATTCGAAGCCGCTACCACACAGCACCAGCGGGACCAATACAAACAAGAACAATAAAAGGAAGAGGTCACAAGAGAGTAGTGACACTCAAAAAATCGACAGGTTTATGTCAAAAACGATCAATACATACATTAATTCCTTTACCTGTATATCAGGAAGAATTAATGACTAACACGAATACGTTAAGTAAAAATACCGAAACGCCTGTGAATTATAACATAGCAAATACCATAAATAAAAAGTTTGTTAAGACACTTAAGTCAGGTTGGAAGAGCGTGTTACTCTATACTACATTATTATTGTATATCGGACAAGTAACAAGTACATCAATGTTTACTATGAAACATTTAAATCCAGGCCTATATGTAGAACAAATAGGTACTTCAACAATAAATAGAGGGAGTTTTAGAATAGAAACTAATTACAAAAGGAGTGATTTGGAACTGAATTTAAATAATACGATAAAAATAACTAATCAGTTTCAAAAGTTATGCACTGACACGCAACAGTATACAAAAGACACCCATTGTGCAGAATTTTATTATCATTTGAACGAAGAGAAAGCACGATTTGAGAAGATAAAGGATTACCTTACTGGGATAAAGATTTCTAGAAGGAAACGTGGACTATTAGGACAAATGTTAACATACGTGTTCGGAGTCAACGATGAAGTATACAGAAGTATTGACTCATTGAGTAGCAATCAACAAGAACTTATAAACGCCGCCAATCATCAATTAAACATAATGATATCTACAGTATCCGCTGTAAACCAAACCGAGGAGCGGATTAAGAAAAAGTTAGAGAATTTTGAAAAAAAGTTAAATGAAGCTATAGCATTCATGTACGATAACGACGTATGGTATAAGATGGTAGACGCTAACAATGTGAAAATACAAGTAATACAAACGTATCAATTAGCGAGCAATTACATAACAGAGATTATTCACTATAACGGGTTACTTGTGATATACCTAAATAACGCATCAATATACACGATTTTGAGTCCTAAATACGCTAATGATATAATACAAACAACCAATCAAAAGTTACCTGGAAACTTAAGGATAATTCAGGATCAATTAATACAGACTAACATGGAAATAAATGCAACACATATAAACGTATTTGCGTACTATACTATTCATGACATAAGAAATTATACGCTAATACACATAACGGCGATTCCTCAAAAGTTGACCGGGAGTTCTTTTGAATGCTTGTCAATCCCAAGAGCATTCATAGGCTTCGACTATAACAATGAACGATACATTGAGTTAAGTAAAGACGAGTTCAAAGATTGTTTACACAAAAAATCGGAGTTTGTTTGCTATCCCGTGGCTGTTAAGAACATGCAATTGAACAAGAATTGCATTGTTGAACAGCTATTCAGCAACAATAATAATACTAAATCACAATGCACATCAAGAAGATACAACATTCAATCTACAATTCTATGGAAACAACTTTACATGCAGAATACTTGGATGTTTATCACTACAAAAACACAATCAGCTTCGATAATATGTGATGGACAAAGACAAGAGATTAACCTAGAGGATATAGGAGTACTACACATTTCAGAAAGCTGTGTAGTAAAGACATTGAACAACATTCTTGCAGCTAAACGAATAACAACAACAACTGTGCAAGCATCATATTTTAAAAGGAGTAATTTTACTCTAGACACACAAGTAGTCCAATCAGAGATACCAGACATACCGAAGGAGGAAGTATTAGATAGCTCCACCAGTATATTTGACCACTTAGCCGCTTCAGAAGCAAAGCTAAAAACAAGATTAGATAACACAATATGAAGGCGAATAGAGTCTCATTCCTATGTGGCTAGAACCGTGACATCTCTTTCTTTAATAGTATTAGCTTGTCTTTTAATTTATTTCAGACCACTCAAACAATGTCGAGATAGACTTACGAGAAGACAAAACAAGGAAACAACTACAACACAAGCCACAGACATAGACAAACAGCAGACAGTTCCACCACAACCACGGCCACGGTATGGGAAACCTCGCCCCCAGACTACAGTCTAAACACCACAAGCGATGGAAGGACACATTGGACCATATGAGGTTATCGAATTATACGACTTGCAGTCGTGTTCCTGAGAGACCCCAGAATGTTCACTTTGAACATGCAACGCAGCAAATTCATAAGTAGAGCATGTCAACATACAAGTAGACCATGTCAACATACACCAGCGCAGATTTGCACTGACATGATAAAAGACGCTGAGTTACACTTCACACTTACGAAACACTAACACAAAATGATATATGTGTGTATTAGCAATAAGTAGTATATAAGGTGTACATTTTGTAAAATAAATCAGATTTTAATTTATTCATCTCTCATTTACATCCCTCTCACTGCGGCCAAGACACCCTTAGCCGTCAGTTCTGATCAGTCATGTGAGTCTGCTTGACTGGCAGTAAGAATTACCAATCCTCCACCCAAACCTCCATCTCACTGTGGCCAAGACACCCTTAGCCGTCAGTTCTGATCAGTCTTGTGAGCCTGCTTGACTGGCAGTGAGAATTACCAATCCTCAACCCAACATCCATCTCACATCTACCTGTCACCTTAGGTAGCGCGGTGCAGGTATCCCATCAGATTTCAGGAAGTGGCCCAAAGGGAAGTCATCCGGCGGTGGAGGGAGGATCTAGAGTCCCCCGTAGCAGGGCGGGGGACTGTGGAGGCGGTTGCGCCGCATCTCCACCGCTGGCTCAGGAGAAGGCACGGCAGCCTTACATTTAGGATGGTGCAGGTGCTTACCGGACATGGGGTCTTCGGTAAGTACCTGCACAAAATTGGAAGAGAAGAGGCCCCAGGATGCCATGAGTGTGGCGCGCTAATCGACGATGCGCGCCACACACTAGAAGTATGCCCCGCCTGGGGGCCTCAGCGCCACGTCCTGTCAACGGACATGGGAACAGCGGACCTGTCGTTGTCGACCATCATCTCGAAGATGCTCGGCAGCGACAGCTGTTGGTCGTCGATGGCCTCCTTCTGTGAGGCTGTCATTACAAGGAAGGAGGCCGCGGAGCGGGCACGCGAGGCACTTGCGTCCGCAGACTCGCTCCGCCGGCGGCGACCAGGGAGGAGGAGACGCCGTTATGCGCTCCTCCTTCCACCGCCCTGAATGATGACAGGACGTGGCCAGACGGCCAAGCGTTGGGGTGTCGGGGATAGAATGTCATCAGACGATCTCTCCGGCACCTCGTAAAAGCGCGGAAGGGGCCGCTGTGGTTTTAGTGGGTATTTCGGTCACTTCTGTGGCCGGCGAGTCCCACACACACTCCCCTGTCTGTAACCGGCGGGGGATAGTGCGTAAATGCATTTCCACAGCGCAGCGTGAAAAAAAAAAAAAAAAAAAAAAAAAGGTATCCCATCAGATAGGCTAGGAACTTAAGGGCTTTAGGTACATCAAACTATAACCTTAGGTTCTTCTGTCAAACACGGCGTTAGTCCATAAGCCCATACGACGCCGTACACCGGACGACCTGCGAGTCAGGAACACCTGCAAAAGAAACATTATTAGTATTCAATAAAACGCATAGTTACAATAGTTTTCATAGTCACCTGGTGAAGTGAACCCCCAACTGACGGCGGTGCTGACATCCATCCAGAGTGCGAAATTTATCCCTCTTTCAAACGACACCAACAGCATCCCGATCGGCCACATACTCTCCTTATTTTAAGCGTCTCCCTTTGAAAAAACGGAAATTTTTTCGAAATTTCAACAGTTATCAGCGGTTTTCCGGAGATTTTAGTACCGAACCAGATCCGGATTTTTAACTGACCACGTAGCCCGTGACGAGGCGGATTTTTAAACACCCCACACGCGGGCATACGACGCGTCGCTCCCGGATTTTGGCCGCCCGAGTCCCTATTTTTTCGACTTTTTTTATTCTTTTTTCCGTTTCTTCTGCGTGCAACATCCCCGATTCATAATATTCTCCTAATCTTTTTTCACCATCCGATAGCCTGTTTAAAGACAAATACCGCAATATAACATTTCGGGGTCATCCAGGCTCGGGAACGATAAGGGAATTCATCACTTCACGCCAAGTCGATAAATATATACCCCCTCCATACATTTGTTCATATTAAATCCACCTAATTTTTTTTAATTGCAAGGGTTTTTTTTTTTTTGTGGGTGGGCCGTGGTCGGCGCGCCTCCGCACCACTCCTTCCGGGGCGACAGAGGGGCTTAAGCACGCAACTCCCGCGACCCACCCGAAAACCACGTCGCCTTCGTCGTTGGGCCGACCACTGGAGCAGCGTTAACTTGTCGTCAGTGGTCGGCCCGACGGAATACCCCCTATTGGGGTACCCTCCCATCGACCGACGACCCCCCTCGGGGAGGACGTCGGTCTTTCCTCACGCGGTCGGCCTCTCGGCGGGTGACGGACTAATCCCCGGTCACGTCACCCGCGGCCTCGGCTAGGGCGGCATGAGGCGCAGATAGTTGCGCCTGCGCCGCCCCAGTCGCCGGCGGCGGATCTCCTCATCGAGGCTGCGCTCCTCACGCAGGCGATCCGCCGCCTCCTTCCGTGAGATCACTGTCTCGCAGAAGGCTGCGACCTCGTCCCAATTCCCGACGCTGTCGACCATCGCCCTAGCGATAGCCGGCAGCATCAGGTCCGTACCGATGATTGCGACGAGTTCACAGCGCTGCACTGCCCAAGCCCCGCAGGCCTCGAGCGTATGGCGCGCCGTGTCCTCGTCGCAATCGCAGTGGTGGCAGGACGGTGTACTCTCCCTCCTAACCACCTTGTGCAGGTATTTGGCGAAGCACCCATGCCCCGTCAAAACCTGCACCAGTCGGAAGGAGAGCACCCCGTGCCGCCTCTCCAACCACTGCATCAGCACCGGCCGGAAGGCCTCCACGGTTCGCACCCCGAACCGAGGCCTCTCCAGCCGGACTGCCCAACGGGCGATGACGTCTCGGCGGGCGTCGACGCGCCAGGCGGTGAGATCCCTTAACGAGACTACACCGCCCTCCGCTCGCACCCCCGTCACCCGCCGATATAGTTCGGCGAGCATCTCCGCCTCCAGGTCCCACGGGGGAGTCCCGGCCAATAGGCACGCTGCCTCCGTCGCCACCGTGCGGTATCCGCGGATGGCCCTGACCGCCGTGACCCTCTGTGGTCGCCACAGAAGGGCCCTAAGTCGGGCGGTCATGGACCCCGCCCACACCGGTGCGCCGTACAGGGCCATCGACCGGATGACCCCCGCGTACAGCCGTCGGCACGCAGCGCTCGTTCCGCCCACGTTTGGTATAAGCCACGATAGGGCGGACGCCGCGCCGACGAGCCGCGGAGCGAGCCTGCGGAAATGCTCCCGGAACCACCATCGCCCGTCGAGCACCAGGCCCAAGTACCTCATATGGGCCCGGATGCTGATGTCGACCGAGTGGACGGTGATCGAGACGCCGATGGGAGGGCTCATAGTGCGCCCATGGAACAAGAGGGCCTCCGTCTTGTCCAGGGCGACCCTCAACCCCAGCGCCTCGATCCGTCTGACGACCTCCTCGGTACCCGAGGTCGCCAGGCTTACCGCCTCTTCTAGCGTCCCACCGCGGGCTGTGACGAGCGTGTCGTCGGCGTAACAAATCACGCCCAGCCCGGGCGGGAGGCTCCCCCTCAACGCCCAGTCGTAGCCGATGTTCCACAGGGTGGGTCCGAGGACCGACCCCTGTGGGACACCGCACGTCATGGGCGTTCGCACGACGTCCCCTGCTCGTTCGGTGCAGAGGACGCTGCGCCCCTCCAAATAGTCTGCCAATAGCCGCCTCAGGTAAACTGGCACCCCGTGATACCGGAGCGCCTTCCTGATGCAGCTGAATGGCAGACTATTGAATGCGTTGGCGATGTCTAGGGACACCACCAACAGCACTCCCCCGCCGGTGACGGCCTCAGTCGCCACGACCCTCAGGCGCAACAGAGCCGCGATCGTCGAACGACCCCTCCAATTCTATTGAAAAACAGTCGAGATTGTTGAAAAATTTAAAATATTGCGTATGAATGTACTGAAAAATGCAAGGGTTTAGTATGAACAAATGTATGGAGGGGGTATATATTCCAGGTGTTAAAATGGACGTACATACTCCAGAGGGTCCCGGCCACGCCGGGGAGTCCCTCACTGTGCTGGTTTCTGAGCGCGAGAGGCGCACAGTCACCAGCACAGTCAGTCTCCACACGTATGGGAGGGAGACAACAACTGCACTGAGAGCCGAGAGCCCGGCACACCATCAAGAGGCTCACCGGGGGGAGGGGATAGAAGAAGTAAAGGAGAAGAGGAAGAAGAAGAGGAAGCTCACGGCTATGGGGCGAATCCGTGCCCAAGCGCTCCGTGACAAAAAGAAGCGGGAGCGGAAGTTGGCAGCCGCCATTGCTGCGCGCGACGAGGGTGGCAGCATTGCTGCTGCAGGGCCGTCGCGTGACGGGGGTGGCGTTGCTGCCCAGCCGTCGAAAGAGGAGAGGGAGAGGATGGAGACCTCAGCAGGGCCGCCGCGTGAGGAGAGCGGCAGCAGCAGCGGGTCCGAGCACGAGGGCGGCATTGCCGCAGAGCCGTGCATAAGAGTAGCAGGCGACAGCTCCGAAACGAAGCTGTCGAGCGATGAGGGCGGCACTGCCGCAGAGACATCGCAGGATGAGGGCGGCAGTGCCGCAGGGCCATCCGAAACTTTGACCGACACGGCATCGGAGATGGTGCTGACGGACGTGGGCGGAAGTGCCGCAGAGCCGTCCGACGAGGAGAGCAGCACCCCTTGGGTGCAAGTCGGCCAGAGTAGGGACGAGGGCGGTGGATGCGCCGCAGGTAGGCAGATGTTAGGCGCGCCGTCGGTAGGGGGTTCAGTTAGGCCGTCGTCGTCGCCGTCGTCGCCGTCGTCGTCGCCGAAGAAGAGGACGGAGAGGGCTGCAAAGGCGCCAGCTCCAGCCCCAAGTGCGAGGAAGAGGGAGGAGGCCCTCCCCCCGAGACCCTGGAAGCGCCCCCTGCAAGAGGGTGGCCGCTCCAACACCGACTCGGAGGGGAGTTCCATCATCATGCCTCCTCCCAAGGTCCCGACCATGCGCCGGGGGCGCAGAGGCCGAGGATCGGTGGTGGCGGCGTGGCCGGGGACACCGGGTCCGGCCGGCCACGGTGGCGAGGTGGTGGCCCTCCAGGCCGCGAACGCCCGCCTTAGTGAGGAGGTCTCCGGCTTGCGGGAACGCAACCGCAAGCTGGAGACGGAGCTATCGGCGGTGCGACGGGAGAACCGCGGGTTGGCCAAGGAGATGGCCGACCTGCGGGCCCAGTTCGCGCTCCTGGCGCCGGTCGCGCCGCCTGTGCCGGGCTCGCCACCGAAACGGGCTGCGCCGGGGAGGGCGGGCCCGTCGTCTGCGCCCGTGGCGCCGGCTGCGCCCGTCGCGGCTGCTGCGCCGGCTGCACCCGTCGCGGCTTCGGCGCTTCCTCCCCTAGTCGTGGTCCCTCCGCCGGCTCGTGGCCGCGGGAGACCTCGGAAGGGGGAGGAGCCGCCACCCGACGAGGTGCACGGCGTGTCGGAGTCGGCGGTACGCGTGATCCTAGCCCGAGTAGGGGTGATGGCGGATGCGCGTATCGCCGCCGTAGCGGCCAGGCTCCCGCCTGAGCCGCCCCTCCGACCGCCGCTCGCCGCGGACAAGGCGAGGCGGCCGCAAGCGTCAGCTCCCACCCCGCTGCCCTGTCAGGGTGGCCGCGTGGTGAGCTACGCTGCGGCCGCGGCCGGGCCCAAGGGGGCCAAGAAGGCCGGCAAGGTGCCGGCTCCCGCCAAGGCCGGGGCGCGGCCGGTGCCAGCGGTTGCACCGCAGGCGCCGGCCAGCGCACCCGCGACCGCTCTTGCTGCGCTCAGCGCTGCTGCCAGGCTCGAACAGGGCTGGCAGGTGGCTGAGCGGAGCAGGAAGGCACGCGGCCAGAAGCGGAGAGCGGCGGCCAAGAGTGCCGCCGTGGCCGCCGCTCCCCAGGCGGGAGCTGGCAGAAAGGGGAAGAAAAGGTCGCGCAGGGGCCTCAAGTCGCCGAAGACGGCCGCGGTGGTCATCACCGTGCTGCCTGAGGCGGCTGAGAGGGGCCTCAACTATGAGGCCGTCCTAAAACGCGCCCGGCGGGAGCTGGACGTCTCCGGTATCGGGGGCGTCGAGGCGAGGACCCGCAAGGCCCGGACAGGGGCTCGAATACTCGAGTTCCCTGGGGCCGAGGGCGCGAAGACGGCCGATAGTTTGGCCACGATGTTGAGGGGGCTGTTCGGGCCGGAGGATGGTGTCCGGATCGCCAGGCCTGTCAAGTGCGCAGAGATGCGCCTGACGGGCTTGGACGATTCCGTGACGGTGGAGGACGTCCGGGAGGCCATTATGGCGCGTACCCGATATGCCTCGGACACCGTCCGGATTGGCACCATCCGCACTGGTCCGGGCGGCGTCGGTGCTGTCTGGGTGCAGTGTCCGGTGGAGTCGGTCAAGCAATTGGCAAAAAAAGTTGGCACTCGTGGGTGTCGGACGTGTGCGCTGGATGGATTGTTTGATTAGGTCGGTCTTTGTCATTAATTCGTTTGGTCAGTTTGTTGTCGTTGTCTTGTCGGGTCGTTGTCGTGTCTTGGTCGGGGAGGGGATAGGAAGGGTCGCTTGGGTACCGGGACTGCTACTGCATTGCAGCCGCGTCAACCGGTGTTCAACAAGTTGCGACCGGCTGGCTGGTCGTGGCCGATTTGTGTATATAATCTCTTTAAAAAACTTTAATATCGCGATTCAGCCTTACTAACATTACTGGGATATTGTGATATCGCGATTCAGCCGTAATATTAAATTATCGAAGTAGATAAATTTAATACTTAGTTTCGCTAAATGGACGACGATAGTGAAGGAGAGACGGACGCACCCTCAGCTGTCGAATGTGACACAGGTGAAACTGACACCACTTCTATGGGCAGGAAGCGTCATTTTGTGAAGACCTCCCACTCTGGGCGAAAGGATTTGGGGTCTGACACTGAGGTGGAACCCAAATCCAAGGTGAATACCTCACGTCGAGGTAAGGCAGCACAAAGGGGCCATAACACAGGACTCACACGTGCTAAGACAGACCTCAAAAATAGAGACGATGAAGCGGAGGAAGTTGAGTATGAGCGTGTACTTAGAAACCGGGCCTTCCGCAAAGAAATTTTAGATACACCACGTCTAGACTCAGCGGATACCTCGGCTTCGGAGTGTCCCACCACGGACAACCTTTCTACCGTAGGGCCGGAGGAGATACGTGCCCGTGGGGGCCGCAATGCAGCAATAATCCTCGAGGTCACTCGGAAATCTGGGCATCTACAGGGCCCTTATATAAAGAAGCTCAGGGATGCAGCAGCCGAGATGCAAGCCATTATTGATACTCTGTGCTCAAAATCTGAGGCAGAAGAGACCCGCCGATTGAGAGCAGAGAATATCAGGCAACGAAAGGAAGTAGAAGCCCTCAAGGCGGAACTGAAAGCATACCGCCGAGAATTTTCAGAGATGAGGGCTACTGCCTCTTCGTCTTTGATGGAAGCAGACACCATTGAGGAACTGAAGTCCTCTATCGTGAGGTCGGTTGGGGAGATGGTGAACGCCCGACTTGCGGGATTAGAGGATCGCCTGCTCCCCGCCAAGGTGAATCGTCCGCCACTGGCTGCTGACAAACGGAAGAGCGCAGCGTCTGTTATGGCCACATCCGCCGTCTGTACGGCTGCACCATCGTCTTCTATCCAGACAGTTGCTGGTACTCTGGCAGTCACTCCCCAGGTCCAGCCTGCGTCTACGGATAGCTGGGCAACCGTAGTAAAGAAGGGGAAAAAAAAATCTGCTCCTCCTGCACAGACCTCCGCGCCTGTAGCGCCATCCGCAGCTCCTGTTCCAGCTGCTCTGGCGCAGAAGAAACTGAAGTCTGCACTTGCTGAACCTCGCTCCCCAGCTGTAATCTTGAAATTGCAGCCGGAGGCTGAAAAAAAGGGGGTTACATACGCCGACGCTTCGCGCTGAGCAGGGGGTCAACCTTCAGGATATGGGGATTAAGGAGGGTCTCAAAGTAAGGCGCTCTGTGACCGGGGCCAGGGTTCTGCAACTGCACAAGTCTCAGTCAATGGAAGTTGCTGACCAGCTGGCGGCCAATTTACGAACGGCGTTGGCAGGTATGGCGGATGTCATCCGCCCCGTCAAACGTGCTGATATCCGCGTGACCGGAATGGATGACTCCGCCACCGAGGAGAAGGTGCGTGCGGCAGTAGCCCGCACATGTAGCTGCGACATCGCGGAAGTCCAGGTGGGACAAATCCAGCGTGGACCCCGTGGCATGGGCATGGTCAAGGTGCGCTGTCCCGTTGCCGCCGCTAAAATGCTCGCTGATGCGGGAAGGCTTCTGGTCGGCTGGAGCTCGGCAGGTGTTCAGGTGCTGGAGAGTCTCCCACTGAGGTGCTTCCGGTGTCTGGAACTGGGCCATACAGCCCCGCTATGCCCATCCACAGTAGACCGCTCCGAACTTTGCTTCCGCTGCGGCAGCAGTGGACACAAGTTGGCTACATGTGTGGCTGCCATACCACGATGTGCGGTGTGCTTCGCCGCCGGTCGTCCAGCAGATCACACGATGGGGGGAAGACTTTGCAAAGCCCCCTCGTCGAAAGGCAAGGTGGCTCAAGGACCGCGAGCCACCGCATTAAGCGGTAGTTGCAGAGCACAGGAGGAAGCCGAAATGTCCACGTAATGGGAGACAGAGTACGCTTCCTCCAGGCAAATTTGAACCACTGCGCCGGGGCTCAGGATCTGCTGCTACAGTCCATGGCGGAGTGGGATATAGATTTAGCCGTAGCCAGTGAGCCCTACTTTGTCCCCCACTCACCCAGTTGGGTGGGGGACCTCAGAGAAGACGTAGCTGTCCTGTCCAGAGGATGCGTCGGCCCTCCCCTCTCTCCTCTTGAGAGGGGCAATGGTTACGTTGTGGTGGGGTGGCGAGACTTCGCCATTATTGGCATTTATTTCTCTCCCAACCGCAGCCTAGCAGAGTTTCAGTTATTCCTGGACTCTGTCAGTGCCGCGGTTCGTCGTCAGTCGCCGAAGAAAATTGTGGTCCTCGGCGACTTCAACGCGAAGTCTCGCGCGTGGGGGAACCCCACCACAAACGTGAAGGGCGCGGCTGTTGAACAGTGGTCCTTCCTCTCCGGTCTATCTCTCCTTAATAGAGGGACGGTCCACACCTGCGTGCGACATCGGGGTGGGTCTATCGTGGACCTAACATTTGCCAGCCCCGATGTCGCCCGCGGGGTGAGTGACTGGAGAGTGGAAGAAGGGGTGGAGACTCTCTCGGACCACCGTTACATACGTTTTGAGATCTCCGCCCCTCGAGGACCACTAGGGCCCCGGCGCGGAAGAAGGGGCCGTTTCCCAAAGTGGGCCATTGGCCATTTAAATTTGGAAATGGTCCGGGAGTCTGCCATAGTGCAGCGCTGGGGTGCGGCAGGACAGCTGCCAACAAGCGTGGAGGGGCTCACTGGCCAAATAAGAAGTGCCCTTGAGGCAGTGTGTGATGCAGCGATGCCGAGATCTGGGCGGAGGCCACCGCGTCGTCAAGTATACTGGTGGTCACCCGAGATTGCTAATCTTCGGGTGGCCTCTAACCAGGCGCGGCGTGTCTACGTCAGATGCCGTCAACGATCCGATCGGGACAATGTCCTTGAAGGTCGGCTGCGGACAGAGTACAAGACTAAGAAAAAGTCCTTGCAGCTGGCCATCAGGCGGGCAAAGGAGAGGGCCCACGAGGAGCTCCTTGCAGGCCTCGACAGGGATCCCTGGGGGCGCCCATACCAGCGAGCGCGGAACAAGCTCCGCGCTTGTGGCGCCCCCATCATCGAATCGATGGATCCGGGTTTTCTGTTGGGGTTAATAGGGGAACTGTTCCCGCAGTCTGTGGGACACGTTCCCCCCAGAATGGCTCCTCGGTCGGTGATGGAAGTGGAGACGTCAATCCCACCCATTACCGACGTCGAAATGGAAACGGCGCTTGCCCGCCTATCTGGAAAGAGAAAGGCGCCTGGTCCCGATGGCGTCCCGGGGCTCGTACTCGGTATCGCTGCGCAATATCTTAAGGATAAGCTCCGGGAACTGCTCAACGCATGTTTGGGGTTCGGGCAGTTCCCGGAGCAATGGAAGTGCGGTAAACTGTACTTGCTGCGGAAGGAAGGCCGCCCAATCGACTCCCCTTCCGCGTACAGACCACTGGTGCTGCTGGATGAGACGGCTAAATTGTTCGAGAAAGTGCTTGCGGATCGTCTCGTCCAGCACCTCGAGGAAGTTGGGCCGGGTCTGTCAGAGAAACAATATGGATTTAGAGGCGGCCGCTCCACAATTGACGCGCTAGCCGCCCTAAAGTCCCTGGCCACCGATGCGGTGGCCAAAAAGGAAGTACTCCTGGCAGTTTCGCTCGACATAAAGAACGCATTCAACAGTCTCCCACACGAGACATTAAGGGAGGCGCTCCGGTACCATGGAGTGCCTCCTTATCTCCGGAGGCTGTTGGAAGCGTACCTCGATGGAAGGCATGTGCTCTGGGAGGGGGGCGACGGGCGTATTCATCACCATCGGGTGGAGTGCGGCGTTCCACAGGGTTCAGTCCTTGGTCCGATTCTGTGGAACGTCGGTTTCGACTGGCTCCTGAGAGGTCGGCTCCTTCCCGGGATGGGGGCTATCTGCTACGCGGATGACACTCTCATCACGGTGAGGAGAACTGACTTCCAGGGAGCCGCCCGATTAGCACAGGAAGGACTAGCGCTCGTCGTTGACCGGATTGGAATGCTGGGCTTGAGGGTCTCGTTGGACAAAACTGAGGCCCTCTTATTCCATGGCCCACGTCGAGGTCCCCCCCCAAGGAGCACACATCAGTGTGTCTGGAGTTGCCGTGCCTGTGCGGGCTCAGATGAAATATCTGGGTCTGCACCTCGATAGAAATTGGAATTTTGGGCTACACTTTGCCCAGCTCGTCCCGAGGCTCACTAAGTCGGCCGCGGCATTGGGAAGACTTCTGCCAAACACTGGTGGCCCCGGGTCGTCTTGCCGGCGGCTTTACGCCGGCATCGTGCGGTCCATGGCGCTGTACGGTGCCCCTATATGGTCGGAGTCCCTTACTGCCCGCAACAGGGCCCTTCTGCGACGACCGCAGAGGGTCATGGCGGTGAGGGCTATTAGGGGCTATCGTACGGTGTCCTGGACTGCGGCAACGTTACTGGCAGGCGACCCACCTTGGCCGCTTGTGGCTGAGGCGCTGGCGGAGGTTTACCGGCGCCGCGCCACAATGCGGGCCAACGGTGAGCAAGTCTCCGCAAGGAGACTGGGCAGAGCACAGGAAGTAGCCCGAAGAGAAGTTATCCGGCGGTGGAGGGAAGATCTGGAGTCTCCCGCAGCAGGGCGGGGGACTGTGGAGGCGGTTGCGCCGCATCTCCACCGCTGGCTCACGAGGAGGCACGGCAACTTAACCTTTAGGATGGTGCAGGTGCTTACCGGACACGGGGTCTTCGGTAAGTACCTGCATGGAATTGGAAGAGAAGGGGCCCCAGGATGCCATGAGTGTGGCGCAGCAATCGACGATTCGCGCCACACTTTGGATGTTTGCCCCGCCTGGGGGCCCTAACGCCACGTCCTATCGATGGAATTCGGAATAGACCTGTCGTTGCCGACCATTATCACACAGATGCTCGACAGCGACAGGTGCTGGTCGTCCATGGCCTCATTTTGTGAGGCCGTTATTTCAAGGAAGGAGGCTGCGGAACGAGAACGCGAGGCACTTGCCTCCGCTGACTCGCTCCGCGCGCGGCGACCCGGGAGGAGAAGGCGCCAATATGCGCAACTCCTTCCACCGCCCTGAATGACGATAGGACGTGGCCAGACGGCCATGCGTTGGGGTGTCGGGGATTGAATGTCATCAGACGATCTCTCCGGCGCCCCGTAAAAGCGGCCGGCGACCGGCGAGCCCCACACACTCCTCCGTCTGTCACCGGCGGGGGACGGTGCGTAAATGCATTTCCACAGCGTGAAAAAAAAAAAAAAAAAAAAAAAAAAGGATTCGTCTTTAAACAGGCTATCGGATGGTGAAAAAAGATTAGGAGAATATTACGAATCGGGGATGTTGCACGCAGAAGAAACTGAAAAAAGAGTAAAAAAAGTTTTCACCCCAAATTGACCCAAATGGTACCAGATGGATTTGGTCAGGGTCAATCTAGGGCTCTTAGTCGTCTTTTACGACACCCACGAGCAAAGCAAGGGTTGGTAGTATTCGAAGCCGCTACCACACAGCACATAGCAATAAATAGTATATAAGGTGTAAATATTGTAAAATAAATCAGATTTGAATTTATTCATCTCTCAGTTACTACACTCTCACTGCGGCCAAGACACCCTTAGCCGTCAGTTCTGATCGGTCTTGTGAGTCTGTTTGACCGGCAGTGAGAATTACCAATCCTCCACCCAAACCTCCATCTCACTGTGGCCAAGACACCCTTAGCCGTCAGTTCTGATCGGTCTTGTGAGTTTGCTTGACCGGCTGTGAGAATCACCAATCCTCCACCCAAACATTCATCTCACATCTACCTGTCACCTTAGGTAGCGCGGTGCAGGTATCCCATCAGATAGGCTAGGAACTTAAGGGCTTTACATACATCAAATTATAACCTTAGGTTCTTCTGTCAAACACGGCGTTAGTCCATAAGCCCATACGACGCCGTACATTTGGTCCTTCGAGCAAAAAGTAAATTTTTTTTTCCTCCCTCTAACCCCCCCGTAGGTTTGACATTACAGACATACAAATCAGTTAAGAACGGGCTGGTGTACTCAACAAAGCATCAGTTTCGGAATTGACTGAAGGACTTTTACTTACGTACTTTGTCAGAAAGCGTCATTGCGGTTCGGTCACTGGCCTCCCACAAGCGGGACTCACCAGCTGATTGAGAAGTCGCACCTTCAGGGACTTGTTATAGCGAGAGCGCAGGTACGATAAGTATTGACTTAAAACATTAGTAGTAGGGAAGTTAGGGTAGGGCTATTAGGGAAGAAGACAAAAGAAGCACTATGGACATACAAGAAATAAACACTGCAATCAGGAGCCAGGAGGAGGATTATAACGAGATCAGGAGGATAATTACAAACATTAAAAAGGACTCCGTGAGCCGAAGAACACAAAAATACATTGACGAAAAAGGACAAAGACTAACTACTATTTTCCAACGGGTGCAAGAGAATCACTCGAAACTGGAGAAACAAGAGATGTTATCATCTCACAAATATATCACCACAAATTACTTTGGAAATATCCAGAAACAATACAACGAGGGCTTAGCCCACCTACAAAAATATGAAGAAAGACATCAACTTGTTCAGGCGATATATGAACCTGAAGAACAAAACACAAACGAAGAAGAAGGGAGCGGGAATGACAAGACGTTTATACAAATGTTCCGGATATACCAGATGTCAAAAAGGCTAATTCAGGCGAAAGAATCAGTCACTGAAAACAAACCTATATGGCATTTACAAACTACAATAAACAATTTACAAAAACGATGGCAGGTTATTGAAGAAACACACATTGAATTATTATTGGAGGAGGATACATCGGGACACCTTTACTTCAAAAATAAATATTTTGAAAACACCCAAACTGAGTTCGATACTACAATGGAGATGCTGGAAGAAAAAAACCATGACAGTTCCAGTGAAAAAATTACCTTAACACAGTCGTCAGAAAAACTACCCCGTATCTCAATTCCAACTTTTACGGGGAGTTATGACTCATGGTATACTTTTCATGATTTATTCAAAAAAATTATTCATGAAGATAAAAATATTTCATTAGTAGAAAAGATGCAATATTTAAAGACAAATGTAAAAGGTGACGCAGCAAAAATTATACGTCATCTAACGATAAGTGAATCGAACTATGAAACCGCGTGGAAATTGCTTACGCAACGTTATGAAGACGAACGAATGATATCAACTAAATTCATCGATAAACTATTAGATTTACCCAAGCTAAATGTTGCGAATGCAGCGGGTTTAAGAGACATGCACGACACCATAAAAGAATGTTTGGAATCTTTAAAACATCAAGGGATTGACATTTCAACATGAGACCCTATTTTGGCTAGACTTTTGGCCAGGAAATGGGACCAACAAACTGACTCAAAATACGAGGATCAGTTACAACACCCAAACAAATTGGAATCGTTTGAAGAAATGTTACAGTTTTTAGAAAAAAGATTTAAAAGTTTAAAGTCTTACGATCAGCAGAAAATTACGTATAATCACTTGAGTAATAACTCGGTGAATCATACAATAAATAAACAACGGGGTACGCACGTACCAATAGCAGAATCATCAAAAAGTAAACATTGCTGGTACTGCAAAAGCACAGAACATAATATAAATAAATGCCCTAGTTTTAAAACCTTGAACGTAACACGATATAAGGAAGTCTCAGACAAAGGAATGTGCAAACGCTGCTTAAATCATGATAAAGAAATACAATGCATGAGCGAGTTTTATACAAAATGTGAAATATGTCAACATAAAGGTCATAACACACTATTACACCGAACATTCGATTCAATTAAAAGACAACCAGAGTCTTCTGAGTATACGAAAAAGTTCACTCCTAAGCCAACTGTGAGTGATAAAAAACAAAACACAACGCTATCGAACTTATCAGCTACCGATTTAGAAGCAAAAATTACGGTCTTATTAGCCACAGCGCTATTACAAACCACGTCGTATGATGGAACACCACAATTATTAAGAGTATTGTGTGACCAAGGTTCAGAAGCGTCATTTTGCACGGAAGAAGTAGCACATCTGCTGTCGTATCCAAGACAAAAGGTCCAAGCTGAAATAAAAGGCATTGGAGACAACGAACCTAAGACATCGAAATATACAATTAACATAAACCTACAACCAAGGTACTCTAGTAAGTACAGACTACCTGTAACGCTTGTAGTACTACCGAAGCTTACAAACTCGTTACCAAGAAGTAACTTACAACAATTACAAGAGTTGGACAATGTTCTATTGGCAGACCCAACGTACAACAAAAAGGGACCTATAGACATAATTTTAGGTGCCCAAGAATACAGTAAAATACTATTACAAGGTTTTAAACGACTACAAGGCGGTATAATCGCTCGAGAAACAGAATTGGGTTGGATTTTATCCGGGTTATATCCGCAAGATACAAACGGTGGCATCAAAGTATTAAGCATGATGACTCGCACCGACGACATACAACAATTAACAAAAATTTGGGAATTAGAAGAAATTCCACGACACTATGCACTCACCAAAGATGATGAGTTTTGTGAAAATTACTATACAAATACTACAATACGAAGTTTCGACGGCACTTATACGGTACGACTGCCGTTTAAGGACGCGAACATAAAATATGGCGAGTCAAGGAAAAAAGCCGTGGCTCGACTGTTACAACTAGAACGTCAGTTCGAAAAAAATGAAAATTTACGCCAACAATACAAGGAATTTATGTACGAGTACCTAAATATGGGTCATATGAGAAAAGTACCTAAACCAGAATATTACACAGGAGAGTATTATATTCCCCACCAAGCGGTAATAAAAGAAGACTCTCTTACAACAAAACTACGAGTGGTATTTGACGCTAGTAGTAAAACAAGTAGTAAAATAAGCCTTAATGACAATTTACATAAAGGACCACGACTTCAACAAGACTTATCAAACATATTATTACGCTGGCGAATGCATAAGATTGCTTTCATGGCTGACATTATGAAAATGTACCGGTTCATAAAAATCGATCAAGAAGACTATAAATATCAAAGAATTTTATGGAGATTTTCTCCAAAAAAGGCCATTAGTGAATACGAACTAACAACGGTCACTTATGGCACAACAAGCGCGCCTTATCTGGCCGTGAGAACATTACAACAACTAGCATTAGACGAACAAGACAATTACTCTATCGCCAGTAGAGTAACGTTACAGGATTTCTATGTTGACGATATTTTGTCAGGAGAATCCCAGGAAAGCTCCGTCAAGGAGTTACAAGAACAATTAATAGCAATGTTAAACAAAGGTGGTTTCCAACTACGAAAATGGTCTTCAAATAGTTCGGAATTGCTGAACAATTTAACATGCGATAACGAAGAAAGTCGGATGCTGAAACTTCCCTTGGACGAAACAAAAAAGTCGTTGGGAATTATATGGTCTCCAGGTGAAGATAAATTCTGTTTTCAAATAAATATAACAGAAAACACAAAACCCACCAAACGGTTCATTATGTCAGAGGTGGCGAAAATATTTGATCCGTTGGGCTGGTTGGCCCCCATCATCATAACACTAAAATTACTAGTACAACAACTGTGGACGTCTGGGATGGAATGGGACCAACCAGTAAATGACATAATACGAAATAAATGGACAGAAATACAAAAACAGTTAAAAAGCATAGAAAGTATACAAGTACCACGATGGTGTCACACGATAGACAGGACAAAGTTTGAGCTGTATGGATTCAGCGACGCCTCAGAGAAAGCATACAGGGCTGTCGTCTATAGCAGAGTAATGGTGAATAACAGTTACTACATAACATTGCTTCAAGCTGAGTCAAAAGTGGCACCGAAAAAACAAAAAACAACATTACCGCGTCTTGAGCTATGCGCCGCAGTATTATTGGCTAAATTAATAGAAAAAATAAAAAATGCTCTAAACGGTGATAACAATACCGTGATTTCATGCTGGACGGATTCTATGATCACGTTGGGATGGATAAAAGGAGATCCTGGGCGATGGCATACGTTCATGACCAACAGAATGTCAGAAATTAACAGCATAATACCAAACGCTCAATGGAATCATGTCATATCGTCTGAAAACCCAGCCGACATTATATCAAGAGGATTGGAGCCAGAAAAATTAATGAACTTTTCCTTATGGTGGAACGGCCCACCATGGTTGCAGACGAGTGATATACCTATTACAACAACAGCACCACAGCCAAATGAAGAAGCCAAGTACTGTTTATCAACAACAATTAATACTACGAATGAAAAGTATGACATCTGGAGTCGATTTTCTAACTACAATAAAATGATAAGAACATTAGCGTATTGCTACAGATTTATCAACAAGCGCAAAAAGCACGAACCATTATCATGTACGGAATTAGAAGAAACAGAGAAACGAATTCTATGCATATTGCAACAAGAAGAATTTTACGATGAAAAAGAAATTATTCGAAAGAAAAAATCACTGCAGAAAAACAGTAAATTATCCACACTAGATCCATTTATTGATAACGGTGAATTATTGCGAGTTGGAGGTCGAATAGAAAACGCTGACTTGCCGTGTAATCAAAAACGATCAATACATACATTAATTCCTTTACCTGTATATCAGGAAGAATTAACTACTAACACGAATACGTTAGGTAAAAATACCGAAAAGCCTGTGAATTGTAGCATAGCAACAAATACCATAAAGAAAAAGTTTGTTAAGACACTTAAGTCAGGTTGGAAGAGCGTGTTACTCTATACTACATTATTATTGTGTATTGGACAAGTAACAAGTACATCAATGTTTACTATGAAACATTTAAATCCAGGCCTATATGTAGAACAAATAGGTACTTCAACAATAAACAGAGGGAGTTTTAGAATAGAAACTAATTACGAAAGGAGTGATTTGGAACTGAATTTAAATAATACAATAAAAATAACTACTCAGTTTCAAAAGTTATGCACTGACACGCAACAGTATACAAAAGACACCCATTGTGCAGAATTTTATTATCATTTGAACGAAGAGAAAGCACGATTTGAGAAGATAAAGGATTACCTTACTGGGATAAGGATTTCTAGAAGGAAACGTGGATTATTAGGACAAATGTTAACATACGTGTTCGGAGTCAACGATGAAGTATACAGAAGTATTGACTCATTAAGTAGCAATCAACAAGAACTTATAAACGCCGCCAATCATCAAACAAACATAATGTTATCTACAGTATCCGCTGTAAACCAAACCGAGGAGCGGATTAAGAAAAAGTTAGAGAATTTTGAAAAAAAATTAAATGAAGCTATAGCATTCATGTATGATAACGACGTATGGTATAAGATGGTAGACGCTAACAATGTGAAAATACAAGTAATACAAACGTATCAATTAGCGAGCAATTACATAACAGAGATTATTCACTATTACAACGGGTTACTTGAGATATACCTAAATAACGCATCAATATACACGATTTTGAGTCCTAAATACGCTAATGATATAATACAAACAACCAATCAAAAGTTACCTGGAAACTTAAGGATAATTCAGGATCAATTAATACAGACTAACATGGAAATAAATGCAACACATATAAACGTATTTGCGTACTATCCTATTCATGACATAAGAAAATATACGTTAATACACATAACGGCGATTTCTCAAAAGTTGACCGGGAGTTCTTTTGAATGCTTGTCAATCCCAAGAGCATTCATAGGCTTCGACTATAACAATGAACGATACTTTGAGTTAAGTAAAGACGAGTTCAGAGATTGTTTACACAAAATATCGGAGTTTGTTTGCTATCCCGTGGCTGTTAAGAACATACAATTGAACAAGAATTGCATTGTTGAACAGCTATTCAGCAACAATAATAACACTAAATCACAATGCACATCAAGAAGATACAACATTCAATCTACAATTCTATGGGAACAACTTTACATGCAGAATACTTGGATGTTTATCACTACAAAAACACAATCAGATTCGATAATATGTGATGGACAAAGACAAGAGATTAACCTAGAGGATATAGGAGTACTACACATTTCAGA
This sequence comes from Lymantria dispar, assembly GCA_032191425.1. Classification (NCBI taxonomy): domain Eukaryota; kingdom Metazoa; phylum Arthropoda; class Insecta; order Lepidoptera; family Erebidae; genus Lymantria; species Lymantria dispar. The sequence goes on from CM063456.1 coordinate 1,831,133, forward strand.
AATCTGTGTAATAAAGACGTTGAACAACATTCTTGCAGCTAAACGAATAACAACAACAACTGTGCAAGCATCATATTTTAAAATGAGTAATCTTACTCTAGACACACAAGTAGTCCAATCAGAGATACCAGACATACCGAAGGAGGAAGTATTAGATAGCTCCACCAGTATATTTGACCACTTAGCCGCTTCAGAAGCAAAGCTAAAAACAAGATTAGATAACACAATATGGAGGCGAATAGAGTCTCATTCCTATGTGGCTAGCACCGTAACATCTCTTTCCTTAATAGTATTAGCTTGTCTTTTAATTTATTTCAGACCACAGGTAGTCAAAGAATGTCGAGATAGACTTACGAGAAGACAAAACAAGGAAACAACTACAACACAAGCCACAGACATAGACCAACAGCGGACAGCTCCGCCACAACCACGGCCACGGTATGGGAAACCTCGCCCCCAGACTACAGTCCAAACACCACAAGCGACGGAAGGACACATTGGACCTTATGAGGTCATCGAATTATACGACCTGCAGTCGTGTTCCTGAGAGACCCCAGAATGTTCAATGCACATTGAACATGCAACGCAGCAAATTCATAAGTAGAGCATGTCAACATACAACAGCGCAGATTTGCAAGATTTGCACTGACATGATTAAAAACGCTGCGTTACACTTCACACTTACGACACACTAACACAAAATGGTATATGTGTGTATTAGCAATAAATAGTATATAAGGTTTAAATATTGTAAAATAAATCAGATTTGAATTTATTCATCTCTCAGTTACTACACTCTCACTGCGGCCAAGACACCCTTAGCCGTCAGTTCTGATCAGTCTTGTGAGTCTGCTTGACCGGCAGTGAGAATTACCAATCCTCCACCCAAACCTCCATCTCACTGTGGCCAAGACACCCTTAGCCGTCAGTTCTGATCGGTCTTGTGCGTTTGATTGACCGGCAGTGAGAATCACCAATCCTCCACCCAAACATTCATCTCACATCTACCTGTCACCTTAGGTAGCGCGGTGCAGGTATCCCATCAGATAGGCTAGGAACTTAAGGGCTTTAGGTACATCAAACTATAACCTTAGGTTCTTCTGTCGAACACGGCGTTAGTCCATAAGCCCATACGACGCCGTACAAACTGAGAATTAACGTTTTACAATAAAGATAGAACTTGTCTTTATGCTAAAACAATATTTAAAGAAACTTAACTTAAACTTAATTCTTATTTTAAATTATATATATATTAAGTAGCCATTAACACTTTAATAACTTTGATTAACATTCTTGTAGTAAAATTAACTTAGGATAGGTCTAGTATATTGACCTTTAGAAGTTTTAATAATTACAGACCTAATTAGTCCATCAGATTTATTAACATGTGTAGATATGACTTTGCCCAATGGCCAACAAGTAGGAGGTGTACACTCATCTTTAATTAAGACGATATCACCTATCTTTAAATTTTTCTTAATATCTAACCATTTGTTTCTTGGTTGTAGTTCAGATAAATAACTAAAATAAAACTATAATATCTAAAACGGCAAAAACACTCACGTGCTGAGATCGATTACGTCGACCCGGGTTTCGAGCATGTCCGATGCTCATCATCAGGGCGAGTGCCGTTTAGATATTATAATATGGATCAGTCTCACGATAATTTCAATACTAAAATAAAACTATTGCCAAAACCTTTGTTTAATTAATAAAATTTTACGGTAGATATGTAATCTGTTTTCATTTAAATTTACAATATTAGGTTCTGGTATATCACTAATGGAAGAACCTATAAGGAAATGAGCAGGTGTTAAACAACTTACATCACCTGGAACATCAGTGGTTGAACATAATCGCCGAGAATTTACAATACCTTCTATTTGTACTAATAATGTATACAATAGTTCATATGTTAATTTTGTTGTTCCTAAATGTCTTTTAAGCAACGATTTAAGAGATTTGATACCAGCTTCGTATATACCACCCATGTGGCTGGCGAGCGGTACAGTAAATTTATACTCTATAGAATTAGATGTACAAAAGTCAATTATATCACTGTATGTCTTATCAGACTTAAACATTTTATACAACTCATGTAGCTCTGCTCTAGAACCTTTAAAGTTAGTAGCATTATCAGTATATAAACAATTGGGTAAACCTCTACGAGATATGAACCTTTTTAGCGCACATATAAATGCTTGTGAACCTAAATCTGTCACTAGTTCCAAGTGGATAGCTCTAGAAGCTAGACAGACAAATAGACATATGTAGCCCTTTGAATATTTGCAATTACGAGACAAATTACTCCTGACAGCTATTGCACCACTGAAGTCAACGCCTGTATGAAGAAATGCTCTCTCCAGTGATACTCTAGGACTGGGAAGACTTGCCATTTGCTGACCACATGTTTGTGCTCTGAACCTAGTGCACCTAACACATGAGTGAATAGTTTTCTTTACTTCATTTCTACCATTCAGTATCCAATATTTTAATCTAATGTTATATAAAGTAGTTTGAATGCCAGAATGTAACAACTTCTCATGATAGTGTTTAACAATTAATGAAGATAAGTAATCTTTGGCTGGTAGTATTATGAGATGAGCTTGTGTGTATGGAATATCTGAATGTAGAATGCGACCTCCAACTCTTATCAATTTATTTTCATCTAAGAAAGGGTTAAGTTTTCTTAACGGGCTAGATTTAAATGTGTAAGGTATTGGTGTATATGAGTTAGTTCTGATCACTGTTTGTGGTGTTATGTTTGGGCTTGTGTAGTGTTAATAGTTCTGATCTTTCTTTTGGAAAGTGTTTAAGCTGAATTACGAGTAGTACAAAATTAAGTGCAATATTAAGTTCTGATAAGGTAAGGTAAGAACTACTAGATTTTTGCTTCTTGAAAATATTTGAAAATCTTAAGACATATGCTGTTACTCTTATTAGTTTGGTAAAATTCGAATAACGACAAAAATAACTATAAAAAAACTTATAATTAATATTAGTATCTGAAGGTATAACTTCTGTGTTAATATAATGAACTGTACTTTGTGTTTTAGCCTCATCTTGCGCTACAGTAGGTACTGACATAGGCCAAGATACAATCTCTTGCACCATCCAAGAAGGGCCCTGCCACCATAGTTGACAAGTGGGAAGATCTTTAGGCATAACACCTCTTGTAATTAAGTCTGCTGGATTTTGTTTTGTATTAATATAATACCAATCATTGTTTGAAGTGATTTCTATTATTTTCATTAAGCGCTGAGAAATGTATACCTCATGTTTATGTTTGTAAGGTTATTTTATCCAGCACAAAACAATAGAAGAATCTGTAAATAAGTATGTATTTTTAATTGTTAAATTGCTGTTAATAGTGGTTATAAATCTTTCATACAACTTTGATAATAATAAGGCTCCACAAAGCTCTAATCGAGGAATAGTTTGTTGTTTCTTAATAGGTGTAACTCTTGACTTAGACATTACTAAGTTGCAAGTACTATTTTTATTTAAGTATGTTGCTTTCAAATATAGGCATGCACCATAGGCTTTAGTTGATGCATCACAAAAACCAATCAAAAAGATTTCCATGGGTAGATCTGTGAAATACCATCTGGGAATTCTAACTCATCATCATCATCATCTTGCTCTTATCCCAATTACTTGGGGTCGACGCAATATGTCATCTGTTTTGACATATTGCAAAAAGTTTCGGCAATGACTTTTATGACCGGCCGCCTACCTGACGTCAACCCTCCTTGGGAATGTAATCGTTGACCCAAATGGTACCAGATGGTGTTGGTCCGGGTCAATGTAGGGCTCTTAGTCGTCTTTTACGACACCCACGAGCAAAGCAAGGGTTGGTAGTATTCGAAGCCGCTACCACACAGCATCATCTGGGAATTCTAACTGATGTTAAATATTGTAATTGATTAATAAAGTTTAGCCAAACACGTTGCAACTTCTCTGATATTATTGAATCCTAATCTATGTTTTCTTTCCAAATATCTTGCATTAAAATTTTTGCTAAAATAATTGCAGGAGCTATAAAACCAATTGGATCAAATATTTGTGATATTTGAGATAATATATTCCTTTTAGTCCGTGTAATGGTTGCTAACTTAGGAATATGTACACGTAATGTGTCTTGTGTAGGCTGCCATTGCAGACCAAGTGTTTTGACCGAGTCTGGCAAGCTGAAATTCTAGGAATTATTTTGTTTGTATATTTCTTCTACCAACTGTTGATTACTAATTGTAGAAGTAGCACATTCTGAAGAGGAAATTTGTTCCACAAGTTAAGGATTGTTGGCTGTCCATTTATGCAGTTTAAAACCAGCCATTTTAAGTAAATCTATCAGTTGTAAGCATAATTCAGTACACTTGTATAGACACTGATTACCACTCAAGTAATCGTCTATATAAGCACAATTCTCCATGCACTTAGATGCTAGGCTATGCGTTAATTTGTACTTTTGAGCTAAATCAAGCATAGTGCGACAAGCTAAGTATGGTGCACATTTAGTGCCATAAGTTACAGTAGCTAATTCAATACATTTTAAAGGATCTGATTTAGATTCTCTCCACAAAATTCTCTGTAAAGATCTTTGTTCAGGTGCAATGAAAATACCTCTAAACATTTTAATAATGTCACAAGAAAATACATATTTATGTACCCGGAATTGCATGATAATATCTAACAAGTCTTTGTATATATTAGGACCTTCATAAAGTATGTTATTTAAAGATACACCTGTTGATGTTTTACAACTAGCATTGAAAACGACTCGCAGCTTGGTAGATCTACTATCTGGCCTAATAACAGGCAAGTGTGGTAAGTAATATGCATTGTGATCACTAGGTGAAAAATCTTTTACATAATATGCATGACCTAATTGAATATATTCATCTATAAAAGCTTTATAGTTAGTAAATAGTGAAGAATCATTTTGAAATTTTGTTTCTAAAGTTAATAAGCACCGGTAAGCTGTTTTAAACGAATTACCTAGATCTGCTACTTTTTCCTTATGTAATGGTAAGTTGACTATATAGCGTCCTATTTTGTCTTGTGTAGTAGTTGACTGATATAACTCCTCATTGCATGACACCACCTCTCCTAGGGCGCATAGATCATAATTGGTCTCCCTCAGATATTCTCTATTGTCCAAAGTTGCTGCAGATCTTTTTGGCTGAGGTAATCCGTACTGTGCCAAGTTTTGTCCTGCTTGAGCTAATACTGCATCCTCAATCAAAATCAAACATCTGTTGTACACCTCGTCAGTGAGGTGTACAACAGATACACAATCTTGCAACTCTCTTTCCAGTTGCCGTTTAATGTCTTCTGAGAGACTCTCTTTGTATTTCTCCCAAAGGCTTAAAGGATCAGAGAGTTGACAGAAAACTAACCTTATTGTAAATAGCTCTCGCAATTTGAGAGGAGAATCGCATAATGCAGCTTCCTCTAAAGTGGTGTCCCAATGCTTGTCGTCTTCCAGCAGACCAAGTGCCTTACACGCAGATTGAAATGTTGGATGGAGGATACCATTCACAGTCTTTAAGTCCTCAAAGGATGTCGGTCCTCTAACCTCATGGAGCAAAAGGCGTACGTGGTAGCACTCGGTGTTGTTTGGATGAATCGTATAGACCCTGCCCAGAGCGTGCACTTTTTTCACTCCGGGCCAGCCCTCAACATCTTTCCCTTTTTTCCTCCTTGAAAATTTTTTGCTGTTCCAGACATAGTAAGAAGGGACTTCGGAGTACTGCAGAGTTTTAGCGAAATTGTCTGTTTTGCAGATTTCAAAAAAGCCTAGGAGCGTTGTCTGTGGTGGATTATTTATCTTTTCTGACAAATTATTTGAGGTGAAGTATATTCGCTGACCGTTTTCAAGATGAACAGCGAGGTGTACGACAGGGGGGAACCTTTCATGAATGGGGAAGCTTAAGATCCTCCAAACTGCTTCGGAACTGCTTATGTACCGGCCGCTTTCATAGATTTTTACCTCATCTTTCTCATTCTCTAGAGTAAAGGCCGCTTGATCACTGCCCTTGTTCACGTACTTACAAATATATTTGATAGATTTAACAGAATTGCAGTACTCCACATTAATATGAGCATTGAAAGTACGTGACAGGACAGGATTGTAAGGCACCACCCAGCGGTTGTCCAACTCTATTTCATTAATTTTTATTGTGTTACCACCGTCAGCTGGAGACCTCCTCCTATATTGCGGATATCCATCGTCTCCTGTCTGGGTGTCCTTGAGAAACGGTCGAGGGTACCTCTTACTGCAACTGCCATCTTTCATGCAGGGCGAGTTGTAATTTAAACTTCCGCAAGGACCATGTATCATACTGGCCTTCACAATATCGTAGAGGAGAGGGTCTTGCTCAGGGTCAGGTATTTCTGCACTAATAACATTGTCGATCTTATCTGGGGTGATACGCTGCTCTAGCCATAGCAAGATGTGAATGTGAGGAAGACCCCGTTTTTGCCATTCTACCGAGTATATAAAGCAACGCATCCCCCCAAATAGATTGCCTTTGGTAAGAAGAGCCATCATCTTTTTCACCTTTAGGTGGAATATCCTAGCTATAATATCGTGGCGATCGTGTGACTTTTGGGCAGGTAAAAGTATATCTGTGATGTCTTTCCATCGGGGGTTACACGTAAATGTGATAAAAAGATCAGGACGACCGTACTGACGCACGTATGTCATAGCGTCTTGTGTACGCTCGTGCATATAGCGTGGTCCCCCGGTAAAAGATGACGGGAGTACCACCTTCTGACCTAGCTGCTGAACATCAACATCCTGCCTTCCTATGGCATCCCGCAAGTGTATATAACTGTCAGCCCTCAGCTGCGCCTGGTTGTTCCTGATATAGGTCAACCTTTCCGTCTCTATTTTGGCGTACATGTCCACTAAAAACTGACTAAAAAGGGAACGGAAATACACCAAGTGATTATCTTCTCCTTGTCTAATCATTATACGAAAAGAATAGAACCTTGCAGCTGAAATTGTATTTTTAAGTATTAATTTGGTCTCAGGATCACGCTGAGGTAAAGAAATGGAGTACCCATCCTCGCCACGGCAAAACAAAAGCGGATACTGCAGGGCGTCATACGAACGGTGAATCTCGCTAATGCGCTGCAATTAATTATCGTGGCTCTCAAGGATAATGTCTCGTTTCTCAAATTGCTGACCAACTATTACTAATGCCACCTCATTTGACGTAGGAGCATTAAAACGACCCCTGTGATTCTCCGGCGGTTTCTTCTCAGCATTAATGACTACTTTAAATGATTTAGACGTTTCAGGCACCTTGTCCAGGGCGATCTTCAAGTCTCTTACATAAGTATTAAACGTATGTAGCATTCTCTGCAGTTGCTTGACTAAGCCGGGTTTTACTTCGGGAAAGATACTGCACCTCAATTGTACTTCCCTGTCATCTTCGCCAACAAAATATATTTGTAAAAATTGTGGTTCTTTTGAGGAGCTGGCAGCAAGCTTCCCACCAAATGGTATACCTGGCCCTGAACTTTAAAAGTTGGCAAAAACCGTCTTTTATTATCTGTTTCGCTCCGAAAGAAGTCATTTGAAAACAACTATTATATTTACGAATACGGTTCATGAAATGGTCGTGTTCTGGATGTATATCCATTATCAAACTGTAGAGAGGCTCAGGTAGCTGTTCATAAGGCGGGAGCTGCACCTTACCAGCACTGCAGCACATGCCGGGTGGCTCCTCCTTCCACTTGAGAGCATTACACCAATGGCACTTGTTGTTCATGGCACCGAAGGATACAGTACTGTCCGTCTCATACTCTATATCAAGATCATAGGCCATGCCGGAGTGAGCCTTGGTTTTCCAGGAGCGTCCTTTCCTTTGTACTCGTCTTCCAGGATTATTTTGCTCATAAAGAGACTGTGCCACCCTGTGTACCTCAGGGTGAGTTTTCTGGTATCTGGCCACGGCAGCACGGTGAACTGCTGGGTTTGTTTGCGCATATTTTTTTGAAGCGTTTTGAATTTGTTTTTTCCGAGTAGCGTCGGTGCATCTGGCACGACGTTTCTTGGATCATTTAGTAGGAAAGATAAGAGATTGATACTGAGATACGTCATGATCTGGTTCTAATATGGGCGGTGAATTAGTAGGCACTTCATTTCTTCTCGTAGTAATCTTCTTTGCAACGACGGGGAGAAGTGAAGAAGGGGAGGCGGTCTCGGCCATTGTCGCAGTCACTTCACTACGGACGTAAACATCGAAATGGTCACGTGACAGATCATGTGTAAAGCGTAGTCGTCCCACAGGGTTACCTGTAGTACCAAAACTCATATACAGTTCACCGTTTCGGTAAACTTCAAAGACCCATGGAAAGAGTTGCCCTGCCGCTTCCAGCTCACATAAACTACCATAAGTAAAATGGCGTAACATGTCAATGCGGTTTTCAGCGGCACTGAAGTAATTGTCCCCGTTACTGTCATGTGACATAATGGCAAACGATTCCCAGTTGTCCACCACATAGTCTACGATTTGCTCGCGCACCTCCCTGGCCATCACCTGTGTATCATACAATATACAGGAGATGGCCCGAAACAGACAGGCTCCGTCTCCAATTATAGGAACTACGGTGTGAGGGTTCATAGCCCCATCAATTTGCAATGTTTCAACAGTCATTGTGATAGATAATAAACAAAATCTACTCAAATAACGAACAAAAACTATGTACTTAAGTTATGCACTTACAAATTTAAGCTAATTAAATAGTATTATAAACAAAATGAAAGTAAAAAAAAATCAAAAAATATATTGTAAAATGATTAGAAAAGAAAAGCAATTGGAAATTTTTTTTTTTTTTAAAGATTAACAAAGAACTTTGTGAAAAATAAGAATACTTTGAAAATTAATTTGAAAAAAAAAAATTAAATATATAGTATTATAAAGTTAATGAAAGAAAAAAAATATAGAAAAATATTCGAAAATGATTAAGAAAAAACAATTTGAAAAAGAATAGTTTTTTTTTTAAATATTAGCAAAACAATTTGCAAAAGATAAGAATATTTTGAAAAGCAAAGTTATGCACTAAGGAATCAAGGCAATTAAAATAGTAGTATCATAAACTTAATAAAAGTAAAAAAAAATGGGAAACAATATTTGGAAATGATTAGAAAAGCAATTTGGAAAAGTATAGATTTTTTTGGAAAAGATTAGCAAAACAATTTTTAAAAGATAAGAAAGAATATTTTGAAAAGCAAAGAATTGTGCTGAAAAGCACGGTTTTTAAAAGATAGTGTTGCACTGAAAAGTACAGTTTACTTGTATGGTATAATCTATCGCAGCGTTTGCGCTGGACGTGTTTTGTTTGTGTACAGCTGTTGGCCGCAGATGGCCTTGACAGCTTGACGCGGACTATGGGTGAGCGCTGAGGGCTCTCAACCCGGAGAAAAGTATGCTAAGCGACATCGCCCAAGGGCTCCCCCTGTGGGGAACGGACCTCGGCTTGGGGCGTCGCTGGAGGCAAAGTGGGCGTGCCCACGTTTTTAGCAGTGACTTTTGCGCGGCGCGGTTTCGCACCTCGACGGCGAGGGCGGAACCGCGGATATTTATTTGTTAAGGCCTCGCGGGCCGTGTAGGCTCTTTGTTGAGCGAGTGTGATATTGTCGTCCTCGTCGTCGAGGACGTGACGAGGACGTCGGATGGAGGAGATTTTGGAGGGTCTATAGGAAGCCGCCCCAACCACTAGTTGGTTGGGGTGTGTCATGGCAGAGTCAAAGTAGCTCTGAGAGCACCGTTTCATAAACTGCTTGATGGTCGGCAGTTCGAGGTCGATGTGGAGATCGACGTTTCGTATGAACCACGGTGCTCCCGTAGCTCGGCGCATGAAACGATTTTGTAGTGTCTGTAGCCTGTGGATCCTGTGTGGCTTAACATGCGCGAACACCACGCTGGCATAGGTCATGATAGGCCGTATGCAGGTGGTGTATAGTCGGATTTTGCTACTCAGGGGCATACGCGACCTAGAGTTGAGTAGACAGTGGAGACGGCCCATCACAAAGGCTGCCCGTGCGCGGACTTGCTTTATGTGAGGGGCGAAGCTGAGTCGATCGTCAAGGGTCACACCCAAGTATTTGGCCTGCCTGGTCCAAGTAACCGGCTTGTTGAAAATTTTAAGGGGGGAATGCTATCGATAGAGTAGGAACGGGCAGTTCGTCTAGTGAACATGACCGCCTGACTCTTCTCGGGGTTGATTTCTAATCTCCACTTCCTAAACCAATTGGCTAGGGCGGTAACCGCTGTTTGGAGAGTCTTGGCTACTGTTGTCGGGGATCTACCAGCACAAAAGAGTGCGGTGTCATCAGCGTAAAGCGCTTTATGTACCCGGTTGAATTTGGGCATATCGCTAGTGTATAGCGTGAAGAGAAATGGGGAGAGGACCGACCCCTGAGGGACGCCGGCCTTGATAGGGTGGGAGGTCGACAACGTCCCTTCCACCCTGTAGCGAAAGCTGCGATGACTTAAGTAGTCATGTATAATGAGAATTAAGTAGTGAGGGATCTTGAGGAGATAGAGTTTGTAGATTAGGCCTTCATGCCAAACCTTGTCGAATGCTTTCGCTACGTCTAGGAATAATACACCCGTATATCTGTTCATGATGAACTGACTACTTGTGTATTCTACCAAGCGGTGAACTTGTTGTACGCGCTGTGTTTGGCTCGGAAACCAAACTGTGCGTCGGGAACGAGGTTGTTAGCCTCGGCGAATGTACGTAGTCTACTGAGAACTATTCGTTCGTAGATCTTACCTAGACCTTTTAGTAGACTAATCGGGCGGTAACTACTGGGTTCGGTACGGCGCTTGCCGGGTTTGTGGATTCCTATTACCACGGCCTCTTTCCATTGCGCGGGAAAGATGTTATTATTTAGTGCTGCATTGAAGATGCAGCACAACAGGACTATTAAGTGGGCGGGGAATAATTTAATGACTTTATTTGAGATTCCGTCCAAACCTGGGGCTTTTCTGGTTTTAAGACCCCTGACTAACGATTCGACCTCATCGGTGGTTACTACTGGGATAGGCTGATCGGGGTTGTCGTTTCGTAACGAGCGCGAGAGAGTGGTACGACGTTCCACTTCGTCGGCGATGAAGCGGTGATTCGCGGCGTCGGGGTGTAGTGTACTCGGCGTACACTGAAGCTCCAAGCAGTCGGCCAGGCATTCTGACTTTTCGTCGTCCATAAACGCCGGTGGCTGGTTGGGTCTGGTGAGAGGAGGGAGAGTGGACACGATGTCTTTTTTGAGTGAGCGGGAAAGCTGCCAAAAGGCTGTGTGAGAGGGCTCTAGCTCCTCGAGCATGGCGTCCCATTTGCTCTGTCTCAATTCATTAATAGCTTGTTTAACCTCCCTCTGGAGTGACCGTAGGCGGGTACGGTTGTCCTCCGTGGGGTAGCGGTCATAAGCGCGTGTCGCGGCGTTTTTACGTCTTAACAAGTCACGGACGTCGTCTGGCAGGCGCCATTTACGATCGCTCGTATCTGGTACCGGCCGCGAGCAGTCGTCCATTATCGACTGCACGTGACTTGTAAGCGACTCGATCGCCTGAGAGGTATGTTCCTTAGACGTAATGTCATTGGGAATTTGATCAAGGTGGACCGACGAGGTTGACTTGAGATTTTTCTCTAGCCGTGCCCAGTCAGTCGCTATCTTGGTCCTTTCGTTGTTATGGCCTGAGGGGCCGGGGGTGCGGGAGGCTAATTCCAGAGTCACCGGGCGGTGATCTGAGTCTAACTCGTGTTGAACTTCTATTGAACATAAACGAAGGTTTATGTTTTTGAGAAGAAAGATATCGAGTATGTCCGGCCTGTGCGAAACGTTAAAGGGGAAGTGTGTCGGCTCTATGGGCGCTATGACATCAAATCCCAGTCTGTCAGCGAATAGCTCTAAAGTCTTGCCCCTCGTATTGGAACTTTGACAGCTCCAAGAGGTGTTCTTGGCGTTAAGGTCACCGCCAATGATGACGGCGCCTCCCAATTCTAGCAAGGCTTTTAGATCTTTTTCAACCAACTGTTTCGAATGTTCTCTGTTGGGAGAGAGATATGCGGATACAAGGGTGATAGGCTGATGGCCTGAGAGGGCTAGCCTGCAAATTGAAGCTTCAATGTACATCAGAGGGGGCGGATCCACAGGTGTGCAATGCAGCGACCTTTTGTAGTAAATGAGCGTTCCACCCATTGGTGAGGTTGTCCTATCATTGCGAACTATATTATAGTTCGCGATTCTAGGGTCCCTGTTGAATGGTTTTAAGAACGTTTCTTGTACTAACAAGACGTCGAGCTGGTGTTCCCGAAGGAATGTGCCTACTTCATCCCTCTGTTGGGTAAGGCTATTTGCGTTGAATGTCCCTACTTTGAGGTGTCTGGGTTTAACTCTGCCGGGAGTGTACCTATCCATTTTAGTTGAATTTGAGTGAGCCTAGACGCTCTAACGTGGGGGCGAATTTGATCGCTATATTAAGGAGGGCGAGGTTGTTTCCCTCGTTCTTTCTAAGATCGGCTGCAATTTCGCGGATTTCCGCGAAATTGATTTGAGCCGCGAAGTTGGCCACCAGGGCTAGATCTGGATCTAGTCCTTGGGGGGCTTTTGGGGGCGCGCTTTTAGCGACGACGATGGGAATGGGGGCGCCCTGAGGGGGCTTGGGATTACCGCCGGTGGGCTGGTTTGGCCCGATTATTGGTGGTTTGGGCTGAGATGGTGCGGGTGGGGCAGCGGGCTGCCTGTTGGGCAAGGTTGGGAAAGCCTCCTTGCTGGTTAGCAGGGGGCGAGCCCACGCATTGTGGGTTGGTAAGGGGGCTGGGACGAAGGTCTTGTTATAGTACAAGGCCTTGCCGTTTGTGTTGGGTTGGCGGACTAGCCTCCTCGGCGCTCTTGGGCAGCCGCGGTAGTTGGCCGGGTGTCCGTATTCTCCACAGAGAACACACGCAGGTGGCTCTTTGCAGAGGGAGATGTCCTTTGGCCTTTCACACTGGGCGGTGTGATGGTCACCTAGGCACTTGACGCACCTAGGACGGGCGAAACAGTTCTTGGACGAGTGTCCATACATTTGGCACTTGTGACACTGTGCCAGATTACCATTTTTGTGTGGGGGCTCTACCGAGACCCCAGAGAGGCCACAGATGGTCTTAATTTTGTAGATTCCTTTACCCTCTGCGTTATTCCTAAGGCAGACGAGTATCATGTTAAGGGGGTAACGACCCTTTCCCCGGATCATCCGGTGTACTTCTACAACCGGCAGATCCTGGGTTTTGAGAGAATCTAAGATCTCTTTAGTGTCGATTTCTCTCGGGACATTGCGTATAACTGCACGCAGAAGTTTGGCTTCGGGGAGGGTGTATGTATGGTAGGGAATCTGTTGATTCCCTAGCATGCTTGACACGGTGCGGTGGTCGGCTGACGAGTGAAGGTCCACTCGTATGCCTTGGGGCGTGGATTTAGCCGATTTGTAATTTATGCAATTGGTGTTTAGCCAAGCGGAGATGGTTAGCCACTTCTCCTTGTCCCTGATATATAGGGGCGGCGGAGCCAGTGGTTTTTTGACCGTCTGCTGAGCGGTGTTGCTGTCCGTGGAAGATGGGACAGAGGTAGGGGTGGCCTGCGAGACGACTGGGGGGACCGAGGCGGCCATGGCAGTCGTTGCAGACGGGGCTGCAGCGGGTGTTTTTGCCGAGTCAGTCGGCTTAATTTTTGGGGCCTTAGAGGGAGCCTCTTTGTTGACCTTTACCTTTTTACTCCGCTTGCGGGAGCGAACTACAGTAAATGAGCCCTCATTGGGCGAATCTTCCGACTCGGAGGAGGAGGACGATGAGGCTGAGGAGGACGGGGGTGATTCCGTTTCCATCGCCGTGCTGATGGTCGGTAATTCCGGCTCAAGCGGCAGGGCGGTAGTAGGAGCGCGTTGAGGCTGGGGTGGTAAGATTGTTATTGCTCCAAAATGTTGGGCAATATAAGCTTGAATCTCTGGGATTGCCAGAAGGGCGTCGATTGTAATAGTTTTTTCCGCCATCGTGGGCTGGTGGAAAAAACGTTCGCGGGAAAGGTGTGAAACCTAGCGCCCTGGGTGAGGTGAACCCTGGGTTGTGTGTGGTGCGTGTCCCTCCCAACCGGGTGCAGGTCGGGAGGATGTGTGCTTAACTAGTGTGCCCTAAGCTTGTAATCCTTCGCCAATCTTAATGTGCGATAGGTTCCTAGCTGCTCGGGCCGTTAGGCCTTCGCAGAAAAATGATGAAAAGCCGTAGATTAGGTCCGACTAGGAGATCCCCCAAGGCCGGATGCTCTAACCCCTTCCGATTGTTAGCTCTGCCCTGAAGGGGCTCGGCAGGCAAATCGGGGCCTTGCCTCACCCGGCTTCGTTAACACCGTGAGGTTTCCGCCGGGGACCAAACAATATGGTTTTCTGCCCTGAGGGGGCCAAAATGGGTTGACTTTTTATCTACCAACGGTAGAAATCTGCACTCGACGTCTTGAAAAAGTCGACTCGTGCAGTTGGGATCCGGCAACACCTGCGTCCAAACAGCGAAACTGCCACAGACAACCGTATACACGGCCACCCGGAGCGGGCCACTGAACGGCCACAGACGTCAACAAAATGGCGGCGCGACGCGACGCGAGGTACGCTGCGAGAGCGAGCGAGACGGAGCGAGATCGCACGACCGCAGGGTGCGGGTGCGGGGAGAGCGCGGCAGTGGAGAGCAACGAGGCGTACGTCCGTACGCTACGGGTCTCCGACGCGGAATCGTGTGGGGCCGTGTTTTTTTTTTTTTTTTTTTTTTTTTTTTGTGTGTGTACAGCTGTTGGCCGCAGATGGTCTTGACAGCTTGACGCGGATTATGGGTGAGCGCTGAGGGCTCTCAACCCGGAGAAAAGTATGCTAAGCGACATCGCCCAAGGGCTCCCCCTGTAGGGAACGGACCTCGGCTTGGGGCGTCGCTGGAGGCAAAGTGGGCTTGCCCACGTTTTTAGTGGTAACTTTTGCGCGGCGCGGTTTCGCACCTCGACGGCGAGGGCGGAACCGCGGATATTTATTTGTTAAGGCCTCGCGGGCCGTGTAGGCTCTTTGTTGAGCGAGTGTGATAATGTCGTCCTCTTCGTCGAGGACGTGACGAGGACGTCGGATGGAGGAGATTTTGGAGGGTCTATAGGAAGCCGCCCCAACCACTAGTTGGTTGGGGTGTGTCATGGCAGAGTCAAAGTAGCTCTGAGAGCACCGTTTCATAAACTGCTTGATGGTCGGCAGTTCGAGGTCGATGTGGAGATCGACGTTTCGTATGAACCACGGTGCTCCCGTAGCTCGGCGCATGAAACGATTTTGTAGTGTCTGTAGCCTGTGGATCCTGTGTGGCTTAACATGCGCGAACACCACGCTGGCATAGGTCATGATAGGCCGTATGCAGGTGGTGTAAAATCGGACTTTGCTACTCAGGGGCATACGCGACCTAGAGTTGAGTAGACAGTGGAGACGGCCCATCACAAAGGCTGCCCGTGCGCGGACTTTCTTTATGTGAGGGGCGAAGCTGAGTCGATCGTCAAGGGTCACACCCAAGTATTTGGCCTGCCTGGTCCAAGTGACCGGCTTGTTGAAAATTTTAAGGGGGGGAATGCTATCGATAGAGTAGGAACGGGCAGTTCGTCTAGTGAACATGACCGCCTGACTCTTCTCGGGGTTGATTTCTAATCTCCATTTCCTAAACCAATTGGCTAGGGCGGTAACCGCTGTTTGGAGAGTCTTGGCTACTGTTGTCGGGGATCTACCAGCACAAAAGAGTGCGGTGTCATCAGCGTAAAGCGCTTTATGTACCCGGTTGAATTTGGGCATATCGCTAGTGTATAGCGTGAAGAGAAATGGGGAGAGGACCGACCCCTGAGGGACGCCGGCCTTGATAGGGTGGGAGGTCGACAACGTCCCTTCCACCCTGTAGCGAAAGCTGCGATGACTTAAGTAGTCATGTATAATGAGAATTAAGTAGTGAGGGATCTTGAGGAGATAGAGTTTGTAGATTAGGCCTTCATGCCAAACCTTGTCGAATGCTTTCGCTACGTCTAGGAATAATACACCCGTATATCTGTTCATGATGAACTGACTACTTGTGTATTCTACCAAACGGTGAACTTGTTGTACGCAGCTGTGTTTAGCTCGGAAGCCAAACTGTGCGTCGGGAACGAGGTTGTTAGCCTCGGCGAATGTACGTAGTCTACTGAGAACTATTCGTTCGTAGATCTTACCTAGACCTCTTAGTAGACTAATCGGGCCATGTGTGGGGCCGTGCCGCCTCGCGCTGCTTATATACCCTCCGAGCTCCGGGGAGATTGGCGTGCGCGACTTTTTCATTATTGCTGAAGCTACTTAAAGAAACCACGAAAAAATAATAAATATCCGAATATTAGTTTTAATATACGGTGAAAAAACTTGTTCAAATACGAATGAAATGCAAAATTGTGTTTTTCGCATATATAATTATTATTATAGTCAAACATTTCGTTGAAGTCAAACACTTTCATCGACTAATACGATAATTTTGTTTAACAATAGCATCAACCTTGTGTGATAGATACGTATTCAATCAAGTTTTTTTTTTAGTGTAGGCACCTGCCAAAAGTAACGAAAGCAAAACTTAGTTTTATGACTTAAAAGCAACGATTTTCCTCCTATTTCGAGGTGATTTCGAAAAATCAAAAAAAAATCGGAAAAAAAAAAAAAATAAATAACTGAAGCCTGATCAAAATTACCTACTTACATGTCAAGTATTTAATAATTAAAGTAACGGTGATAGGCAACTTCAAAGCGAAAATATAAATCCATTTTATTACCGTTCCCTTGGGAATTTCGAAAAATCCCGTCTTATTCCTTGCCTACTTCATAATGGGGAAATAATTTTATACACTTATTATACTTAACAATAGCTATGAAAGAAAAAACAAACAATATAACTTTTAAGCAAGGATTTTCATCATATTCCGAGGGATTTTCAAAAAACCCTAAAAATGGTTTTTAGTTATCGTAATAACCTACTTTTAAGCTGAATTTCAAGTCTCTAATAAATAAAGTTACGGAAATAGGGCAACTTTAAAGCGAAAATATAAGTAAATCTTTTTTTATTCCCGTTCCTGTGGGAATTTCGAAATATCCTGAAAATTGTTTTTTGTTTGTTGTTTAAAGCGACAAAATATAAATAAATCCTTTTTATTCCTGTTCCCGAGGGAATTTCGAAAAATCCTAAAAACGGTTTTTAGTGATTGCAATCACATATTTATATGCCAAATTTCAAGTCTCTAATAAATATAATAACGGAGATAGGGCAACTTTTATAGCGAAAATATAAATCCTTATTATTCCCGTTCCCGTGGGAATTTCGAAAAATCCCGTCTTATTCCTTGCCTACGTCATAAAGACAATATCTGTGCAAAATTTCAGCTTCCTAGATCCAACGGTTTGGGCTGGGCGTTGATGAGTCAGTCAGGATTTTGAATTTTATATACTAAGATATATATGTTATATATACATATATATATATATATATATATATATATATATATATATATATGTTATATATATATATATATATGTTATATATACATAGCGTATATATATATATGTTTAGCCGTCCCAAAAAGTCTGCAATGGAGTTGGTATTAATTAAAATACTATGGTAGTATAGCGAATAATTTAATTGAAAATGTGTCGGAAGAAGGTCTTATAACCTTCGTCGCTCTTAACACCGCGATGCACAAACATTATACAACGCCATCTATCGAAGCATAGTTAAATAAAGTTCACGGCGTTGTACAATATATATAAACAATTTTCTTAAAACACTTAGAACGTCTGATTGTTCCCCGTTTGTTACCGGGTGGCCCCACATTCAATCGTAGTCAGTTTGGATTTACCCCGGGAAAATCGACTGTCGACGCGGTCATTGCCGTTAGAAAAATTGTTTCCCTATCAGATTTTAAATATATACTAGGTATTTTTCTAGATATCTCAGGTGCTTTTGATAAAGCATGGTGGCCGATGCTACTTCTTAAACTGAAGGCTCGTGGATGCTTTAGGAACATCTACCAACTCGTACAGTCATACTTTCTACAAGGTTCAACCACACTGAAACTCGGTCACCATGCCGTGTCTAAATCACTGACGTTGGGCTGTCCTCAAGGATCAGTGTAAAGCCCATACTTGTGGAATCTAGGGTTTGATGACCTTCTTGAGCTACCTCTACCGCAAAATTGCTCATTGATTGGCTATGCTGACGACGGTCTCCTACTTATACAGTCAAACACTAGAGACGGACTGGAGAAATTGGCGGATATATGTCTCAACTCAATACAAAAATGGGGCATACAAAATCGACTTACTTTCGCCCCCCACAAAATGTATCATCTTTTACTGAAAGGTAATTTACAGTCGAGCCCCCGTATAAAATTTAACAACACTGTAGTTAAAAAGAAGGAGTCCGTATGTTACCTCGGCCTGGTCCTAGAGAAAAATTTTTCGTTCATTGAACATATTAAAACTGTAGGTGAAAAAGCCAAACGAAATTTCTATGCGCTTACCAGAATTTCAACTTCCACCTGGGGCCTTCGTTTTAACACACTTAAAATTATATATACAGCCACATATCTGGGCTGTATCTGTTACGGTGCACCGGCCTGGGCTGATCGTACTACCATAGGCGCGGGTCGACGTAAGTTACTACAGAGTCAACGATTAGCGCTAATATTTCTGTGTAAGGCATACCGAACAGTTAGCACCGAAGCCTTACCAGTACTTGCAGGTGTACTTCCGGTCGACTTAGAGATACAAAATCGTGCGTCCATGTATTATTCCACTAGGGAAAACATGACTAACAATTTTCTTTTACCACGCGATCGTAATAAAATTACTAGACTTTTTGCACCGCAATCCGTCGTTAACGATAAGCTCCTGACCGAATGGCAGGCAAGATGGGATTCGTCAACAAAAGGTCGTCATCTATATCTATTCTTTCCATCTGTTCGTGAACGTTTGGAGAGAACTTGGCTAGAAATTGACCACTATGTAGCCCAATTCCTCACAGGCCATGGGAATTTTAGAAGTAAATTATTCTATTTTACACTAGTAGATTCACCATTTTCTCAATGTTCAACCTCAAACTCCAATTTTGAACAAACAGCTCATCACATCCTTTGGGAGTGCATTCTCTGGCGCAACGAGCGGAACGTCATGTTAGATAATATGCATGTCACGTCTGGGGTAGTATACTATTCGGATCTTGTAGCAACTCGAGAAAATTTCCGTGCGTTTAGGCGCTTTTGCCATACCTATTACTGTAATCAAACCTAAAGCTCACAAATAGGTCCATTAAGCTTTGTCCAATCCGTGGTACTGTACCGCTGCGTTTCACGTAGTTGTACAAACTCTTATTTACTGGTTTATCAGCCAACTTTGCTTCATGTCTCCCGCTTTGCATAGGAGGGAAGTGGAATCTTTCCAACTCCTCCTGTTTTCTTTTCTAATTAAATTTGTTGCGGGTCCCAAGACAATTAAAAGCGATTCCCGGGACTTCCTGAGGGTCAAACCTCAGTGTCTTATACGGAGACCATTGTGGATCCTGGCTTACAGGAGTTACAGTGGTGGGAATGTGTGGTGGGATTAGTCCCATAAAAAAAAAAAAAAAATATAAACAATTTTAATGTCTTATGTAACACCCTACTAACAGTAGTTTCTATCCATGTATTTGACATGTGTGCACGTGCCAACCTTACTCTGTATGTGAGTACTAACATAATATATTATATATGAGAGTAGCTGTCTAGCTGATAAGAGAATGATGTACCTATTGAGTAGTTGCGGTTGTAAGTGAATAAGCGTAATATATTCAGTTTTTCAAAGCAGCATTAATTCTAAAGAAACGTGGTATATCAGCCTCCGTGTGAATAGTGAAGCAGGGATTGCCGGCCTCTTTAAGTGCCAGGATGGTACCTCGCTTGGTCCATACGAACTTCCATCCGGAGACCTTGCCAGCTTCTCGCGCCTTGCGAAATAATTGCCGATTAAAATTTGTTAGGCGCTCATTAATATAAAAACGGCGCGATGGTACAGTCAGACAGACACACACCCTCCGTGGTAGCCCCGAGGCGCACGCGCGCGCTCTGCAGTAATTCATCTCGCAGCTGACGACGAGCTAAGCGCACTACTAGGGGGGCGGGGGCGTCGCTCCGGCCCATCGCTGCTCGTGGCGCTGATATGATGGGCACCCATACGCACCGCGCTCACTACGTCACGGTCCTCCATTACGACACCCAATTTTAAGGCAATCTGTCCCACAAAATGTACTGGATTCTCCCCATTAGACTCTGGCAAGTTACCCAGCTCGACGTCATTTACTAGGAGCTCTTGGTCCCTCTCATTAAGCTCCTGTCTGAGCTCCGCCAAGGCATCTGCTAATGGATTATCAGCTGCACACTGCTTCTGTTTCTCAAGGGTATCGAGTCTTTCCTCTAAACCGTCCATACGTTTATTGCATTCCTTCAAAGATCTTAGATCAGCTAGGTCCTCTCGAAATAATTGCAGTTCTGAGCGAACCGCGCACAACTCCTCACTGAGTAATCTCAAATTGCTAATGAGGTCATCCGGAATTTTATGCACCGGGGTCGACTCACTTACACAGCAGCCGGGATCATGGTCATCAGTCTCCGTAAAACTAACAGAGTGCTGCGGTCTTGGCCTAATTGACGAATCAGCTTTATTATCCCCAATGACATTCTTTGTACATTCTGGGCAGAGCCAGGAAGATGGTATGGCATCGACAGTAGGGAGGTTCACACATACTCTATGATAAGCTGCAGCGCATTTCCGATATTTGGCCGTCTCAGCTTGGGATATGTACCTACCGCACCCACAGCATTTACCCATTGTTGATGAATAAACCGAAACAATGATAAATTATCTCGATATACTTATAAGATTTCGTATGTTAAAAGCTTGACACTGCTATTCTAGCACTGTTATTAATAGAAATTACTGTATTCTTTTTCTTAATCAGCTGTTATTATTAATTTCAATGTGGGTATTATGATCAAGAAAATAACAATATTGTTACTGTTTTTAAAACTGTTTTGTTATTAAATCTAAATGTTATTAATTCACTTCACTATATAACGTTCACAATATATTTACGAGCACGTACAATAAATCCTTTTTGACGTTGTACCATAAGATTATTTATAAAACCATATAAAACACTAAGACAATGACGTACATGTCGGCGTTACGCCAGGAATTTGGACGATGATAGTAAAATACTGAGTATGTAATCACTGTATTTATTAGGAGTTCTTGCCGGAGAAGTGAGTGAAGTAAAACTGTCCTCTATTCTAATCTTACAATATTTTTATAACCTCCGCTTTACAATGAAACGGTCTAGTCTTAGTAACTACAATTACTTTTTATAACAAACTAATAAAACAATATTGTTAACTATCTGAATATAGCTAAATAATAATGATAAATATTCTAATGCATTTAACATAATTCCAAATAGTCAATTTTACAAAATTTACATTAATGTAATTAAAGGAAATATTGTTCTCATATATTGTTCAACAGACGGCGCTCTAACTAGAGATAAATAACAATCTTTATTGTGTAAAAACAACTAAATATGGTTACAAATAATTACATTAATTCTAATCGATTTTAATTTGATCAATTATATAAATATTTAAACAATTAAATCAAAGATTTCTAGAAATACATTCAAAAAGTCTCTTAAATATCATAGCATGGTAAATAGCAGTGTTGTTACTACAAATAATTATTTAAATATTAGTTGCAAATATTTCAAACATGTTTATAACTATAATTGATAACACATACATCAACAATTTACAAATATTGCCGATAGAGGGCGATATGCGCCCATATACATTATATACTATCTGTTCATTACCGTTCCCTACTGACCTAGGATGCGCAGTGGAAGGGGACACCAGGCCAGTGAGGGATATCAAATGGGTAATAACATTGGCTTGCGATTACGCAAGGCTATTTTAAGTTCTCTTAAATGATAGTACAAGAACAGATTTTAACACTTACGAGTAGATACCGCGGAGGTAGCTATAACGTAACCTAACTCAGCGTTCGGTCTGGCCAGACAAATAGAAACTAACTGAGGGGTTACTTAGCTTTGTATCCAAAAGCGCGGTGATGACAACGGCCTCGTACACTTCAAGGACTCAGGCTTGCTACTCGTACACACAATTTAATGTTCACAAATATATACTTAATTATAATTAACTCGCGTACATAAGCGGTACACAAAACAAAGGGTGGCGCGCAATATTACAAATACCACGATTTCACGGCTTAGTCCACAAAAGACATAGCAATTACAAAATATGTGCGCACGCGACCGTTACTTCCAACGCGAACCAAAAAGTGAAAGTAAAAGTAACCAAAAGGGCGGAAACAAAACGACCCCGGGGCCGGCCGGCGCGCCGGCCCCGTGCCATCCGCGTACCAAAGTGAAAGTGAAAGTGAAAGTGGCGGCTGGCTCCGAGCCAACCGCGAACCACAAAATCAGAACTATCCTACATGGATTTAATTATTAAACTAATATAAAAATGTTTGGTACCGAACATCTACCCGCCTCGGACAGGTCTACCTGGCCGCTAATCAATTGGTAAACGGGACAATGTTGCTACCGCTCTCTTCAGTACCGAACCGTCCACCTGAACCTCAGCAAAACGAGGCACATTATCTGCGCCATATACTAAATTTAAAATTCGGCCTCGACGCCAGCATAGTGGCGGCAAATTGATATCTTTTATCAAAACGAGGTCACCAACTCGAGGTGGATTAGTCTTGTCAGTCCACTTAACGCGCTGCTGGAGAACATGAAGATATTCTAAGCTCCAACGCTTCCAAAAGCTTTGAGCAAGCTGTTGGACCAACTCAAACCGCGAGAGACGACTTGATCCCACATCAACAAAGGGGTACTCAGGCAAAGCATTAAGTGGCTGACCAATCAAAAAATGACCCGGTGTGAGAACCTCCAAGTCACTCGGGTCTGAAGAGATCGGACACAACGGTCGCGAGTTCATTACGGCCTCTATCTTACAAAACACAGTTGCGAGTTCTTCAAATGTGAGTACAGACTCACCAATAACTCGTCGCAAATGTGCTTTAGCAACCTTAACTGCGGCTTCGAAAATACCACCCCAATGTGGGCATGCTGCCGGACTAAATTTCCAGGTTATACTACGACTGGTTAGTTTATTACCAATATTTGTGTGATTGCTGGCTAAAAAATCATGTACATCTTTCAAATAATTATTGGTTCCCTTAAAATTTGTGCCACAGTCCGAACGTATCAAAGAAGGCAGTCCTCTCCTTGAAACAAATCTATCAAGTGTCGCAACAAATGCCTCGGTGGAGAGGGATGACACTAATTCAAGGTGCGCCGCTTTAGTTGACAGACATACGAAGACACACAAATAGGCCTTGACTGTTTTACTATTTCGCAGAGTTGAAGTCTTAACCAAAAAAGGACCTGCAAAGTCGGTGCCTACACCGGCGAACGGCCTCGATTCTCTGACACGATCAGAAGGGAGGTCACCCATCAAGGGTTGCATGGTACTAGCCTTCAGCCTGTAACAAGGCATGCAACGAAATACCACACTGCGAATCGTTCTTCGAGCAGACAAAATCCAAAATTCTCGCTGCAATATGGCTAATAAGGCGTTACAGCCAGCGTGAGAATTTCTAATGTGACGGTCCGTCACCAACAATTGCACAAAATGACCTTGCTTGGGTAACAATATAGGGTGCCGACTACCGTAGGCTAGACTAGAGTTTCTGAGGCGACCTCCAACACGTAAGATACCCGTGTTGTCCAAAAAGGGGCTCAACATACGCAAGGCTCCTGTTAGTTTAGCCTTACCAGCTTTCAAAATTTCAATCTCCCTTTCAAAATACGTATCCTGTACCACACGTATCCAATGGCAAAAAGCCTCCTGTCGTTCTTGTGGTGATAGAAAAGCCTCTAATTTTTTGTTCCGTAAGTGCTTACAGTTGTAATAGAAGCGCTTAATCCAAGCTGTTACACTTACTAATTTATCGAGGGAGCTATACCGATTCAATAAGACATTTGGATCGAATTCACAAGCACGCCTCTCAACAGCGAGCAGTCGCAATCCAGGCAACGGACCTACGTCCAAAACCGGCGTCAGTGGCCACTCAGACTCTGAGCGTAATAACCATTCCGGTCCCCACCAAAGGGAGTGTGTTACCAAGGCGGGGGATGTACAACCCCGAGATGCACAATCAGCTGGGTTAAGCTCACCAGGCACATGCCTCCAAATCAAGGGAGTCTCAGATTTCTGAATTTGGGAGACTCGGTTCGCTACAAATACCTCTAAGGTGTGAACTGAAGCCTTTAACCAGCACAAAACAATTTGGCTGTCAGTCCACGCGTAAGTGGTGCTAATGTTCACAGTATGACGCAACAAATTCGACACGTGATTAAGAAGACGCACAAGCAGAGTAGCCCCTGCCAATTCAAGTTTAGGGATTGTCAAAGCAGTCCGTAGGGGTGCCACCTTGCTCTTCGCCATGACCAGTGAGATCTTTACTTGGCTGTCAGAACCCACCGTACGCAAATATACACAAGTGGCGTAACCCCGTTCAGAGGCGTCCGAGAAACCATGCAGAGTTGCCTGGTACTTTCCTGGAGGAAGCATAGAACGAGGGATCGATACCTCATTGATCGCAGGAAGTGAGGATACAAATTTGGTCCAGTCTTCCAACAAAGCTCCCCGAAGAGGTTCGTCCCAGCCTAGTCCTGCCATCCAAAGCCTTTGTAAAAAGCATTTAGCCCAAAATATGACGGGACATATCCAACCATTTGGATCAAATGTTCTTGCAACCGTGGAAAGCACCAAACGCTTAGTCCAAATGCGCGGCAACTCTAAGTCAACATTGTAAGTGAATATGTCTGGGGCTGGTTTATACTGAATGCCGAGAACAGTCATCATAGCAGGGTTCTCGATATTCTCGAACAAATGCGGATCTTGCTGATGTTCATCCGGAAGTCCCTTCAAAAGCGCAGGTGAGTTGGATATCCACTTCCGTAACTCATAGCCCGCGGTGGCTAAGATGCCTATCAATTCATCCCGTAGAAGGATGGCCTCTTTCTCAGAGGGTGCACCAGTACAAATGTCATCGACATACAAATCCTCTTTCAAAATCGCGGCTGCGCGAGGAAACTTTAAGCGCTCCAGGTCCGCGAGCTCCCACAGAGACCGTATAGCCAAATAGGGGCTTGACTTTAACCCGTACGTGTTTGTATTGAGCTCATAAACAACCATGGGATCCTGGGGGCTTTCACGCCATAGAATCAACTGATACCGACGGTCATCCGGGTGAATAATCGTCTGTCTGAACATCATCCTTATGTCAGCCACAAATACAACCTGATGTCGACGAAACCGAGTGATGACGTCACAGAGATCCTTGATCAATTTAGGACCAGCATGCAAACAATTGTTCAACGATACACGCGTTGAAGTTTGCGCAGAACCATCGAATACTGTACGCAATTTGCCATTTGATGCCTTAATTACAGCATGATGCGGTAGAAAGAAGTGATCCACTGTTTGCCAATCTAATTTCGACACAGACATGTGTCCCAACTCCTCATATTCACGCATAAAATCAATGTATTTCTCCTTTAGGAGAGCATCTCGAGCCATTCGGCGCTCCATAGCCAATAGTCGTTTCTCAGCAGCAGGCCGCGAGATGCCAAGTGGTGGCCGTACGGCGAGAAACGGCAATCGAGTCATAATCTGACCAGTACGTAGGCGACTCGTATTGTTTTGGTAAAACAATTCGCACTCCTCATGCTCCGGATCAGTGCGCGGAGCCTGTGGTGGTTCTTCCACTTCCCAAAACCTCTGAACCGCATCAGAGAGAGCAGAGCCTACCATCAAGCCAATGTCAAGACGGGTATCCGTGAGGACTGGTCCCATCAGTGCAGAGCCAAATATGGTCGGGATGGCTACCATGCCTCCTGGTTGCATGACCTGAATGCTACCCAAGAATATGTTTCCCAGAACATCGGCGCCTAGCAACAAATCGACCGATCCAGGTATACCAAATTTGGGGTCTGCCAAGTTCAAACCCGACGCTAAACCAATAGCATACGGAGACAACTGCTTCTCCGGATGGGTGCCCAAAATATTGTTCATAACAATGGCTGAACACTCAAACAATGGGCTTGACGAGTTTATAGGAGAGAACGCACATAATACTTGGCCTTCAACATTGGCCACAACTGCGTTGCCAACACCTCTAGTGACATGAGGAAAATCACGCATACTTAGGCGTACCTGCCCCACCAACCAAGAAGACGCTATACACCCCTGAGAGCCTGTGTCCAGAATTGCCCGGACCACAACAGAGGCACCTGTCCGTCCCCAGACCCTTACAGAAGCAGTGGGTAGGAGTACGGTTTCAAACGGGGGTGGTGCATGACGGGGGGAGGCGCCGTGTTCCTAATGTCGTCTAGGCAGCGGGTGATTCTCATGTTCCCGGGAAGCGTCATCAAAGGTAGGTACCCGCCCGTGACGATACGGGCGCGAATCGTGGTTATCACTCTTACCACGGGCTTCCGATGACGGCGAGCATTGACCTTGTGGGCGCCTCGCTGCGGCAGAATCTACGACGCGCGGGGGTGAGCGACTAGGTCTCGAACTGCGGTTTTCATACCGGTGCCTTCGCTCATAACTACCCGTAGGTGAGACTTGACGTTCATGTTCACGACCAATCCCATTATTATTCGCACAAAGAAGTTTCAAATGCTGGCCTCCGCAGTACGTACATGGGCGAGGATTAGGGCAATCGCGCTGGAAATGGTTTCCCAAGCAAGAAAAGCACCAACCTCGAGCCTTAGCCAAACGCCTACGTGAGGCCACGTGCAGCGCAGTGAAATCTGAGCAACTGGCAACTTTATGACTCGGGGACTTGCAATAGGTGCACTCAGGTCGCGACTGTACAGCAGCAAAACGTGGTGGGTGACGAACCTCTGGCCTTCTAAAGGCGTGATTGCGGGTCGGAGCCGATGACCGCGGCAACTGTTGACCAAATGACCTGTCAACGACCGTCATGTCTACCATCCTACACTCGTCTTCCAAAAACTTCTTAAGGTCATCAAAAGCAGGCAAGTGAGTTGCATCATCACCTCCATATTTTTGCTCGAAACGAGCCCTAAGTTCCGCAGGAAGCTTTTTCAAAACAATATGCACCAGCATATATGACCAAGTGCTCACCGGAAGGTCTAACCTTTCCAGTGCGTTGATCGCAATCATCAATGGGTTCAATAAGTCGGACCTTAAAGCCGAGACCCTAGATACCACTGGCAGACCCAAGAGCTGACCAATGTGTGTATCTGCCAGGCAACGCTTATTTTGGTAACGCTTTATGAGAAGGTTACGTGCCACTAGGTAGTTTCCATCATTGATCTCCAGGTGCTGAACTAAACCTCTCGCTTCACCTTCCAACACGGAGAACAGGTAGGCCAATTTTTGAGCGGAGCCTAAGTCAGAACGCGCGTGGACTAAGCTCTCAAACAAATTTATGAAACCTAGCCATTGGTCCAAACGACCATCAAAACGCGGCAGGTCCAAAGTGGGCAGTTTACTCAATAAGCCCGACGTAGAAGGTTTCACATCCCTAGACGCGGGAGACTCACCCCTTTTCGACGCGGAAATTTCCCTAGCACGCTGTGAGATTCGATCTGCATAATCCATGATCTGGTCATAATCCGCGTGTACCAAGTCACGATACGGTTGTGGGTAATCTTCATCAGAAATATCTAAAATTTTTGTGTTGAAGTTACGGTACACATCATCAACAAATTGTAAGCGCGTATCCAATTTGCTGTACCTATCCAGGAGAGACTCATTTCGATCAGACCTATCAACCAAGGCGGTTGCAGTCGAGAACCATCTCAACTCAGAGCGCAGCTTACCTGCCGAGTCCTTAGCGCTAGCAAAAGCAGCCATAATAATCGAATAAAATAATTAAATTCCAACAAAAAAAAAATATATATATAATCAACTAAATAAATCAACCAATTGAAACAACAATCAAAAAATACAAATTACAAAATTGAACAATATTTAAATTATTGCGCAAAGGGAAACGTTAATATTTTACTGTATAAGTACCATAAACAAAACGCAAAAATAATATTAAACTAATTGTCTATACAGTTCAATTCATTCGTTCATTCAATCACGAGACTGCACTACTCTGTGGCACAATGTACTACGCAAATTATTTTATTACTCTGTGGCACATTAAGTAAACAATGATATTCAAAATTTCAAATGTTGCAGTGAACTTATTTATATGATATTTTTAATAACTAATGACAATAAGTACACAAATGATCAATCACACAAATATTTAATGTGTATCTTTATACACCAGACTATTTATTAAACTGGGCCGTAATACGTAAAATTCAAGTAATTATATATCGATTTATTTTTCAACACGGGCACTTGTAGATATCAATACCAAACAAAATTACTAGATTCACTAGAACCACGCTCTGCTACCAGAAAGTATGTTCATTACCGTTCCCTACTGACCTAGGATGCGCAGTGGAAGGGGACACCAGGCCAGTGAGGGATATCAAATGGGTAATAACATTGGCTTGCGATTACGCAAGGCTATTTTAAGTTCTCTTAAATGATAGTACAAGAACAGATTTTAACACTTACGAGTAGATACCGCGGAGGTAGCTATAACGTAACCTAACTCAGCGTTCGGTCTGGCCAGACAAATAGAAACTAACTGAGGGGTTACTTAGCTTTGTATCCAAAAGCGCGGTGATGACAACGGCCTCGTACACTTCAAGGACTCAGGCTTGCTACTCGTACACACAATTTAATGTTCACAAATATATACTTAATTCTAATTAACTCGCGTACATAAGCGGTACACAAAACAAAGGGTGGCGCGCAATATTACAAATACCACGATTTCACGGCTTAGTCCACAAAAGACATAGCAATTACAAAATATGTGCGCACGCGACCGTTACTTCCAACGCGAACCAAAAAGTGAAAGTAAAAGTAACCAAAAGGGCGGAAACAAAACGACCCCGGGGCCGGCCGGCGCGCCGGCCCCGTGCCATCCGCGTACCAAAGTGAAAGTGAAAGTGAAAGTGGCGGCTGGCTCCGAGCCAACCGCGAACCACAAAATCAGAACTACCCTACATGGATTTAATTATTAAACTAATATAAAAATGTTTGGTACCGAACACTATCCTTTATTCGTATACCTCCATAATTACATCTTTATAAATACACACTTAGTAACAGAGCCTTGATAAGCACTTGTAATGTTAAACTGTTATTACTTCTTCCTTGCTTCTGTTGACTCTTCCATGTGTGACCACCGAATGCCCTCAACTCATTTGTGACCATCTATTTATAACCGCTGTTCGCTAGTAAACCACTCAAGCGTGCATACTTTGTGTTGCCACCTTTCGTTTGGCGATAACAACCATATATTACGATCTTTAGTTACTATCGAATCTGCTGTCAACCGACCGATCCGGTATCTAGGTTATTTATCTATACTGAAAGAAAGAATGTTTGTTTTGGGCATTACAGAATGTTTTTAAAACTAACTTATTTACTAGATATTACTACATATTATAAAAACAAAGACTATTAAAATGAATACGAATAATAGCAAATATTTAAAATGCTGTAGTAGACCAAAAAAGGTTCTATCTCAGCATAAGCTGCAACACGGAGGTGCTACAGCGCTGGTTTTCAGATAAAACCATTACGTTGAGCACGGGCCGTCGCGACACAATTAAATCGCAATATAATAAATATTATTATTAATATATATAAATAATATTACCAATAAACATATATATGTACATTAGTGAGCATAAAAAATAAAGTAAAAAGATCAACAAATTAGAAAATTAATAATTATAATTAAATACTCAATTTCATATACATAGATTAACGAACAAACATTAACAATATTTGTTACTGCAATATCCTCATCTCATAGGCAAACCGAGCCGATTTGCCTATGAGTACTGTCCTCTATCGGGCTCGTTCAATCCAATCGTTGTGCTCGATAGGAACGGATCCATAAATCCCAGAGCGCATTCTGTGATCTCGCAAAGTTTGGTTGTAGGTCATTAAAGAAAAACAAGGTTACAAACAGCATGTATGCTCAACAAACTTACAAGGATTCTTTCTGGTTTTTAAGCAAATAGTCCTTGAATTTATGTTTAAAATTATTAACTGATTTTATTTCACGTAATGGAGGCGGCAGATTATTCCAGCAACGGGTTGCAGCTAATTTAAAACTGCCCCGAAATGCTGTCGTTCTGTGCCTCTGTGTTAATAACATATATGTCGACGCCCTAGTATTTATTTTAATATAATTTTTTGACCATGACAATTTGTGGTATAAATACTCTGGTTTTTTGAAACAATCACGTCGAAAAGAAGAACAGCCAAATGAAGGTGACTGCGAGCAGACATTGTCATCAGATTACATCTGTTTAAAAAAGGGGTAACATGAGCCCGAGGAGGTATATGAAAGCAAAAACGTGCACAGGCGTTTTGAACTCTCTGGATCAATTTCTCGGTTTTGCCAAGAATGCAAGTACCGTACACAGTATCAACGTAATTAAGCTTTGATAGAATGAGTGTCTCGCACAACATGACGCGTATACCACATTTAAATAGTGGCGAATTTGGTACAGTACTTTGAGTCTATAAAAGCAGTTTCGTATCGCCTCGATTACATGCGTTTCAAATCGCAGGTGTCCATCAAAGATGACTCCTAAATTACGTGCTTCTTGCACCTGAGCAATTGAACGGCCATTGATCTTTATATCTATACTTTGACATTTTTTTAGCATATTTCTGCTACCTGCAATGATAAATTTACTTTTATCAGGGTTCAACGTCAAGCAATTTGTTTCTGACCACTTTGTAATCCTTTCCAGGTCCTCACTCATTTTATTTACAGCGTCTCCTATATATTTCGGATAAAAAGAGTAATACAATTGTAGATCGTCAGCATAAAGATGACATTTCGAGTACACCAAGCAATTAGTAATATCGTTTGTATACAAAATAAAGAAGAGCGGTCCCAGGACGGAACCCTGAGGAACGCCTCTGTCAATTAATCTAGGGAGAGATGTGATATTGTTACCATTCCTACTCTTAAATTGTATATATTGCGATCGATTTGATAAATAACTGTGAAACCATTGTATGGTCTCAGCATGACATCCATAGAATGATAGCTTTGAGAGAAGAAGTGAAATGTTGATGCTATCGAAAGCACGCGAATAGTCAAGCAGAACAAGCAGTGTTGCCATACCTTTATTTCTGTCTTCCAATATATTACTAACTACATCAAGGAGTGCAGTAGTCGTACTGTGCTTTTGGCGAAACCCTGATTGTGTTACAGGAAAAATTTGACACTGTTCGAGATATGCCCTAAATTGGTTACAGACGATTTTTTCTAGAACTTTAGAAACACAGGGCAGCAAGCTAATGGGACGTATATCCTTCGCGCTAGTGGGATGAGAAACTTTGGGGATTGGTTGAACTATTGCCATTTTCCACCGGGTAGGAAACGTGGATGTCAAGATTGACCAGTTTATAATGGATGTTATTGCTCGGAGAGAATTAGGAAGTGTCATCATCAACATATTCAACGAAATGTGATCGGCACCTAAGGCATTCGAATTGAAACTATTCAAAATATTTAACACATCCTCCTCGGCCACTGTTTGAAGCTGAAATTTATTTAGGTTAAAACGATTAAATTCAAAATAGGTTAATTCTGCTATTGTTACGAAATCCTCACCAGGCACGTCCTGGAAATGTTCGTTAAGTAATTCGGGATCATCACAGAAGTCTGGTAGGTCGTGGTCAGATTTTTTATTTATAGAAATTGTTGATTTTAGTTTCTTCCATAATCGTTTAGGTTGGTCAATATTTTTGTTGACATATGTATTAAAGTAAGCCTGCTTCTCACGATCAATTGCAGCTCGGACGAAGTACTTAAGCTCTTTGTACGAATTATGAAGACTTTCGCATCTATTAGATTTAAAACGAGCGTGGGCAGTGTCTCTCAGATTCATTATTAATTTGACAGTGTCGGTGCTGCATCTAAACGGCTGGATGGATTTAAATGAATTTTTTTGAATGTATTCAAGTGGGGGCCTGGATGATTTAGATTCCCAAATCAACCCCGGAAGATGGCGCCGCAGTGAGACCACACTCCCTTAGTGAGACCACACCGCCCTCCGCTCGCACCCGCAACACCCGCCGGTACAAGCCGGCGAGCATTTCTGCCTCCAGGTCCCACGGGGGAGTCCCGGCCAATAGGCACGCTGCCTTCGTCGCCACCATGCGGTATCCGCGTATGGCCCTGACCGCCATGGCCCTCTGTGGTCGCCACAGAAGAGTCGGACGGTCAGGAACCCCGCCCACACCGGTAAGCCGTACAGGGCTATCGACCGGATGACCCCCGCGTACAGCCGTCGGCACGTAGTGCTCGGTCCGCCCACGTTCGGCATAAGCCACGACAGGGCGGACGCCGCGCCGACGAGCCGTGGGGCGAGCCTGCGGAAATGCTCCCGGAACCACCATTGCCCGTCGAGCACCAGTCCCAAGCACCTCATATAGGCCCGGATGCTGATGTCAACCGAATGGACGGTGATCGGAGCGCCGATGGGAGGGCTCATACGGCACCCATGGAACAAGAGGACCTCCGTCTTGTTCAGGGCGACCCTCAACCCCAGCGCCGTGGGACACCGCACGACATAGGCGTTCGCACAACGTCCCCTGTTCGGTTGGTGCAGAGGACGCAGCGCCCCTCCAAATAATCTGCCACTAGCCACCTCAGGTAAGCTGGCACCCCGTGATACCGGAGCGCCTGCCTAATGCAGCTAAATGGCAGACTATTGAATGCGTTGGCGATGTCCAGGGACACCGCCAACAGCACTCCCCCACCGGTGACGGCCTCAGTCGCCACGGCCCTCAGGTGCAACAGAGCCGCGATCGGCGAAAATAATGCCGAACTACAGGAAGCAGAAGAACGTATCTTTCTTTGTTCACTTTCCACCAAGTTAAAGGGTCAACATCATTTGCCACACGTTTATACTGAATATTCGCATTCGCATTCGCATTCGCGAATGTTGGCAGCAGATATTCACATCCGCATTCGCATTCGCAAATGTCCAAAATACGACATTCGTTACATCACTACCTTGTACCCTTCATCATTCAGCTTTTGCCGTCCTCTACAAGGTCAAGATGCAATTAAAAATCAAATACAAACGCGATAAAATCCGTAACGAAGTTTTATTTAAAACTAGTGTTGCCCAAAAAAGACTTGGTCTTGCGGTCTTGGTCTTGCGAGAAATGCGAGACCGAGACCAAGACCAAGACCGTTAAATTTTTGCAAGACCAAGACCAAGACTGGCCCTGCAAGACTTGAGCAAGACCAAGACTGAGTCTGCAAGAGTCTCGCGGTCTTGCATTTAAGTCAAATCACTTTCCCTTATTTATACATTCATGACATTAGGGTATATGCATGATATTTTTTTATTTTTTTAAACGTTTCTACTAGATATTACATTACTAGAAATAAATATAACACATCCAAAATATAAACCATTTCGCTAAAAAATTTTTTTTAAAATCGCCATTATTTATGGGCGATGTAAACGCGACTAGTTCGGCGCGCGTATTCTGTGACGTCAGAGTACTCGACACTCGTACAAGTTGCTAGAGCTGCCAACTAGGGCTGTTGATATTTTTATAAATATCGTTTTTGGACATATCGATATTTTACAATGTATCAATATCGGGGTTCGCTATATCGGAAAAAAATTTGGATATATCGATAAAAATATCGATATTTTTATTATTATTACGATTATTAAATATATTATATCTTATTTCCCTTGCAGCTTTTATTCCTCCGAGTTTAACAGACATTAAATCTGAATTAGACGCAAAATATGTTGTCATCATATACACGTCTATTTTTGACGAAACCGGTTTCAGTCATTGTAATAAGACTTATTCACAAGATTAATACTTGAACACAGAAAACTAATAACTTATTATGAAATAACTGGGTAACAATACAAAATAATTAGGGATGAGACTTGGAGGGAAAAATCGATTTTGTAATAATCGATTTTTTGTTCTCTAAAATAAATCGATTATAAAATAATTGATTAATTAAAAAAAATCGACTGTAAAATAATCGATTAATTAAAAAAAATCGAAAAAAATCGATTATAAAATAATCGATTTTTGTTCTTTAAAATAAATCGATGATAAAATAATCGATTAATTTAAAAAAATCGATTTTAACATAATTGATTAATTAAAAAAAATCGATAATAAAATAATCGACTAATAAAAAAAATCGATTATAAAATAATCGATATTTTTCTCCCAACAGGATTATGATGACTTTTTTTTAGGAAATCTGAGCTTTATTTTCTAACAAAGTATGATGAATTTTGATCGAATTTCGAATAATAAATGATCGATTAATAATCGACTTTTATTTTGATAATCGATTGTAAAAATCGATTATTTTTTGTAAAATTGATTATTATAAAAATCGATTCTTTTTTTCATATCCCTAAAAATAATCACTAGAAACATACAAACAGCAACTTGATATACACAAGGTTCTCCTCCTATGCAAGGTTCAAGGAGGGCTGTTGATAAAATATCGATATGTCAAAATATAGATATTATTATTTAAAAGTATCGATACTTAATACTGAACTTTTTTTGGACGATAAAAAGTACGTATCGAGGGGTCGATATTTATTTTAATAAATTTGGTGTTTTATCTTTTCTTCTAAAGTATTTATTCTACAAAATCACCGTAAACTTAATCTACTATTGGTGGTAGGACCACACTGTAGACAGTCTTTTGTCTGCAGTCGCGGGCCGGTCCGTCCGGGGCAGTACCACACTCTCGCCGAAGATCGACGTTTGAGTAGTAGCAATTTGCTGCTGCACTTCGTTCGGTGAGCGAGAGAGCCGGGAGCCCAACTTTCTGGGTGTGTTTGTGTGCGGCGGGTTTTGGTGAGGCCTGAAACCTGCGGTGGTGAGGTCTTGGTCGGGGTATTGAGCGTGAGGGGCTGGCATGGTGTACAGGGAGACCCGATGGGAATGGTCACCGCCGGCCACCTGCCGGTCAGCAGGGGACCCGAACCCAGGATCATCCTCCCTGGGAGGCTGTCCCACCAACCGGCGAAAATCCCGTTGGGTAGTCGTCGTGCCGGTGTGGGAAACCGGAGTGGACCTCGGCGGCTACGCACGGGGGGCATCGGGGCCCTTCCGTGCATCGTGTCAGCTCCTCACAAAACTCACTCCTCGACCATGCACTATGCCCCGCCCATTTTTTTTTTTTTTGGTATCACCGAACTCCGTTGTACACATTCTCACTCCCTTCCTCCTCTTCTTAAACAATAACTCATGGCCAAGAAAAATAAAAAGAGAACGTTTTCTACGGCGGTCCCCTTATCCACATTTGATGTGGATTTTTGCAATATCAGGGGTCTACATAGCAATCTCGACGCCGTCCACCATCACCTCGAGACGGCGCGGCCTGCCTTACTCTTTTTAACGGAGACGCAGATAGGTGCTCCGGATGACATTTCGTACCTAAATTACCCCGGCTACGAGTTGGAGCATACCTTCCGTCGTAAAGCCGGGGTGTGCGTATTCATCCGAGGTGATATCTGCTGTCGCCGCCTTCGGGCCCTCGAACATGGTGATTTGTCAATCCTGTGGCTACGCGTAGACTATGGAGGCCTTACCCGCATCTACGCATGCCTCTACAGGTCCCATGGCAGTGATCCGGGGTTAATTCAATTATTTGAGAACGTCCAATGGGGGATTGACGAAATATTGGAGCAGTGTCCATCAGCGGAGGTGGTGGTTCTTGGAGACTTCAACGCTCATCATAAAGAGTGGCTGGGGTCCCGAACCACTGACCTCCAGGGTCAACATCTCTTCTCTATGGTCTCGGCCTATGGTCTCTCACAACTGGTGACACAGCCCACCCGTATCCCAGATATTGAAAGCCATGCGTCTTCTTTACTGGATCTTCTGCTGACTACACGACGACTACGACTGGTTGAAGCCCCTCTTGGATCTTCTGACCACTGCTTGGTTCGTAGCAGTGCCCCTGTTGTAAAGCCTAGTCGTTCTAAGGCGACTGGGACTCGCAGAGTCTGGCAATATAAGTCAGCAGATTGGGATGGACTCCGCGAGTTTTACGCATCCTACCCATGGAAGCGGCTTTGCTTCGCCTCTGGGGACCCTGGCATCTGTGCGGACTGCGTTACCGAAACGGTTATTACGGGGATGGAATTATTCATCCCCAACACCAAAATACCCGTCGGTGGCCGCAGCCGACCCTGGTTTAACAAAACCTGCAGGACGGCTGCATGCCAGAAACAGTCCGCATATCGGGCCTGGAATAGGGCCAAAAAATACCAGGGCCCGAACGCCAAAGAGGTAAAGCGGAAATTTAACGCCGCTTCTAGATCTAGTAAGAAGGCTATTGCCAGAGCCAAGGCGGAACATGTTGCCAGAATTGGCGAGCGATTGCAAAGCTATCCCGCTTGGAGTCGTGCATTCTGGTCGCTCGCCAAGGCTGCCCAAGGCAACTTCTGCCAGCCCAATCTCCCACCACTGCAGAAACACGATGGTAGTCTAGCCCACAGCGCAAAGGAGAAGGCCGATCTTCTAGGTCAATTCTTTGCCTGTAACTCGACTTTGGATGCCGGAGCTGCCACACCACCTACCATCCCACGGTGTGAAAGCTCACTGCCCGAAATCCGCATCACGCAGCGAGCGGTTAGGCGGGAGCTGCGGCTTTTAGACGTCCATAAGTCGAGTGGACCGGATGGCATCCCTGCAGTGGTACTAAAGACGTGCGCCCCTGAATTGACTCCCATCCTCACGCGCCTATACCGACTTTCCTACGCTACTAATAGGGTTCCGTCTTCGTGGAAGGTAGCCCATGTCCACCCGATCCCTAAAAAGGGAGACCGGTCTGACCCATCGAATTACAGGCCAATTGCGATAACATCCTTGCTCTCCAAGATAATGGAGAAGGTTATAAACCGCCAGCTTCTGTAGTACCTTGAGGATCGCCAGCTTATCAGTGATCGCTAATACGGCTTTCGTCATGGTCGGTCGGCTGGTGATCTTCTTGTGTACCTCACACACCGTTGGGCAGAGGCCTTGGAGGGCAAGGGTGAGGCGCTGGCGTTCAGCCTAGATATCGCAAAGGCGTTCGATAGGGTCTGGCACAAGGCACTTCTATCGAAGCTACCATCATACGAAATCCCCGAGGGACTCTGTAATTGGATCGCCAGCTTTTTGGATGGTCGGAGTATAAAAGTCGTCGTAGATGGCTCCTGCTCCGTTACCATGACCATTAATGCTGGTGTACCACAAGGCTCGGTGCTTTCCCCGACGTTGTTTATCCTGCATATCAATGACATGCTCTCTATCGAGAGTATGCGTTGCTATGCGGATGACAGCACAGGTGATGAGCGGTACCATAGATAATATACTATTAAAAAGGTATAGATGTGCCACTCTCGTTTTTTATGGGGTAAATAAAATTGGAAGTTTACTCTGCTGCCTAAGAGATGTCGCTATTAGTTACGATAATTACTCACTAGAGGACTCTGGATATTTATTACTATTTATATGGGCATTTTCATAAAAATGTACAAGGGCGTTTTCAGGCCTGTCCCTCTAAAACATTACCTTTTTTAAACAATTAATTCTATTTGAAACTAGCACAACATTTTACATTAGGTTTATTGTACATTTAAGTAATATTTTATAATATTATTTAAGCCAATTATAGTACAATTTTTCGATTAAAAATAATATAACAACAGATTGCTATCATTTTATCAAAAAATGCCCATATAGGATATTTATTACTATTTATATAGATATATAGGTACCCCTTCATCTCTATTATATATTATATATTGAAGCACTCGCCACAAGAAAAGAAATTAAAGGAAAAGATCTCGTTTTTCATAGATTTTGATGTAGATTTTAATATTCTATCATGCCAAACCCATAAATCATTGATAAAAAAAAATGATTGTCAATTTATCTTAATATATAAAATTCAAAGTCCTGACTGACTCATCAACGCCCAGCCCAAACCCTTGGACCTAGGAAGCTGAAATTTTGCACAGATATTGTCTTTATGACGTAGGCAAGGAATAAGACGGGATTTTTCGAAATTCCCACGGGAACGGGAATAATAAGGATTTATATTTTCGCTATAAAAGTTGCCCTATCTCCGTTATTATATTTATTAGAGACTTGAAATTTGGCATATAAATATGTGATTGCAATCACTAAAAACCGTTTTTAGGATTTTTCGAAATTCCCTCGGGAACAGGAATAAAAAGGATTTATTTATATTTTGTCGCTTTAAATTTACCCTATCTCCGTAACCATATGTATTAGAAACTTAAAATTTGGCATATAAGTAGGTGATTATGAAAACAAAAAACAATTTTCAGGATATTTCGAAATTCCCACAGGAACGGGAATAAAAAAAGATTTACTTATATTTTCGCTTTAAAGTTGCCCTATTTCCGTAACTTTATTTATTAGAGACTTGAAATTCAGCTTAAAAGTAGGTTATTACGATAACTAAAAACCATTTTTAGGGTTTTTTGAAAATCCCTCGGAATATGATGAAAATCCTTGCTTAAAAGTTATATTGTTTGTTTTTTCTTTCGTAGCTATTGTTAAGTATAATAAGTGTATAAAATTATTTCCCCATTATGAAGTAGGCAAGGAATAAGACGGGATTTTTCGAAATTCCCAAGGGAACGGTAAAAAAATGGATTTATATTTTCGCTTTGAAGTTGCCTATCACCGTTACTTTAATTATTAAATACTTGACATGTAAGTAGGTAATTTTGATCAGGCTTCAGTTATTTATTTTTTTTTTTTTCGATTTTTTTTTGATTTTTCGAAATCACCTCGAAATAGGAGGAAAATCGTTGCTTTTAAGTCATAAAACTAAGTTTTGCTTTCGTTACTTTTGGCAGGTGCCTACACTAAAAAAAAAAACTTGATTGAATACGTATCTATCACACAAGGTTGATGCTATTGTTAAACAAAATTATCGTATTAGTCGATGAAAGTGTTTGACTTCAACGAAATGTTTGACTATAATAATAATTATATATGCGAAAAACACAATTTTGCATTTTATTCGTATTTGAACAAGTTTTTTCACCGTATATTAAAACTAATATTCGGATATTTATTACTTTTTCGTGGTTTCTTTAAGTAGCTTCAGCAATAATGAAAAAGTCGCGCACGCCAATCTCCCCGGAGCTCGGAGGGTATATAAGCAGCGCGAGGCGGCACGGCCCCACAAACCACCGATGAGGTCGAATCGTTAGTCAGGGGTCTTAAAACCAGAAAAGCCCCAGGTTCGGACGGAATCTCAAATAAAGTCATTAAATTATTCCCCGCCCACTTGATAGTCCTGTTGTGCTGCATCTTCAATGCAGCACTAAATAATAAGATCTTTCCCGCGCAATGGAAAGAGGCCGTGGTAATAGGAATCCACAAACCCGGCAAGCGCCGTACCGAACCCAGTAGTTACCGCCCGATTAGTCTACTAAAAGGTCTAGGTAAGATCTACGAACGAATAGTTCTCAGTAGACTACGCACATTCGCCGAGGCTAACAACCTCGTTCCCGACGCACAGTTTGGTTTCCGAGCTAAACACAGCTGCGTACAATAAGTTCACCGCTTGGTAGAATACACAAGTAGTCAGTTCATCATGAACAGATATACGGGTGTATTATTCCTAGACGTAGCGAAAGCATTCGACAAGGTTTGGCATGAAGGCCTAATCTACAAACTCTATCTCCTCAAGATCCCTCACTACTTAATTCTCATTATACATGACTACTTAAGTCATCGCAGCTTTCGCTACAGGGTGGAAGGGACGTTGTCGACCTCCCACCCTATCAAGGCCGGCGTCCCTCAGGGGTCGGTCCTCTCCCCATTTCTCTTCACGCTATACACTAGCGATATGCCCAAATTCAACCGTGTACATAAAGCGCTTTACGCTGATGACACCGCACTCTTTTGTGCTGGTAGATCCCCGACAACAGTAGCCAAGACTCTCCAAACAGCGGTTACCGCCCTAGCCAATTGGTTTAGGAAATGGAGATTAGAAATCAACCCCGAGAAGAGTCAGGCGGTCATGTTCACTAGACGAACTGCCCGTTCCTACTCTATCGACAGCATTCCCTCCCTTAAAATTTTCAACAAGCCGGTCACTTGGACCAGGCAGGCCAAATACTTGGGTGTGACCCTTGACGATCGACTCAGCTTCGCCCCTCACATAAAGCAAGTCCGCGCACGGGCAGCCTT
Organism: Lymantria dispar; assembly: GCA_032191425.1. Classification (NCBI taxonomy): domain Eukaryota; kingdom Metazoa; phylum Arthropoda; class Insecta; order Lepidoptera; family Erebidae; genus Lymantria; species Lymantria dispar. The sequence continues at coordinate 1,871,703 of CM063456.1, forward strand.
TGTGATGGGCCGTCTCCACTGTCTACTCAACTCTAGGTCGCGTATGCCCCTGAGTAACAAAATCCGACTATACACCACCTGCATACGGCCTATCATGACCTATGCCAGCGTGGTGTTCGCGCATGTTAAGCCACACAGGATCCACAGGCTACAGACACTTCAAAATCGTTTCATGCGCCGAGCTACGGGAGCACCGTGGTTCATACGAAACGTCGACCTCCACATCGACCTCGAACTGCCGACCATCAAGCAGTTTATGAAACGGTGCTCTCAGAGCTACTTTGACTCTGCCATGACACACCCCAACCAACTAGTGGTTGGGGCGGCTTCCTATAGACCCTCCAAAATCTCCTCCATCCGACGTCCTCGTCACGTCCTCGACGAAGAGGACGACAATATCACACTCGCTCAACAAAGAGCCTACACGGCCCGCGAGGCCTTAACAAATAAATATCCGCGGTCTGCGAAACCGCGCCGCGCAAAAGTCACTACTAAAAACGTGGGCACGCCCACTTTGCCTCCAGCGACGCCCCAAGCCGAGGTCCGTTCCCCACAGGGGGAGCCCTTGGGCGATGTCGCTTAGCATACTTTTCTCCGGGTTGAGAGCCCTCAGCGCTCACCCATAGTCCGCGTCAAGCTGTCAAGGCCATCTGCGGCCAACAGCTGTACACACACAAAAAAAAAAAAAAAAAAAAAAAACACGGCCCCACACATTATAATTGCAACCTTGGTCTTAATAACACGTCCAGCGCAAACGCTGCGATAGATTATACCATACAAGTAAACTGTACTTTGCAGTGCAACACTATCTTTTAAAAACTGTGCTTTTCAGCACAATTCTTTACTTTTCAAAATATTCTTTCTTATCTTTTAAAAATTGTTTTGCTAATCTTTTCCAAAAAAATCTATTCTTTTCCAAATTGCTTTTCTAATCATTTCCAAATATTGTTTCCCATTTTTTTTTTACTTTTATTAAGTTTATGATACTACTATTTTAATTGCCTTGATTCCTTAGTGCATAACTTTGCTTTTCAAAATATTCTTATCTTTTGCAAATTGTTTTGCTAATATTTAAAAAAAAAAACTATTCTTTTTCAAATTGTTTTTTCTTAATCATTTTCGAATATTTTTCTATTTTTTTTTTCTTTCATTAACTTTATAATACTATATATTTAATTTTTTTTTTTCAAATTAATTTTCAAAGTATTCTTATTTTTCACAAAGTTCTTTGTTAATCTTTAAAAAAAAAATTTTCCAATTGCTTTTCTTTTCTAATCATTTTACAATATATTTTTTGATTTTTTTTTACTTTCATTTTGTTTATAATACTATTTAATTAGCTTAACGCTTACGATAAAGTCCGTTGTTTTTTATCGATAAAACTCTTTATTTTTATAATTGTAATTTTCTATTATAATTAAAATACAATCAATGAAAATATTTTTGAATTAATTGCAAACAAATACTGTTTTTGACTGTTTTAATTATTCAAAAGGAGTACAATCAAGGGCTAGGTCACTATTATCGTCATCACTGGAGCGTTCCTGCTAGAACATTTATAATTTTTTGCCAAAATAGGGACAGTCACTAGATCAATCCATCAATAACGACTGTTTTATAAATCAATACGTCTAGTTTATTGACAATAATGCGTTCATAATATTATCATTTACTCTGAGACGAAAAGTAGTTTTTTAACGTTTGATTAAGACAATTTCTGTATGTTATAATATAACTGTTTTAATTGTAATAAATATGTTGAAAATTTTATATAGGTACTGTATGGGGTTTATTTCTTTTATGAATAATTTAATAAAGGTCGGTTATCGATTTACGTATATCGACTGTCCCATCTCTTTTTTATTTTCAGTCCAGTATGACCTTGTACGTGCGTAAGCGTCATTTATGTATAATATGTTTACTAGGTATTTCAGTACTTACGAGATAAATTTTAGGCATGAATATTAATATTTTATATTTATAATATATTGCAATTCAGTTGCAATAAAACTGGCTCGAAAAGAATGAAAATATATTTGATACAAAATGAAATTATGAACATGTCGCTCGTTCAAACTTACTTCGTTGGTTTCGTTGACATCTGTCACAGAGATCAAGCTATATTTTATGGACTATAATAATTCGTTTATTCAATGCTGTCAAAAGTTATAATATCTAACTAAAAGACTAGTGCTTTCACACTTACAAATTCTTCACCTTTATAGAAGTACTAGCTTTTGTTCGCTACTTCGCACGTGTAAAAAGCTTTTCCAAATTTGAACTATTACCTCAAATGATCATAATCTTGAAACAAAAGGTAACCTATGTGTTAATCTGGGAAATGTTGTATAAGTGTCAAATTTCATCCAAATCTGTTCAGCGGTTTACCAGTGATTGAGTAACAAACATTCAAACATTTTCACAAACTTTCATATTTATAATATTAGTAGGATAGAGTAATGATTTTATCCGTCCATCCATCAGCCTACAGACGTCCACTGCTGAACATAGGGCTCCCCACGAGGCTGGTCGAGTTTATTTTGGTTGCATCCAGCGGTTTCGATTTAGTGCAATATTGTTATAAAATTAATTTTGCTGTGTGGTAGCGGCTTCGAATACTACCAACCCTTGCTTTGCTCGTGGGTGTCGTAAAAGACGACTAAGAGCCCTAGATTGACCCGGACCAACTCCATCTGGTACCATTTGGGTCAACGAATACATTCCCAAGGAGGATTGACGTCTGGCAGGCGGCCGGTCATAAAAGTCATTGTCGAAACTTTTTGCAATATGTCAAAACAGATGACATATTGCGTCGACCCCAAGTAATTGGGATAAGAGCAAGATGATGATGATGATTGTTATAAAATTAATTGGAATTTTAATAGATTTTTGACTTTCTACCTGGGGCGGAATAAGAATACAATTGTGGTTAAACCTTACTTGCACGTGGTAGTGGTAAGAATCTGCTAAGGATCTCACCAGGAGAGTGGGCAGCAGGCAGCAGCTCTCTCATAGTTAACACATAGTACCCTACTCCGTTTGGTAAGCTTTTTCGTTTATGATACTATCCCTTCAGTTGTGAAGTAGGCCACCTTTATAAGCTATATAAGCCTCTTACACACTCTACTCCCCTACTACGGGAAGGAAATTGACCGAATATACTACGCAGGTCAGATGTCCTGGGATAGGGTTGTGTTTCAAGTATTCCTTCTCTTACACAGATAATACACGCATATTATATCTGCCAGTCATCTTTTACAAAACCCACGAGCAAGACGGGGGTAGTGATTTGTATTCTTACTCGGTCACCGCACGGGCAATTACTATATTTAATCTCCCTCATTTTTTGAGGTTATACTTCTTTCGGCGCGTTGGGTAAAGATGATAAGAGTAAACTTCTATAATGCGTGCGCACACTGTCACGAAAAACCGACACCCTGAAGTTAGCTAGTCAACATTTTATATGATGCGCGAGCACACCGTCACAAATGTCAACTAAATAATGCGTTATAATAAAACTTTCAATGTATTAAATACCTTTTTTCTATTATTAATGTCGTTTTTTTTTTCTACATAGGATAACGGAAAGGATAAAATTTTTAGATAGATTTTATCTCCCTAGCCGAGGCCGCGGGTGACATGACCGGGGATTAGTCCGTCACCCGCCGAGAGGCCGATCGCGTGAGGAAAGACCGACGTCCTCCCCGAGGGGGGGGACGTCGGTCGATGGGAGGGTACCCCAAGTAGGGGGTATTCCGTCGGGCCGACCACTGATGACAAGTTAACTCTGCTCCGGTGGTCGGCCCAACGACGAAGGCGACGTGGTTTTCGGGTGGGTTGCGGGAGTTGTGTGCTTAAGCCCCTCTGTCGCCCCGGACGGAGTGGTGCGGAGGCGCGCCGACCGCAGCCCACCCACAAAAAAAAAAAAAAGATAAATTTTATCTTGTTACAACAAACAAGTATAGCTTCTTACGTGCGTACATACACACGTTTCTAGCTGACCCAACAGATGTTGTTCTGTTCAAATAAAATAAAAGGAATTCTCCTTGAAATCGACAGCAGCACCACTTACCGGGTCCAATTGTGAATCTAAACTATTCTTGAATCCCCTTGAACTCGCACATAAAGTTTCATCAACATCCGTCCAGCCATTTAGGAGGAGTTCAGTGATATACACACGTATATAAGAAATATATATATGTAAAGAAATTTCTATAGTATTTCTTAAATTTTGAACTTTGCCGCGCTTGACGCAGTCTCTGTTATGTTTACTGTCATATTTTATCTGTAGTAATTAGTGAATCTATAATAGGTTTGAATGGCGAAGTATTGTTAATTTGTTAAAGTTATAATTCTTATATTTTAAAGTGATATGATATTGTGAGGGAAAAGACTTATGCAATTATAAACCTTAAATGTCGTTTCTTTGTTAACAGATCAACACATGTTTAATCGTTTGCTGATCTTCAAGTTTAAGATAAATAACCTTATAAAACGACATTTTGTTTATAAAAATTGAATAAAACACGAAAAATGTCGAAACTTCGCTTTGAGTTTGCAATCTTGCCATCAAACGACGGTAAGTCGAATATTAATTGTATAACGTCCATTGCCACAGAAGAAGATAAAATATATGCTATTCCAGAAGAGTTCCAACCCGTTATTTATCATAAAGAGTTAATAAAGACGGCTACCTATGCCAAGGTAAAAAACAGTTTAAAAAAAAGATATCAAATACGAAAGGTGTAAATAACAATGACAGATGAACTTCAAAAAAACTATCTAGATAAGGATGGCAATTTACAACTTGGAGATCAATACCTGGAGGAAGTGGATCAGAAACACACTATGAGTACACAAAATAGTGAAACGGGTGTACTTGAAAAATTATTTGAAAAACTAGTAGAAAATACAAGAGAACAGAACTTAAAGCAAATCGCAGAAAAATTTGTGATTGAAAAGTTTACAAGTAAACATTCAAATGCCGACCAATGGATTGACACATTTGAAAAAGAATGTTTGCGTTTCAATGTGACAAGTGATGAGAAAAAAATTGAAATACTTAGACTATTTATGGATAAAAGTTGTATAGACTGGTACAGTTCTATGATGATAAAATTGACCATAGACTCGGCATGGTTAACATGGAAAAATAAATTCTGTTCATCTTTTACAAACAGAGGATGGAACCAAATTACTTATGCATTAGCATTTAAATACAAGGATGGTTTATTGCTGGACTATGCTATAAAGAAAAAAAAGTTGCTACTGGATATGAGAAATTCAATTGATACCGGGACATTGATAAATGTTATTGCTGCCGGTTTACCAGAATTCATACTAAGATTGATAGAGAAACATTGAAAGATACAGTTGATTTATTCAATGAGTTGAGAAAATATGAGCATATGGTGATTAAAAAGAATAGTCCAGTCTACAAAAAATATTACAATTCAAGAAAAAACATTAAATATGATGAACAAAAAATTGATCAATGTAAAATCTGTGAAAAACTAAACAAAGGAACTCTCTATCACCCTGAATCTGCATGCTGGTTTAAAACACAAGATAATGATAAAATAAAAGGGAAATATATTAAACATGTTAATAATTCTATAATAGAAGCTGAACTAAATGATAATGACCAAAAAAACGAATAATGACGCCATTAATTAAAGTCAAGCTGCTATTAAATGATTTATTACAAATACATGGAATCTATATTCAGGTTCTAACGTTTCACTCATCAATTCTAAGCTATTGAGAGTAAAAGGTAAAAGTAACAATAGAAATGAAGCAAATTTAGTAACAATTAATGGTATCCAGAAGACAAGTGGTTTGACAAATATGAAAATAAAAATATTTAACATAGAAAAAAATACCGAAGTGTACATTATTGAAGAGAAAAATTTCAAATATGATTTTTTGATCGGATTAGACATAATTAAAGAGTTCAAACTGATACAAAATGAAGACCTAACAATAACTCGGAAACAGTATTTAGATAAAAAAAATATAAATGAAAATGAAATTAATTTCAATGAACATGTAGTAGAAGAAGATTTTGATATAAAGATAAATCATCTAACTGAGTACCAACAATTTGAAATAAATAAAGTAATTGATGAATATAACACAATATTTGCGAAAAATAAATATGATATTGGAACTGTAAATGGATACGAAGCCAGAATAGACTTGTTAATAGACAAATATTGTAGCAAAAGACCTTACAGATGTTCTATAGAAGATAAAAAAGAAATAGAGGAACAAATAGCAAAGTTATTAGATAATAAACTTATACAAGAATCCTACAGCCCATTTGCTGCTCCGGTCACTTTGGCTTTTAAAAAAGAGGAAAATAAGAAATCCAGATTATGTATTGACTTTAGAGAACTTAATAAAATAGTAGTACCGGAGGCACAACCATTTCCATTAATAGACGACCTTATGGCAAAAACAAGAAACTGTAATTATTTCTCATCCCTAGATATAAATTCTGCTTTTTGGGCCATACCCTTAAGAATAGAAGACAGAAAAAAGACAGGATTTGTGACACAGGAAGGGCACTTTGAATGGGCCTGCCTGCCATTTGGCCTAAAAACGGCACCGGCTATATTTCAAAGGATACTAAGCAATATACTTAGAAAGTACAAAATTACAGATTTTGCAGTAAATTTTATAGATGACATTTTAATATTTTCAAAATCTTTTGACCAACACATTCATCACCTAAAACAGCTGTTAGAAGCCCTTAGAACAGAAGGTTTCAAATTGAAATTCAAGAAGTGTACATTCGCATCAGATTCTGTTGGGACATATAATACAAAATAACTCTATAAAACCATTGAAGGATAATCTGATTTCAACAACAAATTTTCCTATACCTAAAACTCACAAAAATGTCAGACAATTTCTTGGCAAAATAAATTATTATCATGAATATATCCCAAAGAGTGCTATGATACTAGATCCATTACATAACTTACTCAGAAAAAATCAAAATTTCAGTTGGTCAGATAAATGTCAAGAAGCTTTTGAAAAAATAAAAAAAATACTATGCTCCCAACCAGTTTTAGAAATATATGATAATGATTTACCAATAATAATTTATACAGACGCTTCTATAGAGGGGATTGGAGCCATTTTAAAACAAGTGCAACCTAATGGAAAAATAAAGCCTGTGGCTTACTTTTCAAAGAAGTTAAATGTAGCTCAAAAAAAGAAAAAAGCCATATACCTGGAATGTTTGGCCATTAAAGAGGCAGTGCAATACTGGCAATACTGATTAATAGGCAAATCATTTACAGTTTAATCTGACCACAAACCATTAGAAAACATGAATTTGAAATCAAGAACTGATGAAGAACTAGGTGACTTGATGTACTACCTGTCACAATATGATTTTAAAATAAAATATGCCCCAGGAAGAAATAATTTAGCAGCAGATTGCCTTAGCAGAAACCCTGTATTAGACTGTACTCAAAATGAAGATGAACAATTAAAAATTTTAAATTTTATTAATCTAGAAGATATATTACAAGATCAGAATAATAATGAAGAAATACAGAATAACAAAGATAAATCAATTAAAAGACAAAATGTATACTATAAAAAAGTTAGAAACAAAGAAAAAATAATTCTAACAGAGGAATTAAGCATAAAACTTATAAAAAATACACATAAGAAACTTTGTCATATTGGAATTCAACAGATGCAAAAAACACTTAGTCCATTATACATAGCTAGAAACTTAACAAAGAATATTAGAGAAATAAATAAAAAATGTGAGATCTGTATTAAAACTAAGTCAAGGGGCCAGGAGAAAATTGGATTTATGTCCCACCTAGGTCCGGCCACACGGCCGTTTGAAATAATCTCTATAGACACTATAGGAGGACTGGGTAGTTCAAGATCTACAAAAAGTACCAACACCTATTAGTAGATCATTTCACCAGATACGCATTTATCCTTACATCAAAAACTCAAAATGCAAACGACTTTATTAAACTGGTTAAAACTATATCAGAAACAGAAGATATAGCAATGCTTCTCACTGACCAGTACCCAGGTATAAACTCAAAAGAATTCAAGAGTTTTTTAGAGGAAGAACAGATTCTACTGATATTCACTGCTGTAAATGCACCTTTCTCAAATGGTCTAAATGAGCGATTGAACCAAACACTGGTGAACAAAATACGATGTAAAATTAACGAGGAGGGAAACACAAGAGCCTGGACAACAACAGCTCATCAATGTGTGGAAAAATATAATCAAACGGTTCATTCAGTGACTGGGTTTTCTCCAAGTTATCTTTTATATGGTACAGATGTTACGATCTTACCAGAAGAGCTTAAGAGAGAAAAATCACACGATAACTGGTTAAGGGATAGGAGAATAGCCGTGCAAAATACACTAAAATCACACAGCTACAATAAAATGTTATATGATAAGAATAGAAGATTCCATGAATTTAATGTTGGAGACATGGTGTATGTGGAAAATGGCAATAAGTTAAATAGAAAAAAAATAGAAGAACTGAAAATTGGACCTTTTCAGATTATAGAAAAAGTTTCAAAATCAATTTATAGAATCGACACTGGACACAAGAAAGCAGAGTCAAATCTATTTCGTATTGTAAAACTTATTCCTGTGTCCATATTAGACAGATATAAAACCATAAAAATTGATAGGGACGAAGGAAGATCTGTTTCATCATCATGAAAGAAAATACATCTGCATTTTCTCCCTCCAGGGGGGGAGATGTAAAGAAATTTCTATAGTATTTCTTAAATTTTGAACTTCGCCGCGCTTGACGCAGTCTCTGTTATGTTTACTGTCATATTTTATCTGTAGTAATTAGCGAATCTATAATAGGTTTGAATGGCGAAGTATTGTTAATTTGTTAAAGTTATAATTCTTATATTTTAAAGTGATATGATATTGTGAGGAAAAAGACATATGCAATTATAAACCTTAAATAACGTTTCTTTGTTAATAGAGCAACACATTTTTAATCATTTGCTGATCTTCAAGTTTAAGATAAATAACCTTATATATATAATGTTAATATATTGTTTTAATTTAGAAAATACAGTAATGATTATAACAGAAAACTAAGTGCTATAAATATTCAAAATAGGAGACAAATACTTATTCAAATAAACCGCTGCCAGTAGGTAATGTGCCCAGAATGCTGGCAGCATTGCCACGTTGTATGGTAATGCTTAACCTATGTGCCAAATAAAGCCCAGCATTCCGGTCACGTGTTGCTTCATTAAGGCGCTTACTTAATTCTTTAAATATATTATGGGCACAGGCCCCCACAGTCCCAAAGTTTCCACCCCAAAAGGCTCAAATATGTATACACTGTCTAGAGTACAGTATTTGCGCCTTTTGAGGTTCTCCGCTGATTCAGCCGCCGCTCTAGCCTTATTTTCAGTTTCGGGAAGATGTGACGGCGGTAGGGTATCAACACAAGTTGCGTCCCATACCAAAAGTCGACCCATCTTCCACGGAATTAATGTCATACCATCGGGTCTCTTACCCGAACTAGGGCTAGTGCGAACTAGGCCGCAAGGTTCTAAAATAGCGGCGCAGTTCGCGCTGGTAAAAGCCCGACGTAGGATATCATTGAGACTGGCATGGCGGGGAATTCTACCTGCACTCTTTAAGCAGAAGAGGCCGGGATGGTCGAGCCAGTCGACGACAAAACCACATTGGCAACGGTGCGGTGCACAACAAGGTGCACCCAAGCGTAGACAGGCTGCAATACGGAAAGTAGAAGTGTCTATTAATGTTCCAATACGTAGTGAAGGGAGAGCCTGTAACCATAGACCCGATTCCCACTCACCAACAGCTATTAGACGGGCGCGATCCGCAGAGCTCGAGCACGTATCGATAAGTTGCTTCCGTACAAGCTCGCATAGCGGCCCGTCCCACAGCCGCTGAAATGACGGGTCCGTGGGGAGATTTTTATTAAAATTGCAAGTCAACCACGCATTTCTGGCCTCATTAAAAGAAGGAATTTCTATGTTTTGTAAAGAGGGTCCTAGAATTTGTTAGATTAAATTTTGAGGGCTAATTTTAATTAATTATTATATTTCTCTATTCATATCTAAGCGTCTTTTAAATATTCAGAATGCTGTTTAGTTAATATCTTGAGGTGTGTCAAGTTTACTACATCATTTTAGCACTAAAGATTATGGTGTTAATCTTTAACTTAGGGATTTAATGAGTAGATAAGGGTGAGGCTTTTATGTTAAAACGTGCAGCCGTATAATATAACTTTGGGAACGTTTGTTTAATGAGGTCATCTATAATATTCTAGCTTTACACCGTTCATTCATCCATCAGGTCGTAGTTATTGAACGCTGAATATTGTCTCTTCTTAAGAAAGTGATTGCTAACTGTATTGTGCCACTTGCATCCAAAAGCTTAGCATTTTGGTTTCCTTTCTGAAATTATTTTTTTCATCAAATTTACTGACAGTTGTATCCCTTGGAATACAGATTAAGAGTCATTGTCTTCCCATCTCATATACGTCCCACTGCTGAACTTGCTTCCTCCGCCTTGGAAATGAAATCGACCTTCTATACCACGATGGTTAGAAGGGTTGATATAGAGTTTTATTTGGAGTTTTTCTTCCCTTGCTATCTAAGGATGGTCAGGTCTGTCGGACGTCCAGTGCGGTTACCGTACATTTCACGAAACATTAGGTTTCGTTTACTAATTAATGTAAATGTTTCTGAAAAGTGTCTTGTAAGTTCAAGAGTTACTGCGTATCAAATAAAAGTATTTTTCTCATTTCGAGATTAGAAGCTAATCTTTCGTTACCTGTAGGCGGGGAAAATATGTCTAAACCACTGGCGATGGGCTGTCCTCAAGGTTTCGTGCTAAGTTCATATCTGTGCACTGTGGAACTTAGGGTTTTTAAGATTTTCTCGAATTATTTCTGCCGAAGAACTGTCTCTTAATTGGCTATGCCAACGATGGTCTTTTACTCGTACAGTCAAATACCAGGGACGGCTTAGAGAAATTAACGGAAACATGTCTTAATCAAATATTTCAATGGAGTACACGAAATCGGCTTAACTTTGCTTTACAAAAAAATTTATTATATTTTATTGAAAGGAAATTTACAATCGATGCCGCGTATAAAATTCAATAAAGCTATAGTCAAAAGGAAAGAATCAGTTTGCTATCTCAAACTTATCTTAGAAAAAAAAATATCGAGCATATTAAAACTATAGGTGAAAAAGCGAAACGAAATCTCCAAGCGCTTACTCGAATATCAACGTCCATCTGGGGCTTCGTTTTAATACACTTAAAACTATGTATATGGCCACATATTTGGAATGTATTTGTTACGTTACACCTGTCTGAACTGATAGAGTCTCCATAGGGATGGCCCTACGTTTATACAAAGCCAATGATTGGCTTTAATATTCTTATGTAAAGTCTACAGAGCAGTTAGTAACGAAACCTTATCAGACTCACGGGTGCACTTCCAGTTGACTTGGAGGTTCACACACACTTCAACACTAGGTCAACTGTGCGCACAGATTTGCTTCTATCGCATTACGGTAATAAAATCACTAAGGTAAAAGCTCCTAATACGGCGGTAGTCAAAATCGTTTCCTATTACGGTGGTATTTCTATTTTCGAGTTTTACTCCTGTTTTATTCAGTTTAAATACACCAAAACGTAAACTATTTATTCTAAATCTATTACTTCATGACTTAACTGACGTTTGCAAGTATAACACATAAACACGGTGGCGACGGAGGCGGCGTACCTATTGGCCGGGACTCCCCCGTGAGACCTGGAGGCGGAAATGCTCGCCGACTTGTATCGGCGGGTGTCGGGGGGCGCGGGGGGGGGTGGGTAATTTGTTTCCTTGAAGGAGCTCACCGCCTGGCGCGTCGACGCCCGCCGGGACGTCATCGCCCGTTGGGCAGACCGGCTGGAGAGGCCTCGATACGGTGTTTGGACCGTGGAGGCCTTCCGGCCGGTGCTGATGCAGTGGTTAGAAAGGCGGCACAGGGTGCTCTCCTTCCGACTCGTACAGGTCTTGACGGGGCATAGATGCTTCGGCAAGTACCTGTACAGGGTCGCTAGGAGGGAGAGAACTCCGTCCTGCCACCACTGCGATTGCGACGAGGACACGGCGCAGCACACGCTCGAGGTCTGTGCCGCTTGGGCAGAGCCGCGTCGTGAACTCGTCGCAATCATCGGTGCAGACCTGACGCTGCCGACCATCGCTAGGGAGATGCTCGGCAGCATCAGGAATTGGGACGCGGTCGCAGCCTTCTGCGAGGCAGTTATCTCGCAGAAGGAGGCGGCGGGTCGCGAGCGCGAGGAGCACAGCCTCGATGATGCGATGCGATGGGAGGGTACCCCGGGTAGGGGGTATTCCGTCGGGCCGACCACTGATGACAAGTAACCCTGCTCCAGTGGTCGGCCCAACGATGAAGGCGACGTGGTTTTCGGGTAGGTTGCGGGAGTTACGTGCTTAAGCCCCTCTGTCGCCCCGGACGGAGTGGTGCGGAGGCGCGCCGACCGCAGCCCACCCCAAAAAAAAAAAAGTGGGGGATCGTCCTACGCTGCACCGTCCGATTCGTGGGCGCCACTCAAGAGCCTTTCTGCCCCAACAGTTTTCGGTTCCACGAGCGATGTGGCCTGCCCATTGCTATTTCAACGTGCTAATTCTGCGGGCTATGTCGGCACCTGTTCTTCTACGGATTTACATGCTCGGGATTTTATCACGTAGAGAAATACCGAGCTTAGCTCTCTCCATAGACCGCTGAGCGACTTTGAGCTTTATTATGAGAGCAACATTTAGAGACCACGTTTCAGTGCCGTAAGGCATCGCTGGTTATAAACCCTTGTTTTAGGACACTGCGGAATATTGGAAGGGGAGAAGATGCTCTTAAGTTTCCCGAACGCTGCCCAACCGAGTTGGATTCGTCGGCTGACCTCTTTCTCGAAATTGAATCTACTTAACTGGACTGCTTTTCCTAGGTAAACATAATGATCCACAACTGCGAGAATCGCATTCCTGCGAGAATAGCATTAGACATAACTTTCATCTTGTCCATGTTCATTTGTAGACCCACTAGTAGACAACTACTTATTTATTCTTAAATTCCTTCGGAATCCGTTGGAATTCAGGAATAAAAAGTATTGTATTTTAACATGAGAGAATACTAGGGGATTCTCATGTTAAAATACAATAGTAAAAAAAATGAGCGAAGCGAAGTCGGTCTGTACGGAAAGATCTTTCTATACAGACCGAATTCGCTTGCCTCATTTTTTTTTATTTTACTGAATGTAAAAAGAAAAATCAATCTTATTTTAATAACCCAAAACTCTTTTTAAAACGTGTGTGTGAACGCTCGGTTATGCTATATTTGTAAATTTCATTAAAAGGAAATCAGTGTAATCAAATCAATGGTCAATGAATGAAAACTTACAATTTACTTTACTAACACATTTATAATATTTAATAAATATTATTTGAACGGAACATCATTGAATATAATTTCTGACCCTCCGTATCAGGAGCCGTCTACCGCAGTAATAGGCTCTGACCAAAATCATACCTCCGTATTAGGGAAAATCGACCCGACTATTTAAATATTTTTGTAAAATAAGAAATATCATGAAAAGAAACATGGACTCAGCAGTAATATAAAATGTAAATTCCGCTTTTGACGATAACATTTTTTTGCACTTTTAAAAATACTTACAAATGCTTATTTTTGTTTCTTACTTTCAAATGTTGAGAAATACATCCGTAATAGGTGCTTTTACCTTAGATTGTTAATGCGACGATCCATTATTTACGAAGACCTTCTAACTGAATGGCAGAAGAGATGAGATTCACCACTAAACGGCCGTCATCTCTATCTATTTTCCATATATACGACGCCTTGAAGTTAATCACTGTGTGGCACAATTCCTAACTGAACATGGCAATTTCAAAAGTAATTTATTCTCTTTTAATCAGCACACTACATTCTCTGGGAGTGCGATCTGAGGGATATAATACGCATATAACATCTACAGTGGGTTGCCAAATTATTAGGGACAGTCACTTATTATCGGTATTTTATACTGTAATGGTCTAAAAATAATAAAAAACGGGGTTTCTTGGTTATAAGTACTTTTAATTTTATTAGCAAGTTATTCATTTAGTATTTTAAAAAGTTATTTTAATATTTAGATAATAAAGAAATATTTTAGACGAAAATATATATATGTAGTACTAAGAAACTATTCAATATTTTGTTGAATTTCCCTTGGCTTGTATAAGCGTTTCGATCCGTCTCGGCATGCTTTCTATGCACTTTTTGGCACATTCTTTTATTGTAGGGTTGTGGTGCCATACATTTATGAGTTTTTCTATTAGTCTTACCTTAGTGGTAATCATTTCTTTGGCAATTTCGGCCTTGGTGATTTCCCATAGGTTTTCTATTGGGTTCATGTCGGGAGAATTGCCAGGCCAAGGTAAAACTGATATATTATGATCTGCCAAAAACTTAGTGACACTTCTAGCTTTGTGACACGGTGCTGAATCATGCATAAACATAAATTCCTCTCCATCTGGAAACTATTCTTGGAGTTGGGGTAAAAGGCGAGTTTCTAGAACTTGCCTGTATTGGTCCTGTCTCATGGTTCCCTGAACGATGTATAGGCGTCCAACCCCTTTAGTGCTTATCACAGATCAAATCATTATCTTGACGGGGTGCTTGACACGTTCCACGATTCAGTCGGGGTGATATTTCTCATCTGGGCGTCGCCTGACAAAGTTACTTTTGTCGGTCAGAATCTCAAAAGTTGACTCATCTGAAAAACACTCCTGAAAATAAATAAAAACATTCAACATTGTCAGTCTATTTTATATTTAAGAGCTTAAACTAGTATTTAGTATCAGAACTGACCTTAAAAAAAAAACCTTAGAAAAAGCGAGTCCATAGAGACATAAACACGTAAATGTATAGAATTCAGCCGGCGAGAAGATCAAGGATCAAGGATGAAGGATCAACGATGAAGGATGAAGGATGAAGGATAAAGGATAATGAAGTTGCACTTCTGGCAAGCGTATTTTGTACACACGCTCTTTTTTATTTTCTCTCTTGAACAGACTCTTTTGTGTTAGGGCAAATACGATGTACATTAATTTGGCAAAAACCAAAATCATTCAATACTATGGGGGTATAGACAAAACAAAATGAAGATACCTAAAAATAACATACATACATTCCATGTGGTGACAGAGTAAGAACACTATCCTCTTTCTTGTCAGTGGTTGTCATAAAAAACGACTAAGCGGTATAATAGATCTTCTATGCAAGAGAAGAAAACTCGAAACTTATCCAACAATCTTATACCACACGTCTGACCAGCGTGGTATAGTAGCTCAACGACGAGGACGACGTGGTGTTCGGGTGGGTTGCGGGTGTGCGTGCTTACGCCCCTCTGTCGCCCCGGATGGAGTGGTGCGAAGAGCGCGCCGAAAAAAAAAAAGCGTGCTATAGTAAGTCAATTTCCCTCTCATAGTGGAGGAGACTCGAGTAGTTTTGTTGGACAATGCCATTTCGCTTCACTTTCTATTTCTAATCAAGAAACAAAATTAAATAAATTTTAGTGAACCAGCAATCCGACCTCGCTTCGCTTTGGTTTCAGTCGCCTTGCCGCCGCTTCGCAAGTCCCCAATACCTTCTAAAATGTTATGATACGCAACTGTAGTGTAGGGTTTGATTCCCGGATCGGGCAAAATTTTGAAGGGGTTTCTTGAGAGCAATAATAACCTTAATTACTACTTATATAGACAGGTACCCGGTGGTAAAGTATTATTAAAATCAGTCCAGTCGTTTGGAAGATTATCCGGAACAAACAGATAGACAAAATAATGAGGTGAAAATAATTACGCGACGAATGACGTCGGGTCAGTGACCCAGATTTTGACCCGACTTTTTTACTAATATTTAATTATAGGAGCCTAACTTAATTACTTATATGCTAGTACATATGTGTTATTGCCAGGATAAGATAAAAAAATATGCCATTTTTATTATAAACCAACTTAACCGTCATCACGCTATAGTTTTACACTTACCATTGCAAGTCCACGTGCGTTATGTGCAGGCCTGGAGTGTCATCGGCGGACGTTTCATCCCATTTTTAGATTAAATTTCTTCCATGTAAACACCAAAGCACCGGGTATCTTTCCTTGGAAGATCCCATGAAACGTCCCATGAATGAGATCCCCTGAAACTCGGCGATACAATAATAATAATAACAGCTTAATGAGACTAAGTACCACATCGGTTACAGAAACCGACTCCTCTACCAACCCGAAAATCGTCCCAGATTTGTTTATTAGTTACATTATTATAAATTAATAAAACAAACAGAAAATCATGAATAATCATAAGAACTAAAAATATGTCACGAAAAGAAAACGCCGTCAATGACATCATGTTGACTCGTTTTCACTTGATGGCATATATATCTTTCTGCACAGACGGCATCGCACTGAGGTCACTACGATACGAGTGGAGAAAGCCTATATCTCCACCTACTAGAATGCTCGAAAGCAAAGAGTACGCAGACTGCAATATATTGCCGTTTGAAATGACATCGGGTCCATATGACCCAGGATCATTGGCGCCGGGTTAAAGAGATTTTAAGCCACAGATATATTCTGTATGGTGACAGAGTAAAAATACAATCCACCACCCCCTCTCATACCCGTGGGTGTCGCAAAAGACGACTCAGGGATATATTACGCATATAACATCTATGCAAGAGATGGAAAACTCGAAGCAAAACCCTATACCAACATGTCTGACCAGCATGGTATAATAAGGTCAATTACCCTCCTATTATAGGGGAGTCCAGCAGTGGGACGTAGATGAGCTGAAATTATAAAGGCACAGATAACGTGTACATAACTATGTGAAAATAAAAAAAAAATGTCATTACAAACACTTCAATTATTTTCTATAGATAAAGCTCATCGCGAAAATCTAAGTATATTTAATTTGATAAATCATAACATCAATTGCATAACCGATATTCAAATGAAAGTTCAACGAGAGAAAAAAATGGTAAAAAGTCGCCCTCTGATCTTTGATGGGCCAGCATTAGTATTCCAATACCGTTGTAATTAATCCCAGACAGATACGCCCTAAATCGAATGGATGCCAGGCTTACTGGCTATCTATGATTAATTACCTGAACAATGAAGAAGAAACTCTTTGTACTTGTAATTACAGACTAAACCTGAACTTCGTAAGGCTTTTAAATGAAGCGTCACAATATGTTTCAAACAGTTTAACATTTTTTTCAGTAGGATAAATATTAGCAATTTTTTTTAGGGTGGGCTACGGTCAGCGCACCCGCCGCCCGGCTCCGTCCGGGGTGACAGAGGGACGGTGCGCGGCCCCATAACCTACCGTAGCTTGTCGCCTTCATCGTTGGGCCAACCGAGTTACTTGTCCTCCGTGGTCGGCGACAAATATTCGCAACTGTGATTACATTGACCGTGACTGTGTGAGTGACTGTCTCTCTTACACAAGATATATCAAGGCACTGTGTACAATAATTACTACTACATGAGTAGTGCTTCCGTGCTTTCGGCTTATAAGGCAAAGGTGGTGAAGCATTGCTGATTTTGGTAGTAAAATACGTTCTGGTGTTGTGAATATGGTTGATGTGAGGGATCCCTGAATAGGACGTATCACAATAGCATCCTTGCTGGAGCCAGGAGCGTTTTTGTCCTCACCATCTACAAAAATTTAAAACATAAATTTTCAACAAATTCGTCTACATATATTTCTAGTTCGCACTAGCCCTAGTTCGGGTAAGAGACCCGATGGTATGACATTAATTCCGTGGAAGATGGGTCGACCTTTGGTATGGGACGTGTAGGGTTTTGCTACATTATACAAAAAAAAGAGAAATATATGTCAAAATAATTAAAACAGTATTAGGGCGTTTTATAATTTAAATAAGTCGGTAGATCATACGGTTTACACTGGTCACACTAAGACTGCATTCGGCAAGAACTTCATTCGGCAAGAACTTCATTCGAACGGGCAGTGTGCTAGGAGCTTAGCTAGTAGAAGGTTGTCAGCAAGTGTTACTGAGAGGAAAATACTTAACAACAGTGTATTGTATAGATTGGAACAATAAATAAGTTAAAAAGGAACCTTGGTATTATTGAAGAAGAATACCCTGCTTACATCTCAGACGGTGGGATTTAAATCCGTAAGTAAACGCCTGCAATATTTATTTTAGTTAATTTACATTGTACAGTAATTGGTTATTGTCTATGTTCAGCATGCCCGTGTTCTAGATATTTCAAATAAAACCTGGGGGATTATAAAAATACATTGGCACGCCTCGATTGGCTCAATAGTATAGGAATGTTGTTCCATCTGCTGGCGCTGTACAGTAGGCGTGCCCTCTATTCTATGAAACTAAATGTAAGGTGGCAAAAGGTGGTGTAGCTTACACGTGATACTGCCACTTATTGTATAATCTTCTTCTATATTCCACCTACAAATTGTTGTTAGGGATGTACAATACTGGTTTTAGGGATTAAAAAGTGCGATTGAATTTAGTCTCCCTTGACATTATATGCGTGATTCTCTTCTTTACTTTTTTTTTACCTTGCGACTAACGCGTTACTATTGTGACGAGTTTTAGGGAATGGGTGGAAGAAACTGAAAATCGTGCCTAAATACACCTCGGCGTAATAGCTCGCGCACCAGGTGTAGCCGGATTAGCGGCCGCCGGACAAGAAGCCAAAGTCGTAGCCGAGGCTGTCGTCGGCGGTTGGCAGGTTGAGAGCAGGCGCGAGTTCTGCAGCTGGAAGCAGTACAGAAGACACGCTATAAAGAGTAACGATAGCGGCGAAAACGCCGCTAGGGTAGATCTGAGACAAACTGTGAGCAACGCGGTCGTTATGGAAACGACGGTGAATCTACCACGATGGATCAGCACATTAAAAGGTCATGTAACACATTCTTATTCAAGGATCAAATTCAAATAATACAGTCCATTAAAAATGTCGAGCGATTACATTTTAACCGAAACCCTTATTTATAGAAGGCTATTAATAGAAGTATAAATCATAAAATATTAATCCTCAATTTAATCAACGTAGATATATGGTTTAGAAAGGCGAATGAATGAATGCGCCGATGTTTGTGGTAGGGACGAGAAGAATATTATGCATTTTTGCTAAGCAAAAACCGACGGGTCTAGCTAAAACCTGGTGTGAAAGTTTCAATACCATACTTTTGGGATAAATAGCAGCTAATATTGAGACAGTTTCCTTCGGAATAAAAGTATGGTAACCTTTTGGATGACATGTTGAAGAGGAAGAGTAAGCTCAATTAATCAATTGGAAAATATTCTCTACTAAACCAGTTCAAAATAGTAGGCGGCCGTTGACCGTATTATCTACGATCTCTGTGATAGGACCATCAGATCAAGTGTTTTGTGTTTAAGTTGTGAAGAACTATCTTCTTTTAAACATTAAGCAGAAATACGGGATTCGACATACAACCATGATTGCTTAGGGATAGGAGTATTGGCACACTAGAGGACGGATAAGATATTAAAAGTAGTTTAAAGATAAATCCATGTCTATATTGTTATAGACATGGGCGTTACTGGCCATTTCTGGCAGCTGTTACTAACCGTTTATTTGGTGTCAATACCGACATGGATAATCATCGCTGAATATCGATATAATACGCGTGGAATAATCGCGATCTTATTTCTGTTATGATCTTTTGTGGTTTAAACTATATTGAACACCTTTCATAGCATACCTGCGATGGTAGCAAGAAATAGAACCACTTTGCCATTAATTTGGTTTGTGGCGGTTGAGTCTTGCACTGAGATGGATAGGAGAGTCTTTCGCTTTTATCAGTATTCATGAAATGTTGCTTATTATTAAGCCACACGCCAACACTAGCCCCCTTTCTGTTTTGCTCGTCAGGAATCACGTAGAAAGAGAGGGATGGCATAATTATTTTGGTTATTAGACTTATTAGTGACCGTTCTGTTACCAGCGTAGCGAAACAAGAACCGCGGTACCTTACCAATAATTGTTGTGCTATTGGTGGTTTACAATGTGACGTCATTGTCGGTTGTTTGTAGTTAGATAACCGATAGCCATTATTAGTTATATCAATGCTGATTCGATACATTGGGGGCATATCAACCGTTTTCGGTTACGTTTTGCTGTAGCGGACACATGTCTATATTATTATAATTGAAAGGGACCTCTGTTCTCTAAATGGCCTAGACCATTAACTAAGTGTAGCCACTGCCCTAAAGATTGTTTAAAGATTTATAATCTGAGGTCTCTAAATATACACAGAATAGAGTCTACGAATGCAGACCTAGAAAAAAAAAACCATGCGTATCTCAAATTTTGTCCAAATAGTAAATATACAAAATAGGTGAATTTTAATGGTTTGTTTCTGGCGCCATTTGTTGACCTTGGTAGTGAGGTTACACTTATAAAACAATCCTGTTTGTCGAATTTTGGGCTTGATCATGATCATGATGCTTCATCATGATACCCCATCGATAATAAAGGGTTGCCGCAATAATCTCGTATAATCCATAGGTGCTGTAAAACTGATGTTAAGTATCGATGGTGTAACTGCTAGTTTTATGTGTAAAGTTGTAGGTGATCATCTATTGGAGAGATCAATTCTAATATATTCGGAACAGCCGCATATTATTTACTAGCAGCCCGCCCTCGCTTCGCTTCGGTTTCGGTCGTCTTGCTCGCGTGGTTCACGTTCCCGTGGGAGTGCCGGGATCAAGTATAGCCTATATTACTCCCTAATATTATTGTTTTCCATTGGTGAAAGAATTTTAAGTTCAAGTGGTTTAAGCGTAAAGGCGTAACAAACAAACAAACTTACTTTTTGTTATCATATCATGTACGATAAGATGTTAAGCTTTATAAAAATTTTGGGTTCTCCCATGATGTAAAGCTGCGTCTTGTATGTGGTCTTGTAGAGGAAAAGCCAACTAGTCAAAGGAAGGTAACTAGTGGTGAAACAATTGATCAGCGGCAGTCAGTTGTAGGTGATACAGTATCAATTAGTGATGTGTCCAATCATTATGATGCGCAAAAAGGAAGGCGGCGTCTGCTTGTACGTAGATTACCAGATTGTTCAATTCTATTACTGTCAAAGAAAATATCCCATACCTGCAGTAGAGGATGAAGGAGCTACAATGTCGGGACAGAGTTGGTTAATTAAACTTGACCTAGCTATCATCAGGTAGTCTAGCTATTATCAGGTACCCATCTTAGAGGGCAGCAAACACTTGACATCTTTCCTTATACCAACACGTGTACAACCAAAATGAATACAACCGTATGCTGTTTGGTCTGGCCAATGTACCAGCTGTATTTCAATGTATGGTAAACCGTATACTTGGGCCTTTTATGAAATTTAAGAAAGGCAATACTCGGATTCTGAATATTATAGATTCGTTTACCAAGTTTTTGTTTAACAAATCTGTTAGAAATAGAAGTTTCACTTTTAGGAGGTTTTGCCTTGATCGTAGCACGAAACATATATTTAATGCAGTGGCATGTCCTAGGTCCAACGGCTAAGTTAAGCGTTATAATATGATAGTTATACTCATTAACCGTACAAAAACTTAGATAAAACAGATTGGGACATTGAATTAGAAAAGATTCAATGGGGCTTAAATAATATGGTACGGCTATAGCGCAAACTATTCGCAGCTAAGTCAAAACGAAATAGATATTGCACAGGTCATACAAAAGCGATATTACAATCAAGGAGCGCAACCGGGTTTTTATTGTGGAAGCGGCGAGCTATAGTCCATGAAATGTGGACAGTTGACTCTGTGACAGTTATACCTAGTGTTGTCACGCTTACGATGAAGTCTGTGGTTTTTTATCGATAGAACTCTTTATTTTTATAATTGTGATTTTCTATTATAATTAAAATACAGTCAAAGAAAATCTTTTTGAATTTATTTCAAACAAAAACTATTTTTGACTATTTTAATTATTCGAAGGGAGTACAATCAAGGTCCAAGTCACTATTATCGTCATCACTGGAGCGTTCCTGCTAGAACATTTATCATTTTTTTACCAAAATAGGCACAGTCGTTAGATCAATTGAGACTGTTTTATGAATAAACATGTTTAGGTTATTGACTGTAATGCGTATATCATATTATCAATCATTTACTCTGAAACAAAAAGTAGTTTCTGTTGTAATTGTAAAACGTATGTTGAAAGTTTTATATAGGTACAATATTGGGTTTATTTCTTTTGTGAATAATTTTTCAAAGATCGGTTATCGATTTATGTAAATCGACTGTCCCATCTATATTTTTATTTTCTGACTAGTAGGACCTTGTACCTACGTAACCGTAATTTTTCTAAAACAATACTTTGTAGGTATTTTAGTACTTACGAGGTAGATTTTAGGCATGAATATTAATATTTTTATAATATATTGCAATATAAGACACTTCATTTGCAATATAACTGGCACGAAAAGAATGAAAATATATGTGAAACAAAATATAATTTTAAACATGTCGCTCGTTCAAACTCAATTCGTCGGTTTCGTTGAAATCTGTCACAGGCTATGTTTGGTGGGCTATGGTTGGGATCACAAAGGTGACATTTCAAAATAACTATAAAATTACTAAACTATTGGCCTCTAACGAAGGTCCTTTTACAGTTCGTGGCATGATCGGTAAAAAGTAGTCTCGGTTACTGGGGGTTTGCGGCTATGACAAGCAAGCGGCAAACTATCGTTGCTGACCATGGATTCATATTTCTTTTAAGAGATTATGAGTGTTATTGTCAATTGACAATGATACTGATAATGATATCGAGGTGGATAGGAGTGAGGATGACTACGCATCTGCCCCATAAGTAGTCTACGACTATCATAATTTTAGAGGCTTCCATATTGTACTTTATTATTTTGGTTGTTTCAGGTTGAATACGAAAGGAAGTATAAAAGCTTCTTGGATACATGGATCATTGATTAAATGGATCATTGATTAAATGGATCATTGATTACATGGATAACTGGATACATGGATCATTGATTAAACGGATCATTGATTACATGGATAATTGGATACATGGACCATTGATTAAACGGATCATTGGTTACATGGATAATTTGATACATGGATCATTGATTAAATGGATCATTGATTAAATGGATCATTGATTACATGGTTAAATGGATACATGGACCATTAATTAAATGGATCATTGGTTACATGGATAATTGGATGCATGGATCATTGGATGCATGGATCATTGATTACATGGATAATTGGATACATGGATCATTGGATGCATGGATCATTGATTACATGGATAATTGGATACATGGATAACTGGATACATGGATAACTGGATACATGGATAACTGGATACATGGATAACTGGATACATGGATACATGGATAATTGGATAACTGGATACATGGATACATGGATAATTGGATACATGGGTCATTGGATACATGGGTTCTTGATTAAATAGATCATTAGTTATAATTAGGTTATAGTTTAAAGTTGGACGGCTGATTGGTTGGACGGCTGATTGGTTGGACGGCTGATTGGTCGAACGGCTGCTTGGTTAGACGGCTAATTGGTTAAAAGCTAGTTATTAAGGAAAATTGAGTCTAAAAAGGATAATTCGTTTAAAGGATACCCAGATAGAGGGAATTAGTTTAAAAGATATTCGGATAGAAAGATATAAAGTTGTGTATATATATATATATATATATATATATATATATATATATATATATATATATATATATATATATATATATATATATATATATATATATATATATATATATGGATATTATAAAGTTATTTATCGTAGAAATGAAAATTGCATTAGTATTATAAGTCTATATCTTTTGTTTAAATGTTAGTGTAAAAAAAAAAAATAAAAAAAAAAAAATAATAATAATAATAATTTAAATCTTAGTATTGTATTATATATAGAAATTGTGAGAACCAATTACTGCCCGATTCTTGTTTTTTTTGCCGAGTGTAGGGTTTCACCAGAGGCGTACATGGGGACATGTACGTTGTCAGGATGGTCGAGTGTAGGGTTTTGCTACATTATACAAAAAAAAGAGAAATATATGTCAAAATAATTAAAACAGTATTAGGGCGTTTTATAATTTAAATAAGTCGGTAGATCATACGGTTTACACTGGTCACACTAAGACTGCATTCGGCAAGAACTTCATTCGAACGGGCAGTGTGCTAGGAGCTTAGCTAGTAGAAGGTTGTCAGCAAGTGTTACTGAGAGGAAAATACTTAACAACAGTGTATTGTATAGTTTGGAACAATAAATAAGTTAAAAAGGA
The DNA here is from genome assembly GCA_032191425.1 of Lymantria dispar. Classification (NCBI taxonomy): domain Eukaryota; kingdom Metazoa; phylum Arthropoda; class Insecta; order Lepidoptera; family Erebidae; genus Lymantria; species Lymantria dispar. The sequence continues at coordinate 1,896,149 of CM063456.1, forward strand.
ACCTTGGTATTATTGAAGAAGAATACCCTGCTTACAGACCCAACTTGTGTTGATACCCTACAGCCGTCACATCTTCCCGAAACTGAAAATAAGGCTAGAGCGGCGGCTGAATCAGCGGAGAACCTCAAAAGGCGCAAATACTGTACTCTAGACAGTGTATACATATTTGAGCCTTTTGGGGTGGAAACTTTGGGACTGTGGGGGCCTGTGCCCATAATATATTTAAAGAATTAAGTAAGCGCCTTAATGAAGCAACACGTGACCGGAATGCTGGGCTTTATTTGGCACATAGGTTAAGCATTACCATACAACGTGGCAATGCTGCCAGCATTCTGGGCACATTACCTACTTGCAGCGGTTTATTTGAATAAGTATTTGTCTCCTATTTTGAATATTTATAGCACTTAGTTTTCTGTTATAATCATTACTGTATTTTCTAAATTAAAACAATATATTAAAATTATATATATAAGGTTATTTATCTTAAACTTGAAGATCAGCAAATGATTAAAAATGTGTTGCTCTATTAACAAAGAAACGTTATTTAAGGTTTATAATTGCATATGTCTTTTCCCTCACAATATCATATCACTTTAAAATATAAGAATTATAACTTTAACAAATTAACAATACTTCGCCATTCAAACCTATTATAGATTCGCTAATTACTACAGATAAAATATGACAGTAAACATAACAGAGACTGCGTCAAGCGCGGCGAAGTTCAAAATTTAAGAAATACTATAGAAATTTCTTTACATCTCCCCCCCTGGAGGGAGAAAATGCAGATGTATTTTCTTTCATGATGATGAAACAGATCTTCCTTCGTCCCTATCAATTTTTATGGTTTTATATCTGTCTAATATGGACACAGGAATAAGTTTTACAATACGAAATAGATTTGACTCTGCTTTCTTGTGTCCAGTGTCGATTCTATAAATTGATTTTGAAACTTTTTCTATAATCTGAAAAGGTCCAATTTTCAGTTCTTCTATTTTTTTTCTATTTAACTTATTGCCATTTTCCACATACACCATGTCTCCAACATTAAATTCATGGAATCTTCTATTCTTATCATATAACATTTTATTGTAGCTGTGTGATTTTAGTGTATTTTGCACGGCTATTCTCCTATCCCTTAACCAGTTATCGTGTGATTTTTCTCTCTTAAGCTCTTCTGGTAAGATCGTAACATCTGTACCATATAAAAGATAACTTGGAGAAAACCCAGTCACTGAATGAACCGTTTGATTATATTTTTCCACACATTGATGAGCTGTTGTTGTCCAGGCTCTTGTGTTTCCCTCCTCGTTAATTTTACATCGTATTTTGTTCACCAGTGTTTGGTTCAATCGCTCATTTAGACCATTTGAGAAAGGTGCATTTACAGCAGTGAATATCAGTAGAATCTGTTCTTCCTCTAAAAAACTCTTGAATTCTTTTGAGTTTATACCTGGGTACTGGTCAGTGAGAAGCATTGCTATATCTTCTGTTTCTGATATAGTTTTAACCAGTTTAATAAAGTCGTTTGCATTTTGAGTTTTTGATGTAAGGATAAATGCGTATCTGGTGAAATGATCTACTAATAGGTGTTGGTACTTTTTTGTAGATCTTGAACTACCCAGTCCTCCTATAGTGTCTATAGAGATTATTTCAAACGGCCGTGTGGCCGGACCTAGGTGGGACATAAATCCAATTTTCTCCTGGCCCCTTGACTTAGTTTTAATACAGATCTCACATTTTTTATTTATTTCTCTAATATTCTTTGTTAAGTTTCTAGCTATGTATAATGGACTAAGTGTTTTTTGCATCTGTTGAATTCCAATATGACAAAGTTTCTTATGTGTATTTTTTATAAGTTTTATGCTTAATTCCTCTGTTAGAATTATTTTTTCTTTGTTTCTAACTTTTTTATAGTATACATTTTGTCTTTTAATTGATTTATCTTTGTTATTCTGTATTTCTTCATTATTATTCTGATCTTGTAATATATCTTCTAGATTAATAAAATTTAAAATTTTTAATTGTTCATCTTCATTTTGAGTACAGTCTAATACAGGGTTTCTGCTAAGGCAATCTGCTGCTAAATTATTTCTTCCTGGGGCATATTTTATTTTAAAATCATATTGTGACAGGTAGTACATCAAGTCACCTAGTTCTTCATCAGTTCTTGATTTCAAATTCATGTTTTCTAATGGTTTGTGGTCAGATTAAACTGTAAATGATTTGCCTATTAATCAGTATTGCCAGTATTGCACTGCCTCTTTAATGGCCAAACATTCCAGGTATATGGCTTTTTTCTTTTTTTGAGCTACATTTAACTTCTTTGAAAAGTAAGCCACAGGCTTTATTTTTCCATTAGGTTGCACTTGTTTTAAAATGGCTCCAATCCCCTCTATAGAAGCGTCTGTATAAATTATTATTGGTAAATCATTATCATATATTTCTAAAACTGGTTGGGAGCATAGTATTTTTTTTATTTTTTCAAAAGCTTCTTGACATTTATCTGACCAACTGAAATTTTGATTTTTTCTGAGTAAGTTATGTAATGGATCTAGTATCATAGCACTCTTTGGGATATATTCATGATAATAATTTATTTTGCCAAGAAATTGTCTGACATTTTTGTGAGTTTTAGGTATAGGAAAATTTGTTGTTGAAATCAGATTATCCTTCAATGGTTTTATAGAGTTATTTTGTATTATATGTCCCAACAGAATCTGATGCGAATGTACACTTCTTGAATTTCAATTTGAAACCTTCTGTTCTAAGGGCTTCTAACAGCTGTTTTAGGTGATGAATGTGTTGGTCAAAAGATTTTGAAAATATTAAAATGTCATCTATAAAATTTACTGCAAAATCTGTAATTTTGTACTTTCTAAGTATATTGCTTAGTATCCTTTGAAATATAGCCGGTGCCGTTTTTAGGCCAAATGGCAGGCAGGCCCATTCAAAGTGCCCTTCCTGTGTCACAAATCCTGTCTTTTTTCTGTCTTCTATTCTTAAGGGTATGGCCCAAAAAGCAGAATTTATATCTAGGGATGAGAAATAATTACAGTTTCTTGTTTTTGCCATAAGGTCGTCTATTAATGGAAATGGTTGTGCCTCCGGTACTACTATTTTATTAAGTTCTCTAAAGTCAATACATAATCTGGATTTCTTATTTTCCTCTTTTTTAAAAGCCAAAGTGACCGGAGCAGCAAATGGGCTGTAGGATTCTTGTATAAGTTTATTATCTAATAACTTTGCTATTTGTTCCTCTATTTCTTTTTTATCTTCTATAGAACATCTGTAAGGTCTTTTGCTACAATATTTGTCTATTAACAAGTCTATTCTGGCTTCGTATCCATTTACAGTTCCAATATCATATTTATTTTTCGCAAATATTGTGTTATATTCATCAATTACTTTATTTATTTCAAATTGTTGGTACTCAGTTAGATGATTTATCTTTATATCAAAATCTTCTTCTACTACATGTTCATTGAAATTAATTTCATTTTCATTTATATTTTTTTTATCTAAATACTGTTTCCGAGTTATTGTTAGGTCTTCATTTTGTATCAGTTTGAACTCTTTAATTATGTCTAATCCGATCAAAAAATCATATTTGAAATTTTTCTCTTCAATAATGTACACTTCCATATTTTTTTCTATGTTAAATATTTTTATTTTCATATTTGTCAAACCACTTGTCTTCTGGATACCATTAATTGTTACTAAATTTACTTCATTTCTATTGTTACTTTTACCTTTTACTCTCAATAGCTTAGAATTGATGAGTGAAACGTTAGAACCTGAATATAGATTCCATGTATTTGTAATAAATCATTTAATAGCAGCTTGACTTTAATTAATGGCGTCATTATTCGTTTTTTTGGTCATTATCATTTAGTTCAGCTTCTATTACAGAATTATTAACATGTTTAATATATTTCCCTTTTATTTTATCATTATCTTGTGTTTTAAACCAGCATGCAGATTCAGGGTGATAGCGAGTTCCTTTGTTTAGTTTTTCACAGATTTTACATTGATCAATTTTTTGTTCATCATATTTAATGTTTTTTTTTTAAATTGTAATATTTTTTGTAGACTGGACTATTCTTTTTAATCACCATATGCTCATATTTTCCCAACTCATTGAATAAATCAACTGTATCTTTCAATGTTTCTCTATCAATCTTAGTATGAATTCTGGTAAACTGGCAGCAATAACATCTATCAATGTCCCGGTATCAATTGAATTTCTCATATCCAGTAGCAACTTTTCTTTCTTTATAGCATAGTCCAGCAATAAACCATCCTTGTATTTAAATGCTAATGCATAAGTAATTTGGTTCCATCCTCTGTTTGTAAAAGATGAACAGAATTTATTTTTCCATGTTAACCATGCCGAGTCTATGGTCAATTTTATCATCATAGAACTGTACCAGTCTATACAACTTTTATCCATAAATAGTCTAAGTATTTCAATTTTTTTCTCATCACTTGTCACATTGAAACGCAAACATTCTTTTTCAAATGTGTCAATCCATTGGTCGGCATTTGAATGTTTACTTGTAAACTTTTCAATCACAAATTTTTCTGCGATTTGCTTTAAGTTCTGTTCTCTTGTATTTTCTACTAGTTTTTCAAATAATTTTTCAAGTACACCCGTTTCACTATTTTGTGTACTCATAGTATGTATCTGATCCACTTCCTCCAGGTATTGATCTCCAAGTTGTAAATTGCCATCCTTATCTAGATAGTTTTTTTGAAGTTCATCTGTCATTGTTATTTACACCTTTCGTATTTGATATCTTTTTTTTAAACTGTTTTTTACCTTGGCATAGGTAGCCGTCTTTATTAACTCTTTATGATAAATAACGGGTTGGAACTCTTCTGGAATAGCATATATTTTATCTTCTTCTGTGGCAATGGACGTTATACAATTAATATTCGACTTACCGTCGTTTGATGGCAAGATTGCAAACTCAAAGCGAAGTTTCGACATTTTTCGTGTTTTATTCAATTTTTATAAACAAAATGTCGTTTTATAAGGTTATTTATCTTAAACTTGAAGATCAGCAAACGATTAAACATGTGTTGATCTGTTAACAAAGAAACGACATTTAAGGTTTATAATTGCATAAGTCTTTTCCCTCACAATATCATATCACTTTAAAATATAAGAATTATAACTTTAACAAATTAACAATACTTCGCCATTCAAACCTATTATAGATTCACTAATTACTACAGATAAAATATGACAGTAAACATAACAGAGACTGCGTCAAGCGCGGCAAAGTTCAAAATTTAAGAAATACTATAGAAATTTCTTTACATATATATATTTCTTATATACGTGTGTATATCACTGAACTCCTCCTAAATGGCTGGACGGATGTTGATGAAACTTTATGTGCGAGTTCAAGGGGATTCAAGAATAGTTTAGATTCACAATTGGACCCGGTAAGTGGTGCTGCTGTCGATTTCAAGGAGAATTCCTTTTATTTTATTTGAACAGAACAACATCTGTTGGGTCAGCTAGAAACGTGTGTATGTACGCACGTAAGAAGCTATACTTGTTTGTTGTAACAAGATAAAATTTATCTTTTTTTTTTTTTTGTGGGTGGGCTGCGGTCGGCGCGCCTCCGCACCACTCCGTCCGGGGCGACAGAGGGGCTTAAGCACACAACTCCCGCAACCCACCCGAAAACCACGTCGCCTTCGTCGTTGGGCCGACCACCGGAGCAGAGTTAACTTGTCATCAGTGGTCGGCCCGACGGAATACCCCCTACTTGGGGTACCCTCCCATCGACCGACGTCCCCCCCCTCGGGGAGGACGTCGGTCTTTCCTCACGCGATCGGCCTCTCGGCGGGTGACGGACTAATCCCCGGTCATGTCACCCGCGGCCTCGGCTAGGGAGATAAAATCTATCTAAAAATTTTATCCTTTCCGTTATCCTATGTAGAAAAAAAAAACGACATTAATAATAGAAAAAAGGTATTTAATACATTGAAAGTTTTATTATAACGCATTATTTAGTTGACATTTGTGACGGTGTGCTCGCGCATCATATAAAATGTTGACTAGCTAACTTCAGGGTGTCGGTTTTTCGTGACAGTGTGCGCACGCATTATAGAAGTTTACTCTTATCATCTTTACCCAACGCGCCGAAAGAAGTATAACCTCAAAAAATGAGGGAGATTAAATATAGTAATTGCCCGTGCGGTGACCGAGTAAGAATACAAATCACTACCCCCGTCTTGCTCGTGGGTTTTGTAAAAGATGACTGGCAGATATAATATGCGTGTATTATCTGTGTAAGAGAAGGAATACTTGAAACACAACCCTATCCCAAGACATCTGACCTGCGTAGTATATTCGGTCAATTTCCTTCCCGTAGTAGGGGAGTAGAGTGTGTAAGAGGCTTATATAGCTTATAAAGGTGGCCTACTTCACAACTGAAGGGATAGTATCATAAACGAAAAAGCTTACCAAACGGAGTAGGGTACTATGTGTTAACTATGAGAGAGCTGCTGCCTGCTGCCCACTCTCCTGGTGAGATCCTTAGCAGATTCTTACCACTACCACGTGCAAGTAAGGTTTAACCACAATTGTATTCTTATTCCGCCCCAGGTAGAAAGTCAAAAATCTATTAAAATTCCAATTAATTTTATAACAATCATCATCATCATCTTGCTCTTATCCCAATTACTTGGGGTCGACGCAATATGTCATCTGTTTTGACATATTGCAAAAAGTTTCGGCAATGACTTTTATGACCGGCCGCCTGCCTGACGTCAATCCTCCTTGGGAATGTATTCGTTGACCCAAATGGTACCAGATGGAGTTGGTCCGGGTCAATCTAGGGCTCTTAGTCGTCTTTTACGACACCCACGAGCAAAGCAAGGGTTGGTAGTATTCGAAGCCGCTACCACACAGCAAAATTAATTTTATAACAATATTGCACTAAATCGAAACCGCTGGATGCAACCAAAATAAACTCGACCAGCCTCGTGGGGAGCCCTATGTTCAGCAGTGGACGTCTGTAGGCTGATGGATGGACGGATAAAATCATTACTCTATCCTACTAATATTATAAATATGAAAGTTTGTGAAAATGTTTGAATGTTTGTTACTCAATCACTGGTAAACCGCTGAACAGATTTGGATGAAATTTGACACTTATACAACATTTCCCAGATTAACACATAGGTTACCTTTTGTTTCAAGATTATGATCATTTGAGGTAATAGTTCAAATTTGGAAAAGCTTTTTACACGTGCGAAGTAGCGAACAAAAGCTAGTACTTCTATAAAGGTGAAGAATTTGTAAGTGTGAAAGCACTAGTCTTTTAGTTAGATATTATAACTTTTGACAGCATTGAATAAACGAATTATTATAGTCCATAAAATATAGCTTGATCTCTGTGACAGATGTCAACGAAACCAACGAAGTAAGTTTGAACGAGCGACATGTTCATAATTTCATTTTGTATCAAATATATTTTCATTCTTTTCGAGCCAGTTTTATTGCAACTGAATTGCAATATATTATAAATATAAAATATTAATATTCATGCCTAAAATTTATCTCGTAAGTACTGAAATACCTAGTAAACATATTATACATAAATGACGCTTACGCACGTACAAGGTCATACTGGACTGAAAATAAAAAAGAGATGGGACAGTCGATATACGTAAATCGATAACCGACCTTTATTAAATTATTCATAAAAGAAATAAACCCCATACAGTACCTATATAAAATTTTCAACATATTTATTACAATTAAAACAGTTATATTATAACATACAGAAATTGTCTTAATCAAACGTTAAAAAACTACTTTTCGTCTCAGAGTAAATGATAATATTATGAACGCATTATTGTCAATAAACTAGACGTATTGATTTATAAAACAGTCGTTATTGATGGATTGATCTAGTGACTGTCCCTATTTTGGCAAAAAATTATAAATGTTCTGGCAGGAACGCTCCAGTGATGACGATAATAGTGACCTAGCCCTTGATTGTACTCCTTTTGAATAATTAAAACAGTCAAAAACAGTATTTGTTTGCAGTTAATTCAAAAATATTTTCATTGATTGTATTTTAATTATAATAGAAAATTACAATTATAAAAATAAAGAGTTTTATCGATAAAAAAACTACGGACTTTATCGTAAGCGTGACAGCACTAGGGGCAACTGTCACAGAGATCATCCTATATTTTATGGACTATAAGAAAGTTTATTCATTACATGACACTGGCAAAAGTTGGTGATGGCTAATGTCCGCAGATTTCCAATTAAAATAAAAAAAAAGAAAGATTATTGATATAGTCAACTTTTCCGATAAATATTTAGAAATAGAAGTTCTTAGTAAATAGACCGATTTGCCGAGGGTTTTGCATATGGTGAGTTTAGCGATGTCTTTAGTATCACCGAACTTCATTGCACGCATTCACACTCCTTTCATTTTCGTGACAGCAGCCTAACAAAGATCCACGAATGGCAATATAATTTACCACCAAGTAAGATCTTTGCTGGTTTGCTATCAACATCGAAAAATACGATTATCCACAAAGAAAAATAATGAAGAAAGAAAGAAATACATGTGAATTTTAGAAATTTGATTTTATTTTTATATAACGATTGCTAGTTTAATACAGGCGAGCCAAAACTAAATAGCAAAAATGCAATAGTATAATAATAATTAACCAAAATTGATAATTGTATCGAATTTGAGCAATGTTATATAATAATAATTAACCAAAATTGATAATTGATCTATTGAATAAGTTAGTATTCTAAATTTTATAAACAGCTTAAACCACAGAAAAATTAATTAATATTTCTGAGGCTTAAACAGTTATTTAGATATTAATGTCCAAAAAAATCTTTCAGTGTTGTAAGTAGGTATACAATTAATCACTCTCTATCTTGTCCATGGATGTCGTCAAAGACGACTAAGGGATATGTCGTCTTATGTTATCTCGGCTCATATACCTACGTCTCACTGCTGGGTTCGAGCCTCCTCCATGCTGGTCAGACCGGTTGGTATAGGGTTTTGTTTCGAGTTTCCTTCTCTTGCATAGATGTTTTATACATAATGTAATTAATCCCTTAGATGTCTTTTACGACATCCACGGGCAAGATGAATTGCATGGTGATATGGATGGTGATATGGATGACATGGATATGGTGAATTGCATTCTAATTCCATCACCACACGATCTGAGGGATATAATACGCATATAACATCTACAGTGGGTTGCCAAATTATTAGGGACAGTCACTTATTATCGGTATTTTATACTGTAATGGTCTAAAAATAATAAAAAACGGGGTTTCTTGGTTATAAGTACTTTTAATTTTATTAGCAAGTTATTCATTTAATATTTTAAAAAGTTATTTTAATATTTAAATAATAAAGAAATATTTTAGACGAAAATATATATATGTAGTACTAAGAAACTATTCAATATTTTGTTGCATTTCCCTTGGCTTGTATAAGCGTTTCGATCCGTCTCGGCATGCTTTCTATGCACTTTTTGGCACTTTCTTTTATTGTAGGGTTGTGGTGCCATACATTTATGAGTTTTTCTATCAGTCTTACCCTAGTGGTAATCATTTCTTTGGCAATTTCGGCCTTGGTGATTTCCCATAGGTTTTCTATTGGGTTCATGTCGGGAGAATTGCCAGACCAAAGTAAAACTGATATATTATGATCTGCCAAAAACTTAGTGATACTTCTAGCTTTGTGACACGGTGCTGAATCATGCATAAACATGAATTCCTCTCCATCTGGAAACCATTCTTGGAGTTGGGGTAAAAGGCGAGTTTCTAGAACTTGCCTGTATTGGTCCTGTCTCATGGTTCCCTGGACGATGTATAGGCGTCCAACCCCTTTAGTGCTTATCACAGACCAAACCATTATCTTGACGGGGTGCTTGACACGTTCCACGATGCAGTCGGGGTGATATTTCTCGTCTGGGCGTCGCCTGACAAAGTTACTTTTGTCGGTCAGAATCTCAAAAGTTGACTCATCTGAAAAACGCTCCTGAAAATAAATAAAAACATTCAATATTGTCAGTCTATTTTATATTCATCATATCAATGATCAATCGTCCCCGTGACGAGAAAGAAGATAGAAAGAAAAAAACGTGGCAAGTAGTTCAATTTCCAAACATAAAAGACAAGTTTTATTAAAAAAAAACAACTTCGATCGTTTTCTCATGAATGCCTATGTTAGAACTGGACCAAATTGAAATTGGACTACACGGGAAGCAATACCATCTAAATACCATCAAAATCGCACAGTAAAAAACATAAAAAAAACAGTGCAATTCAGAAGCTACTCTTTTTTTTAAGTCTGTGAGAACGGACTACAAATAAAAATTAAATGTTTTTTAAACAAGCATTTACCATGGCTGGTTTAGAAATGTTAACGTTCTGATCCTTTAGGCATGGCGCATATCGCCCTGGCCGATGGTCCTCACCTATTGTAAAGTCGTGATATGTACTGATTCGAAACTTGAAACTTGATATCATCTTCTGTTTTATACGTCGGGGCAAAACCATTCGGTGGTACAATCTTGCAGATGCCAAATTCAAACGCTTGTTGCATAATGTGTTCTAAATAAACCACTGGTTCCTGAATAAAAATTAATAATATGAACAAATTAATTAAATTAATACAAATACTTAAAATAGAAAAGCATAAGCTAAGATTTTTTTTCTTACTGACTGGCAGACAGTCCACATAATCAGGGTTACTTTATTTTAAATTATTGTACTTTATTTTGGATAAATATACTTAACTAGTTGACCCAACAGACGCGGTTCTATTCACATTAAAAAAAAAACGAACTGGCAGCTTCCTTCAAAATCTAATCATAGACATAATATGAATAGATAATGCGATATTCACCCATGAAAAGTGGCTCGGTTTTCGCGGTTGGTATTATAATCTTCAGCGACGATTTGTTTTGATTTGATTAGAAATTAATTTTCCTCTGATGTCAGGATGTGTCTAGGGTTACCAACCATACTTTATAATAAATTATCCTACTTTATTTTTGATAATTATACTTTATACTTTTGCATACCAATAAAACTTGTAACCAAAATAAAGTGTTTTCACATACTTTATGTGAAAATTCTTCATTTTCAACCTTTACTCTGATGCGTAAAACAAAACACTCATTATGGGCACTTATCTATTTAACGGTATGCATAAATGAAATCTGACGATCGATACGATTAATAATTACTAAACGAAATATTAGATGTCAGATGTGGCGTGAATCAGACTTTATAAAAGCCCACAAAAATACGTTTTTAAAGCAATAAAAAATAAAATTTGAAAATTACTCTTTTCCTTTCAAATAGTTTATTTTTTCCTATCCAAATCATTTTATACTTTTTTTTTTGTCTAAAACAGTTGGGAACCCTAAGTGTGGCCGGGCCGACCACTGATGACAAGTCACATATGCTCCGGTGGTCGGCCCAAAAACGAGGTGACGTGGGTACAGGTGGGTTATGGGCCCGCGCGCCGTCCTTTTATCGCCCCGGACGGACGGGACCGCGTGTGCGCTTACCATAGCCCACCCATAAAAAAAAAAAAAAAACTCTAAGTATGTCCAAACTATATTCTACCATTAAAAAAAAATAATATGCTTCTATACGTCGGATAATATGTAGGTGCATTTAATATTTTGCCTTCATCATTAACATTTGAATTAATATCGTCATCAAAACCACTATTTACATTTGATATATTATTCCCATTTTGTATACCAGATGGTCCAGCTATCGGTTCGATTTGAGATACCATAGTATCAATCAATATCATCGCAAGATGCCTGTGAACGGTAAATCCCAGTATCCTGTGCTAGTCCGTCGATCAATTTATCGATAATGAATTCGTGTTCTATAAATGAGAATTCAGCGCTAACTTGGGCGTTAGACCCGGGAATAATATATGAATAGCGGCTATGTTGACCATTGGCCATATGTATTACATATTATATACACACATTTGATCATTACTTGCGGATGTCGTGGTATCAAATCCATAAACAGAGTTACATGTCCCTTCTCTGTGGTTGCACCAATACCATTTTTGTTTATCAAATAAATCTCTCTTTGCATACATATCGGATTCCAATTAGTCGCTTCAGCCTCTGCCCAATTAACATTATCGTTGACGTTATATTTTTTTTTATAATACAGAACAAAATTTTTCATATTTTTTAATTCTTTCGCAGTGTGTGCATTCACGACATCTCAATTTGCAATTTGCTCTTAACAGGTTAATTATAGCATTCACTGTACGCCATGTAACAGCTGAACATTTGAATGTATCCTCATATTCTTGTTTGACTTCATCATCATCAAAAACTATTGTTTCAGACAATACATCAGATTTGCGGTGCTGCGATGATGATATTCTTTTACGTGCTAAAGACCCGTCCATCCTGCGATGGATACCCTGTTCGCTGTAACAGTTGACTACTTTTGGAAAGCCATTCTGGGCTGGTCTTATGTTTATAGCTTCAGATGCTGACAATGGTATATTGGTTCCAAAGTCACGTGAACCTAAAATTTGTTCATTATAAAAATCTGCACAATGATAGGCAAATTGACATATCATACTAAGCTGGTCATAACCCTCCTCCTCGTCACGGTCCTTCCTACCATTCTGGTATACGGACCGAAATCGTGGAGACACTACCGGGTACTTGCTCTATCGCTCTTTCCCCGATAGCGTTTCTTGACTCCTACATTTTCATAACCGTCCCTTTTCTTGATACACTTCTCCCCATTCTGGGGCGTGTGACATCACTACACAGTACTTCGCGTTCGAGCATTTCCTTACAACTCCAGTTCTTTACGCTTTCTGTGCCACTTATGGGCGAAAGCTCTGAGCCGCTCAAAGCCGTCTCTACTGGATACCATCTCGTGATGTAATACTGGGCCGATCTCCTTCCTGTTCCAATCTTGCAGCATCTCCTCGCGTTCCTCCGCGTATAACTCGCATTTCCACAGAATCTCGGGTTTCTCTCCCTCCTTCGCAATAGCATATCGGCGTGTCGTTCAATGACATCGCATGCAGACGACTTCGAAAGTTCCCATGTCCCGTGAGAATCTGTGACACGACGTAGTCCGGTTCAACCCAAACGTACTGCAGACGGGCTTTCACGTCCGGGAAAAAGCTATTAAGTTCCCTACCGTTCGTGCCGGATCTCCAGTGTTCCTGCCATCTTGCAACGACCTCCGCCCTCACCTTTCTTTTGAGTTCGTTGCGTTCCTTCCTAACCAATGCAGAACCCTCCTCTTCGATTCGTCCTGCTCGCGCCACCTCCAAGTCGGCGGGTAGTACTCCCGCAAGCACAGGTAACGCTGTGGTAGTAACTGACCGGTAGGCTTTTGTAAGCAGCACCAAAGCCGGGCGCTGGGTACGGAGCAGAACGCTCCACACGGCATAATGGGACGAGCGTCGCCACCACACGGCCGCCCCGTACGTAAGAACAGCCACATAGGTCCCTGAAAACAGGACCCGTAGGGCACCGTACTTCATACCCCAGGTAGATGCCGAGACTCTCGACATCTTACCGAAGCAGTTCACAGCCTTTTGGCTGTCCAAAGTAGCATGCGGCACGTAGGAGCTAGCCTCGTCAATGCATAAGCCCAATAATCTGGCATGCGCCACGTGCGCGACCGGGGCACCGCTCATGCGAATGGTTGGGGGCCGCTTAAACTTTCCTTTAAGTGTCAGAGTCTGTGACTTCGATGACGAAAAACTGAGACGGTTCCTAATCCCCCAAGCCAGAACGGACTCGAGCGTCGACTGGGCGTGACGCTCAATCGTCGCCCGAGACGATGCCTCAATCACGACCGTGACATCATCTGCATATGCCACCAGTGTTACGCCAACTGGCGTCGGCAGTCGGAGGATGTCGTCGATGAGGAGGTTCCACAACGCCCGTGGCCGTCCTAGTCCCTAATTTTTCGACTTTTTTACTCAAGTTTCAGTTTCTCCTGCGTGCAACATCCCCGATTCGTAATATTCTCCAAATCTTTTTTCACCATCCGATAGCCTGTTTAAAGACCAATCCCGGAATATAACATTTCGGGGTCATACATGTTCGGGAACATTACATATAACTACACCAATAATGTACTTACATGAGCGCATGATCGTAAATTACGGCGGAGCTGAAGCAGTCGCCATGGCCGAAATCGGTCGGATCATCATCATCATATCAATGATCAATCGTCCCCGTGACGAGAAATAAGATAGAAAGAAAAAAACGTGGCAAGTAGATCAATTTCCAAACATAAAGGACAAGTTTTATTAAAAAAAAACAACTTCGATCGTTTTCTCATGAATGCCTTTGTTAGAACTGGACCAAATTGAAATTGGACTACACGGGAAGCAATACCATCTAAATACCATCAAAATCGCACAGTAACAAACATAAAATAAAAACAGTGCAATTCAGAAGCTACTCTTTTTTAAGTCTGTGAGAACGGACTACAAATAAAAATTAAATGTTTTTTAAACAAGCATTTACCATGGCTGGTTTAGAAATGATAACGTTCTGATACTTTAGGCATGTTTTTATGGCGCACATCTCCCTGGCCGATGGTCCTCACCTATTGTAAAGTCGTGATATGTACTGATTCGAAACTTGAAACTTGATATCATCTTCTGTTTTACACGTCGGGGCAAAACCATTCGGTGGTACAATCTTGCAGATGCCAAATTCAAACGCTTGTTGCATAATGTATTCTAAATAAACCACTGGTTCCTGAATAAAATTTAATAATATGAACAAATTAATTAAATTAATACAAATACTTAAAATATAAAAGCATAAGCTAAGATTTTTTTTCTTACTGACTGGCAGACAGCCCACATGATCAGGGTTACTTTATTTTAAATTATTGTACTTTATTTTGGATAAATATACTTAACTAGTTGACTCAACAGACGTGGTTCTATTCACATTAAAAAAAAACGAACTAGCAGCTTCCTCCAAGATCTAATCATAGACATAATATGAATAGATAATGCGATATTCACCCATGAAAAGTGGCTCGGTTTTCGCGGTTGGTATTATAATCTTCAGCGACGATTTGTTTTGATTTGATTTGAAATGAATTTTCCTCTGATGTCAGGATGTGTCTAGGGTTACCAACCATACTTTATAATAAATTATCCTACTTTATTTTTGATAATTATACTTTATACTTTTGCATACCAATAAAATTTGCAACCAAAATAAAGTGTTTTCACATACTTTATGTGAAAATTCTTCATTTTCAACCTTTACTCTGTTGCGTAAAACAAAACACTCATTATGGGCACTTACCTATTTAACGGTATGCATAAATGAAATCTGACGATCGATTTATTAGATGTCAGATGTGGTGCGAATCAGACTTTATAAAAGCCCACAAAAATACGTTTTTAAAGCAATAAAGAATAAAATTTGAAAATTACTCTTTTCCTTTCAAATAGTTTATTTTTTCCTATCCAAATCATTTTATACTTTTTTTTTTGTCTAAAACAGTTGGCAACCCTAAGTGTGTCCGGGCCGACCACTGATGACAAGTCACATATGCTCCGGTGGTCGGCCCAACAACGAGGTTACGTGGGTACGGGTGGGTTATGGGCCCGCGCGCCGTCCTTTCATCGCCCCGGACGGTCGGGACCGCGCGTGCGCTTACCATAGCCCACCCATAAAAAAAAAAAAAAAACTCTAAGTATGTCCAAACCATATTCTACCATTAAAAAAAAATTATATGCTTCTATACGTCGGATAATATGTAGGTGCATTTAATATTTTGCCTTCATCATTTACATTTGAATTAGTATCGTCATCAAAACCACTATTTACATTTGATATATTATTCCCATTTTGTATACCAGATGGTCCAGCTATCGGTTCGATTTGAGATACCATAATATCAATCAATATCATCGCAAGATGCCTGTGAACGGTAAATCCCAGTATCCTGTGCTAGTCCGTCGATCAATTTATCGATAATGAATTCGTGTTCTACAAATGAGAATTCAGTGCTAACTTGGGCGTTAGACCCGGGAATAATATATGAATAGCGGCTATGTTGACCATTGGCCATATGTATTACATATTATATACACACATTTGATCATTACTTGCGGATGTCGTGGTATCAAATCCATAAACAGAGTTACATGTCCCTTCTCTGTGGTTGCACCAATACCATTTTTGTTTATCAAATAAATCTCTCTTTGCATACATATCGGATTCCAATTAGTCGCTTCAGCCTCTGCCCAATTAACATTATCGTTGACGTTATATTTATTTTTTAATACAGAACAAAATTTTTCATATTTTTTAATTCTTTCGCAGTGTGTGCATTCACGACATCTCAATTTGCAATTTGCTCTTAACAGGTTAATTATAGCATTCACTGTACGCCATGTAACAGCTGAACATTTGAATGTATCCTCATATTCTTGTTTGACTTCATCATCATCAAAAACAATTGTTTCAGACAATACATCAGATTTGCGGTGCTGCGATAATGATATTCTTTTACGTGCTAAAGACCCGTCCATCCAGCGATGGATACCCTGTTCGCTGTAACAGTTGACTACTTTTGGAAAGCCATTCTGGGCTGGTCTTATGTTTATAGCTTCAGATGCTGAAAATGGTATATTGTAGTGATGTAACGAATGTTAGGATTGAGACATTCGCGAATGCGAATGTGAGTGCGAATATTTATCTCCAACATTCGCGAATGTGAATGCGAATATGCGAATATGATATATATGAATGTTGACTTTCAAATAAAGCGCTTGCAAAATATTATACGGGTTTAACATTTCGTACCAGCTATGTTTAATAATAATAATAATATCTTTATTTCGGACATATAGTCCATAGTTTGTTAGTGAATTAGTAACATTGTGCTTATATATTATATTAGTAATGTTAGTACTAATTTATAAACAATTTAAAATATTAATAACGTCATCCTGTCTTAGGTATCGTTGCTGAGATATGCCTCTGACAACAATGTAAAATATAATGACAATCAAGCCTGGATGCTATCATCATCAGGACTGTGTTGGTACTGGCGCGCACCCTGCTCACTAACGACGCAGATCGCTTACGCATAGTTGCGTGGAAACAAGCCGTGTGCGCGTCTGCAAACATGCCGGAGGCACTGCAGTATCTGGGCAGTCCTAACAACATACGAAATGCATTATTGTACAGGACACGAAGATCACTGTAGCTTTTCTTAGAGTAATTAACCCACAAACTACATGTATATAGTGAGGTACAATATGCTTTAAAGAGCGTGATTTTGACCTCTGTGGAGCTGCGTGCAAACCTGCGGGCTATCATGTTTACTCTAATTGACAGGGATCTTCGCTCCCGTCCTATGTCTTCGTTGTCTTTTAGATCAGTCGTTATCATATGCCCTAGATATCTGAATACGTCCACCCTTTCCAAGGACATATCATTCAGAAAGAGAGACGGTACGTTATGAATACGTTTCCCATTAGCCTCAAATACCATCCATTTGCTTTTTGTGGTATTATACTGCAATCCATGGCTATGCGCGTATTTCTCACAGATCCCTATCAACCTCCTCAAACCACAGACCGAAGCGCTCAGTAGCACCATATCGTCAGCGTAACTAAAATTATTGACACAAACACCGTCTATGTGGCAGCCGACATGTTGACCACTGAGCGCCACGATCAGCTCATTGATGTATAAATTAAACAGGGTAGAAGATGTTAGTCCACCCTGTCTTACACCACATTGCAGGCGATACGGATCAGAGAAAGCTCCTGCCCATCTCACGCTGTTAGTCTGGTGTGCATACCAGTACTGGAAAATGCTGACCAGTTCCTGTGGTAGATTAATGTCATTGAGCTTTCTCCACAGTAGGTCATAAGAGACCAGGTCAAAAGCTTTGGACAGGTCGAGGAAGCAGGCATATACTGGTGTCTTACGATCAGTGTAGTACCTGACAGTATGCTTGAGACACAGTATAGCACTCTCAGTGGATAGCTGAGGACGAAAACCGAATTGGTTATCATGCAACATTACATATTTACTTTAAGCCAAATATAGCAAAGGTTAACCGTTACAAGTTGAACGAATGAAACTAATCAGATTCGTTCGAAAATATTCGTTGTAATTTGAGATTAGTTTATTATTATTATTGTATTTGTCAAATTTACAAACATGAGTAAAGCACATGTTACTGAAGTGTGGAGTTATTTCACAATTTGTGACGCTGAGAGTGTTAAATGCATGGTGTGTCAAAAAGTTTAATGATTACTTAACAAAAATAATGTAATTTTTTCATATCGAATCATGTTCTTTTTTTATTGGCAAAATTCATTATTCATTCACCCAAAAAAATAGGTTGTCTGTAAAGTCGGTTTACTGACGATAGTTGAACGTGACAACGTCATAAGAAAATACTGATGGAACGGTTTCATATTGCAAAAGAAAATTTTAATTTTATTTGTTTGATAGACATTTTGTATGGCAAGCCTTAAATGGAACTGGAGGCGGAAGTGCTCACCGTATTGTATCAGCGGGTGTCGGGGTGCGAGGGGAGGGCGGTGTTGTTTCCTTAAGGGAGCTCACCGCCTGGCGCGTCGACGCCCGCCGAGATCTCATCGCCCGTTGGGCAGACCAGCTAGAGAGGCCTCGATACGGTGTCTGGACCATGGAGGCCTTCCGGCCGGTGCTGATGCAGTGGTTGGAACGGCGGCACGGTGTGCTCTCCTTCTGACTCGTGCAGGTCTTGACGGGGCATGGATGCTTCGGCAAGTACCTGTACAGGGTCGCTAGGAGGGAAAGAACACCGTCCTCCCACCACTGCGATTGCGACGAGGACACGGCGCAGCATACGCTCGAGGTCTGTGCCGCTTGGGCAGAGCAGCACCGTGAACTCGTCGCAATTATCGGTGTCGACCTGACGCTGCCGACCATCGCTAGGGAGATGCTCGGCAGCATCAGGAACTGGGACGCGGTCGCATCCTTCTGCGAGGCAGTTATCTCGCAGAAGGAGGCGGTGGGTCGCGAACTCGACGAAGCGACCCGCCGCCAGCGACTGGGGCGGCGCAAGCATGACTACCTGCGTTCCATGCCGCCCTAGCCGAGGCCGTGGATGACGTGACCGGGGAGTTAGTCCGTCACCCGGTCGATGGGAGGGTACCCCGGGTAGGGGGTATTCCGTCAGGCCGACCACTGATGACAAGTAACCCTGCTCCGATGGTCGGTCCAACGACAAAGGCGACGTGGTGTTCGGGTGGGTTACGGGTGTTGCGTGCTTAAGCCCCTCTGTTGCCCCGGACAGAGTGGTGCGGAAGCGCGCCGACCGCAGCCCACCCCAAAAAAAAAGGCTTAAATGAAACGCCTCAGAGCGAGGTAACGCCGCATACGTCATGTTTTTTTATGTGTGCAGCCGGCTCCATCGAATTATAAGACGTTGTCACGTCAAAAACAAATATAAATTCTGGATAAATATTCACCAACATATTATATACTAAATCTTTCTCCGAAACATGCTGCATCTTATGGTATAAATATTAATATCTGGAATATTTTTATAGAATTTATTTAGATATATTAATAAAAACTAAAAATTATATAAAAAAAATTACAAAAAGAGAATAATAATAACACCGAGATTCGAACCGACGCTGTTTGGATGCTACAAAACTCAAAATTAAAACCGGCCGTCCCCCAACTGAGCTACCGGAACTCTTGATATTTACAACGAAATTTGAATCATATTCTTTTAAAATTTAATGTCATTTATTGTTATACTAAAAACACCGACAAAAGAACATTTTCTATAAATAAAACCTAGATAGATCGATTTTTTGGACCCGAATCCTCTAGTATGCCAAGTTTCAACAAAATCGTTGGAGCCGTTTCCGAGATCCTGAATATATATATATATATATATATATACACTACTGGAAAAAATTAAGGGATCAAAAAAAAATTCCAAATTTTTCGGTAGTTTTCAACAGGCCGTAACTTTGAGAGAAATGGTCGTACAGGAAATAATAAAAAGGAAATTGTAGCTCCAAGTGTCTAGTTTTTGGATTAGAACTTCAAAATATTGTAGCCTCCGCGGTTTTTGAGTAATCGTAGAAAAACCAGCAACAAAAAAATTCTCAAAATTTTTTTAGTTTTTTTTTTTGGTCTACGGGCGTGGAAAAAAATTTTTCAGCTTAACCACTATAAGGATCGGATACTTTGTTCATTTAGATTCAATTTCTTTTTTTAAACACCCTGATATGTCCACTCCTCGCTGAGATATCGGTCTTCAAATGGAAAAGAATCTTTTTGTCTTTGATTATCGATATCTCAGCAACCAATGATCGCACAGAAAGTTAAAGGTGGGTTTCAAGAACTTGAATGAATTCCCCTTAACGACTGTCCATTGCTTTTTAAATTTAAGCACTTTCTGGAACAAAAATGTGGAAAAAGCTCGGAAAAACAATTTTTTTTTCTCATTTTTAAAAATTATGAGCTTTTCAGAGCAAAAAACGTGATCCTTTAATTTTTTCAAAAATTCGATCAAGTGAAACAAAAAAACGGCTGGCTGGATTAATTTGATTCTTTGTAGGGTTTTTGTGGACATATTGAACTGTAAAAGGCACACTTAACATTAGTGGTTTCCTCAATATTTTCGATCCAACGCTTGATTTTCCAAAAAACCACCAAAAGCCCTTTTTTGTTGCATTTTCAAATTCATGTGACCAAAAGGAAAATTTTTTTTTTTTCGAAAAAGCAATAGACAGTCGTTAAGGGGAATTTATTCAAGTTCTTGAAACCCACCTTTAACTTTCTGTGCGATCATTGGTTGCTGAGATATCGATAATCAAAGACAAAAAGATTCTTTTCCATTTGAAGACCGATATCTCAGCGAGGAGTGGACGTATCAGGGTGTTTAAAAAAAAAATTAAAGCTAAATAAACAAAGTATCCGATCCTTATAGTGGTTAAGCTGAAAAAATTTTTTCCACGCTCGTAGACCAAAAAAAAAAACTAAAAAAATTTTGAGAATTTTTTTGTTGCTGGTTTTTCTACGATTACTCAAAAACCACGGAGGCTACAATATTTTGAAGTTCTAATCCAAAAACTAGACACACTGAGCTACAATTTCCTTTTTTTTTATTTCCTGTACAACCATTTCTCTCAAAGTTACGGCCTGTTGAAAACTACCGAAAAATTTGGAATTTTTTTTTGATCCCTTAATTTTTTCCAGTAGAATATATATATATATATATATATATATATATACAAGAATTACTCGATTAAAGATATAAGATTCTGATCGTTCAGTGGTTTTCGCAGTATAACCGAACAAAAAACCAGCTCCCCATTCATTAGTTTACATTAGACTAGTTTTTGCCCGCGACTTCGTCCGCGTAGACTACAGAATAAATCACCCTATGCACCATATCTTCTGTTTTTTTAACGAAATTAAATGATACGTGGCTTAGATTTTAAGATGGACCCCCAAACTACCAAAATTGTGAAAATTGTATCGAAATCCATTCAGTGGTTTTTGTGTTATGCCATAACATACAGATTGAAAGACACCAAAATTCTAAAACCATTGTAAAGGGGTAAGGCTATTTTTTGAGCTTATACCAAACTTATAGTACCTCTTTATAAACTACATTAGCGGTTCTGCCCTCAGGTGCTAAGATGACCAGACTACTAGGAGAGCTCACTCTCGAGCAAGCCACGTAAAACTGACCGTGCGAGAAGCAGTCTACCCTAAGATCAATTGCTGCTGTTTTTAGTGACTGACCCTGAGACTTATTAATCGTCATTGCGAAACAGACCTTAAGAGGGAACTGCAGCCTTTTAAACTCGAATGGGTACTCCGATGGTATAAGTGGTATCCGTGGTATATACACCGATTCACCTCGAGCACAGCCAGTAATTACAATGGCCTCTACTAAGTTTTTATGTAAGGCTTTCACACGCAACCTGGTCTCATTGCACAACTTAGGCGGATTGAGGTTTCGGAGTAACATTACTGGAGCACCCACTTTGAGGATAAGTGTGTGAACCGGTAGACCAGGTGGGTTGAGTGCATTTAAGAACTCCACAGGATAGTGTATAGCATCATCCGTATGCACTACAGTGTCCACAGACTTGTACTTGTATTCTACACCTTCGAATGACTTTAACAAAGTGTCATTAATAACTGAAGCCTTGATCGTTCTTAGGTGTCAAAATCGCACGTTCACACAGCCACTCCATGGATTTGTTGTGTAGGTTGTGAACATCTGGATATATTCGGGCTATTAGGTCATCAACGGTCGGTACAAGTGAGGCAAGATCTGATGGAATTGTAATCTTGCCATCAATTTCTGGATATTCTTCATTTCCTATTTTAAGAAGAAGATCGGAGAATTGTCCAGCGCAAACATCACTCTTCAGGTGCACCCGCATATTTTTTTTAAGGTGAAGCTTTTTGATTAGGGGCCAAAGACTTGATGCCTTAATGCAAGCCTTAACTTCGTCAGCTCGAGTTCCCCTCGGCACTACCGGCAGAGTCTGACGGAAGTCTCCAGCTAACAACACGGTGACTCCACCCATCATGTCATCGTTCCCTCTAATATCTTTTAGTGTTCTGTTTAGCGCTTCAAAACCCCCCTTATGCGCCATTGTGCTCTCGTCCCAAACTATGAGTTTACAATCACGCAGCACTTGGGCCGCATTACTCTGTTTTGAGATATTGCACAGTGGAGTTTCCACATGGATAAGGTTTAGTGGCAGCTTGAAAGCAGCGTGAGCTGTCTTGCCTCCCTCCAACAGTGTTGCTGCGATTCCTGACGATGCGACAGCTAAGGCAATGCTACGATTACTCCTAACTTTTGCCAATAGCAAATTGATAAGGAATGTTTTACCAGTGCCACCAGGAGCATCCAGGAAAAAAATTTGCCCTATTCCTTTTTCAATATTGCCAAGGATCTTCTGGTAAACGTAAAGCTGTTCATCCGTCAGTAACTCCTCATTGCATGACACCACCTCTCCTAGGGCGCATAGATCATAATTGGTCTCCCTCAGATATTCTCTATTGTCCAAAGTTGCTGCAGATCTTTTTGGCTGAGGTAATCCGTACTGTGCCAAGTTTTGTCCTGCTTGAGCTAATACTGCATCCTCAATCAAAATCAAACATCTGTTGTACACCTCGTCAGTGAGGTGTACAACAGATACACAATCTTGCAACTCTCTTTCCAGTTGCCGTTTAATGTCTTCTGAGAGTCTCTCTTTGTATTTCTCCCAAAGGCTTAAAGGATCAGAGAGTTGACAGAAAACTAACATTATTGTAAATAGCTCTCGCAATTTGAGAGGAGAATCGCATAATGCAGCTTCCTCTAAAGTGGTGTCCCAATGCTTGTCGTCTTCCAGCAGACCAAGTGCCTTACACGCAGATTGAAATGTTGGATGGAGGATACCATTCACAGTCTTTAAGTCCTCAAAGGATGTCGGTCCTCTAACCTCATGGAGCAAAAGGCGTACGTGGTAGCACTCGGTGTTGTTTGGATGAATCGTATAGACCCTGCCCAGAGCGTGCACTTTTTTCACTCCGGGCCAGCCCTCAACATCTTTCCCTTTTTTCCTCCTTGAAAATTTTTTGCTGTTCCAGACATAGTAAGAAGGGACTTCGGAGTACTGCAGAGTTTTAGCGAAATTGTCTGTTTTGCAGATTTCAAAAAAGCCTAGGAGCGTTGTCTGTGGTGGATTATTTATCTTTTCTGACAAATTATTTGAGGTGAAGTATATTCGCTGACCGTTTTCAAGATGAACAGCGAGGTGTACGACAGGGGGGAACCTTTCATGAATGGGGAAGCTTAAGATCCTCCAAACTGCTTCGGAACTGCTTATGTACCCGGCCGCTTTCGTAGATTTTTACCTCATCTTTCTCATTCTCTAGAGTAAAGGCCGCTTGATCACTGCCCTTGTTCACGTACTTACAAATATATTTGATAGATTTAACAGAATTGCAGTACTCCACATTAATATGAGCATTGAAAGTACGTGACAGGACAGGATTGTAAGGCACCACCCAGCGGTTGTCCAACTCTATTTCATTAATTTTTATTGTGTTACCACCGTCAGCTGGAGACCTCCTCCTATATTGCGGATATCCATCGTCTCCTGTCTGGGTGTCCTTGAGAAACGGTCGAGGGTACCTCTTACTGCAACTGCCATCTTTCATGCAGGGCGAGTTGTAATTTAAACTTCCGCAAGGACCATGTATCATACTGGCCTTCACAATATCGTAGAGGAGAGGGTCTTGCTCAGGGTCAGGTATTTCTGCACTAATAACATTGTCGATCTTATCTGGGGTGATACGCTGCTCTAGCCATAACAAGATGTGAATGTGAGGAAGACCCCGTTTTTGCCATTCTACCGAGTATATAAAGCAACGCATCCCCCCAAATAGATTGCCTTTGGTAAGAAGAGCCATCATCTTTTTCACCTTTAGGTGGAATACCCTAGCTATAATATCGTGGCGATCGTGTGACTTTTGGGCAGGTAAAAGTATGTGGGTGACTCACATCTCACCCACCATCTACACTTACACCTAATACACATTACACATTCATACACAACACCTACAAAACATTCACACTCTTAACATCAATAACACGGCAATAAAACATCAGCCTATACACACGACGCGGCGCGAACATAACGGGACTACCAGTCACGATGCGCCCGCGTCTGCGCCAGCGCCAGTCGGTGACTACACGCTGTTAGAGCAACCCGCGTTCGCTTGCATAAAAATCTCATTTGCTATCGCTAGTGCGTAATTGTATATTGTTGCTTATTAATTATTAATTCAATTCTATTATTATTCAATTCTATTATTATTCAATTCTACTTACTCCTGTCTACTCTATCTCTCCTTCTTTAATTTATGTGGTACCTGTGTTTGTGATCTACATATAAAAACTGTACAATAAACGAACTTTGTGCCGAGACTGTGTACTCTTTATTTGAGAGCTGAAGAATATTACACCAGGTAACCCATAACTGGTGATCCCGTAAGAACACTTAAGAGTATCAAAGTGATAAAATGAGTAGTGACAGCAGCGATACGGCAACATCACAACGCAGCCGACGCCCCAACCGCAAGCCGAGCAAATGTGAACGCCTTTCCACGGAACCAGAGAATCCATCCATGGAATTATTTAGAGTAGGAGTCCGCATACCCCCTTTTTGGCCAGAAAAACCCGTTATATGGTTTTGCCAAATTGAGGGTCAATTTAAATTAGCCAGAATAACGGACGATTACACAAAATTCCACTACGTTCTCGCCCACCTGGACCGACAATACGCCGTAGAGGTCGAAGATATCATTACTTCACCTCCCGCGACTGGCGCGTATGAGAAATTGAAGAGCGAGCTTATTAAGCGCCTGTCAGTTTCTAAGGAGAAGAAGGTGAAGCAGCTCCTTCAGTTGGAGGAACTAGGTGACCGTAAGCCATCACAATTCTTGCGGCCAGCACCTAGCAGGACCGACGATCCCAGAGGACTTCCTGAGGACTATCTGGTCCAGCCGGTTACCAGGTAACCTTCAAACTATTATTGCGTCCCAGATGAGCTTATCTCTCACTGAACTCGCCGACCTGGCAGATAGGGTCCATGACATGGTACCCCCAGCCCCTCAAGTAGCGGTAGCATCCACCTCAAGGGCAGATCCGGCAGTGGACATGATGCGGCTCATCACGGAGCTGACTAAGAAAGTCGACGCGCTGACAGAGGAATTACATGGGCGCTCCCGACCCCGCGCCAAGCAAACCTCTACTAATAGACACCGTAGCCCATCCCAACGCTCGCAATCCAACTATAGAAAATACCCACATTGTTGGTACCATCAAAAGTTCGGCAGTCAGGCGAAGAAATGTTTCCGCCCGTGTGACTACCAGTCGGGAAATGCCGCGGGCAGTCCGTAATGGCGACTGAAGATTGCCCTTCTACAACTGGTCGCCTGTTTGTGACGGACCGTAGATCGAAAGTCCAATTCTTGGTGGACACCGGAAGCGATTTGTGCGTCTACCCTCGATCTGCGCTTCCTAAATATCGTTGCGTAAAAACCGATTACGAATTGTGTGCAGCTAACGGTTCACCGATAAAAACATATGGCTATATACAGGTTGTTTTAAATTTAGGCCTTCGTAGAGACTTTTCATGGCGCTTTATAATTGCCGATGTAAATAAAGCTATTATTGGTGTAGATTTATTATCACATTTTAGCTTAATAGTTGATGTACGAAACCAACGCTTAATTGATAGCACCACAAATGTATCAGCTGTAGCAACTATCGCTTGTACTGATAGCCTAATATCTAGTGTTAAGGTTGTTACTAGCAATGGCAAATACCGTAACCTGATTTCTGAGTTTCAGGAAATTACACGGCCGGCTGGTGCTCCACACATACCAAAACATAACACAAAACACCACATACGCACCACATCAGGCCCTCCAGTATCTTGTTCACCTCGTAGACTAGCCCCTGACAAATTAAAAATCGCGAAGGCTGAGTTCGAGGCAATGTTAGCGAGCGGCACAGCGCGACCTTCAGAGAGTCCTTGGTCATCACCTCTCCACCTTGCGCCGAAGAAAGACAACGGCTGGCGTCCATGCGGTGACTATCGCCTTCTCAACGCACGGACTATACCAGATAAGTATCCGATTAGGCACATACAGGACTTTGCCCATAGCTTATCTGGCTGTAAGGTCTTCTCCACCATCGATCTGGTCAAAGCGTACAACCAGATCCCCGTTTTCGAGCAGGATATCCCGAAAACTGCAATCACCACACCATTTGGCCTTTTCGAGTTTCCGTTCATGACGTTCGGTCTAAGGAACGCTGGCCAAACTTTCCAAAGGTTTGTCGATGAGATGACGCGTGGTTTAGATTTTTGTTACCCGTATTTGGACGATTTTCTCTTGTTCTCCAAGGACGAAGAGGAACATGAGAAACACCTTCGTCAACTCTTTCAGAGAATGAAAGACTACGGCATGGTCATTAACACATCCAAATGCGTCTTTGGAGCCTCGGAAGTAACGTTCCTGGGCTACCACATCTCACAACACGGCACTAAACCTTTGGAAAGCAAGGTGCAAGCCATAAGGGAGTTCCCAGTACCCAAGACCGCTAGGCAGCTCAGAAGGTTTCTGGGCATGGTAAATTTTTACCGGAGATTTATTCCCCAAGCTGCTCAGATTCAGGCACCTTTACACGCCATGCTGACTGGCACTGTAATAGCTTCGCATCCGATCGACCTAAAGGGTACCTCATTAACCGCCTTTGAGGAGTGCAAAGATAGCCTTTGCAAAGCGGCAATGTTGGCACACCCCGAATCAAACGCTAAGCTAGGTCTGGTCACGGACGCGTCTGATTTTGCCATCGGCGGCGTCCTCCAACAATTTAAGGATGGTAACTGGCAGCCATTAGCATTCTTTTCTAGGAAGTTGAGCCCAGCACAGCAAAAATATTCGCCGTATGACAGAGAGCTCCTTTCCATTTACGAGAACATTAAGTATTTTCACCATTGGCTCGCCGCTACCACCTTTACTATTTACACCGACCACAAGCCTCTAGTATACGCTTTCCATCAGCGGAAAAGTAACTGTTCGCCCCGTCAGTATAGGTATCTAGACTACATTTCGCAGTTCTCGACCGACATTCAACACATCGCCGGGAAAGATAACGTCGTAGCTGACACACTTTCCCGTGTCGATGAACTGCAAAGCCCTGTAGATCTAGATACACTAGCCAAGGCCCAATCTTGTGACACTGAGCTTGTTCAGTACCTAGGCGAAGACTCTTCCCTGCGCATCAAAAAGATGAGTGTTCCTGGAAGTCGTACCGAACTGTACTGCGATGTCAGCACAACGACTCCCAGACCCTTCATCCCTAAACATCTGCGCAAACAGGTCTTCGACTCATTGCACTGCCTAAGCCATCCTGGCGCTAATGCAAGTGCCAAATTGGTTGCACAGCGCTATGTTTGGCCACAGATGCGGAAAGACTGTCGCGACTGGTCTAAGGCATGTTTGGCATGTCAGCGCACGAAGGTGAATCGACACGTATCAACCCCTTTTGGGTACCCTCGATTTACCTTCGGCAAGATTCAAATATGTCCACCTAGACCTCGTCGGTCCCCTACCGCCTTCCAATGAATATCGATACTGCTTGACACTCATCGATCGCTTTACGCGATGGGTTGAAGTTGTCCCAATCATCGATATTACAGCGGAAACTGTGGCCAAAGCATTCCTATCAGGATGGGTAGCACGGTTTGGATGCCCTACCGACATTGTCACCGACCGTGGTAGGCAATTCGAGTCGAGCCTTTTCCAATGCCTCGCAAAGACCATCGGTTTCAAGCACCGCAAGACAGCTGCGTATAACCCGCGCTGCAATGGCTTGATCGAGCGCTTCCACAGGCAGCTCAAATCGGCAATCAAGTGCCATGCTGATAGCAGCTGGTCGGAATCCCTGCCATTTGTGCTGCTTGGCATAAGAAGTTCCTTCAAGGAAGAGCTTCAAACCTCGTCCGCCGAATTATTATACGGCGAACCTTTAAGACTCCCTGGTGAGTTCTTCGGCCAAAATGTTGACAAGTGTACGACTGACATCACTGACTTCGTAGGTCGCGTCAGATCATTTGCCAACCACCTGCAGCCGGTACCAACCTCACACCACTCAAGGAACAAAATTTTCATCCATAAAGATTTATCAACATGTTCCCACGTTTTCCTTAGGGATGATGCGTTGAGAGGTGCTCTTCAACCAGCATATACTGGTCCCTACGAAGTGGTCGAAAGAGATAGTAAAAATTTTAAAATAAAAATTAAAGGGAAAACCATCACAGTTTCCCTCGATCGCTTAAAACCAGCATACATTTTAGCCAACAACGACGACCCTGCTGATTCTCCTATTGCTGAGACACCACCTTCCACTCCACCACTTAAAACCACGCGTTCCGGTAGGAAAGTCAGGTTTCCGGACTACTATCGCCCGTAGCACGGTCTCTGGAGGGGAGTGATGTGGGTGACTCACATCTCACCCACCATCTACACTTACACCTAATACACATTACACATTCATACACAACACCTACAAAACATTCACACTCTTAACATCAATAACACGGCAATAAAACATCAGCCTATACACACGACGCGGCGCGAACATAACGGGACTAACAGTCACGATGCACCCGCGTCTGCGCCAGCGCCAGTCGGTGACTACACGCTGTTAGAGCAACCCGCGTTCGCTTGCATAAAAATCTCATTTGCTATCGCTAGTGCGTAATTGTATATTGTTGCTTATTAATTATTAATTCAATTCTATTATTATTCAATTCTATTATTATTCAATTCTACTTACTCCTGTCTACTCTATCTCTCCTTCTTTAATTTATGTGGTACCTGTGTTTGTGATCTACATATAAAAACTGTACAATAAACGAACTTTGTGCCGAGACTGTGTACTCTTTATTTGAGAGCTGAAGAATATTACACCAGGTAACCCATAAGTATATCTGTGATGTCTTTCCATCGGGGGTTACACGTAAATGTGATAAAAAGATCAGGACGACCGTACTGACGCACGTATGTCATAGCGTCTTGTGTACGCTCGTGCATATAGCGTGGTCCCCCGGTAAAAGATGACGGGAGCACCACCTTCTGACCTAGCTGCTGAACATCAACATCCTGCCTTCCTATGGCATCCCGCAAGTGTATATAACTGTCAGCCCTCAGCTGCGCCTGGTTGTTCCTGATATAGGTCAACCTTTCCGTCTCTATTTTGGCGTACATGTCGTCCACTAAAAACTGACTAAAAAGGGAACGGAAATACACTAAGTGATTATCTTCTCCTTGTCTAATCATTATACGAAAAGAATAGAACCTTGCAGCTGAAATTGTATTTTTAAGTATTAATTTGATCTCAGGATCACGCTGAGGTAAAGAAATGGAGTACCCATCCTCGCCACGGCAAAACAAAAGCGGATACTGCAGGGCGTCATACGAACGGTGAATCTCGCTAATGCGCTGCAATGAATTATCGTGGCTCTCAAGGATAATGTCTCGTTTCTCTAATTGCTGACCAACTATTACTAATGCCACCTCATTTGACGTAGGAGCATTAAAACGACCCCTGTGACTCTCCGGCGGTTTCTTCTCAGCATTAATGACTACTTTAAATGGTTTAGACGTTTCAGGCACCTTGTCCAGGGCGATCTTCAAGTCTCTTACATAAGTATTAAACGTATGTAGCATTCTCTGCAGTTGCTTGACTAAGCCGGGTTTTACTTCGGGAAAGATACTGCACCTCAATTGTACTTCCCTGTCATCTTCGCCAACAAAATATATTTGTAAAAATTGTGGTTCCTTTTGAGGAGCTGGCAGCAAGCTTCCCACCAAATGGTATACCTGGCCCTGAACTTTAAAAGTTGGCATAAAACCGTCTTTTATTATCTGTTTCGCTCCGAAAGAAGTCATTTGAAAACAACTATTATATTTACGAATACGGTTCATGAAATGGTCGTGTTCTGGATGTATATCCATTATCAAACTGTAGAGAGGCTCAGGTTCATAAGGCGGGAGCTGCACCTTACCAGCACTGCAGCACATGCCGGGTGGCTCCTCCTTCCACTTGAGAGCATTACACCAATGGCACTTGTTGTTCATGGCACCCAAGGATACAGTACTGTCCGTCTCATACTCTATATCAAGATCATAGGCCATGCCGGAGTGAGCCTTGGTTTTCCAGGAGCGTCCTTTCCTTTGTACTCGTCTTCCAGGATTATTTTGCTCATAAAGAGACTGTGCCACCCTGTGTACCTCAGGGTAAGTTTTCTGGTATCTGGCCACGGCAGCATGGTGAACTGCTGGGTTTGTTTGCGCATATTTTTTTGAAGCGTTTTGAATTTGTTTTTTCCGAGTAGCGTCGGTGCATCTGGCACGACGTTTCTTGGAGCATTTAGTAGGAAAGATAAGAGATTGATACTGAGATACGTCATGATCTGGTTCTAATATGGGCGGTGAATTAGTAGGCACTTCATTTCTTCTCGTAGTAATCTTCTTTGCAACGACGGGGAGAAGTGAAGAAGGGGAGGCGGTCTCGGCCATTGTCGCAGTCACTTCACTACGGACGTAAACATCGAAATGGCCACGTGACAGATCATGTGTAAAGCGTAGTCGTCCCACAGGGTTACCTGTAGTACCAAAACTCATATACAGTTCACCGTTTCAGTAAACTTCAAAGACCCATGGAAAGAGTTGCCCTGCCGCTTCCAGCTCACATAAACTACCATAAGTAAAATGACGTGACATGTCAATGCGGTATTCAGCGGCACTGAAGTAATTGTCCCCGTTACTGTCATGTGACATAATGGCAAACGATTCCCAGTTGTCCACCACATAGTCTACGATTTGCTCGCGCACCTCCCTGGCCATCACCTGTGTATCATACAATATATAGGAGATGGCCCGAAACAGACAGGCTCCGTCTCCAATTATAGGAACTACGGTGTGAGGGATCATAGCCCCATCAATTTGCAATGCTTCAACAGTCATTGTGATAGATAATAAACAAAATCTACTCAAATAACGAACAAAAACTATGTACTTAAGTTATGCACTTACAAATTTAAGCTAATTAAATAGTATTATAAACAAAATGAAAGTAAAAAAAAATCAAAAAATATATTGTAAAATGATTAGAAAAGAAAAGCAATTGGAAAATTTTTTTTTAAAGATTAACAAAGAACTTTGTGAAAAATAAGAATACTTTGAAAATTAATTTGAAAAAAAAAATTAAATATATAGTATTATAAAGTTAATGAAAGAAAAAAAAAATAGAAAAATATTCCAAAATGATTAAGGAAAAACAATTTGAAAAAGAATAGTTTTTTTTTTAAATATTAGCAAAACAATTTGCAAAAGATAAGAATATTTTGAAAAGCAAAGTTATGCACTAAGGAATCAAGGCAATTAAAATAGTAGTATCATAAACTTAATAAAAGTAAAAAAAAATGGGAAACAATATTTGGAAATGATTAGAAAAGCAATTTGGAAAAGAATAGATTTTTTTGGAAAAGATTAGCAAAACAATTTTTAAAAGATAAGAAAGAATATTTTGAAAAGCAAAGAATTGTGCTGAAAAGCACAGTTTTTAAAAGATAGTGTTGCACTGAAAAGTACAGTTTACTTGTATAATCTATCGCAGCGTTTGCGCTGGACGTGTTATTAAGACCAAGGTTGCAATTATAATGTGTGGGTTTTTTTTTTTTTTTTTTTTTTGTTCTGACAAGGAGTGTTAGCCTCAGATTGCTGTTACACCCTTACGCGGACTAGTGGTGAGCGCTGAGGGCTCTCAACCCAAAAGATTTAAGCAACGGGGCCCAAGGGCACCCCCTGTGGGGTACGAACCTCGGCTCGAGGCGTTGCTGAGGGCAATGTGGGAGGTCCCACTCTAGATTTATTTATTTTTGCGCGGCACGGTTTCGCACCTCGACGGCGAGGACGGAACCGTGGTCATTTTCTTTGTTGCGGCTTCGCGGGCCGTGTATGCTGTATTCTGAGCTATCGTGATCTCGTCGTCGGGCTCGTCGAGAGAAAGTCTCGGTCGAGTGACCTTCGAGATGCGGGACGGGATATAGTTGGTCGCAGCGACCACTAAGGGGTTGGGGTGTGTTGTGGCAGAATCAAAATATCTACGGGCACACTGTTTCATATATTGCCTGATGGTCGGCAAGTGCAAGTCGATGTGGAGATCGGCATTGCGTATGAACCACGGTGCGCCCGTAGCCTTACGCATGAACCTATTCTGAAGTGTTTGTAGCCTATGGATCCTGTGTGGCCTAACGTGAGCGAATACTACACTGGCATACAACATGATGGGGCGTGTGCAGGCAGTGTAAAGACGGATTTTGCATTTGAGCGACAGCTTACTCTTTGGGTTGAGTAAGTTGTGTAAACGACCCATAACGAACGCTGCACGCGAGCGCACAGTGGTTATGTGTCGAGCGAAGCTGAGACGATTGTCAAGGGTGACGCCTAGGTACTTGGCATTTGACGCCCAGGGGATGGGCTTGTCAAAAATGCGGACTGGAGTGAAGCTATCGGGGGGGTGCAGGTCGGCACGTCTCCTGTGAAACATGACCGCCTGACTCTTTTCTGGGTTAATGTCTATTCTCCATTTCCGGAACCATTTGCCAAGGGCAGTAGCTGCAGTTTGGAGATTACGAGTGACGGCGTCCGGTTAAGCCCGGATACGAATATAGCTGTGTCGTCAGCGTAGAGGGCTGACTGCACGAGCTTAGACTTGGGGATGTCGCTAGTATATAGCGAGAATAGAAGGGGTGAGAGGACTGAACCTTGCGGTACGCCAGCTCTGATCGGGTGCGGGGAAGAGAGTGTCCCTTCTACTCTGTAGCGGAAGCTACGATTTGTTAGAAAGTCTCGTATGATAATTACGAGGTAGTGGGGAATTCCTAGTTGGAATAACTTGAAGATTAGGCCATTATGACATACCTTGTCGAAGGCTTTGGCTACATCGAAGAAGAGTATCCCCGTAAAAAGGTTGCGTTGCAGTTTTACGTTGATGCTTTCCACGATACGATGGACTTGATGGACACACGAGTGTTTGGGTCTAAAGCCAAACTGCTCGTGTGGTATGAGGTGGTTTTCCTCGGCGAAGATTCTTAGTCTTTGGTGGATTACGCGCTCGTACATTTTGCTAAGACCGTTAAGAAGACTTATCGGCCTGTAACTACTGGGTTCCGATCGGTTCTTGCCGGGTTTGTGGATTCCTATTACCACGGCTTCTTTCCACTGAGCGGGAAAGATTTTGTTATTGAGCGCTGCGTTGAAAATGCAGGTCAGAAGGACCAGTAGGGACGTGGGAAAAAGTTTAATAACTCTATTGGTTATGCCGTCCGAACCGGGGGCTTTCCTAGGGCGTAGTCCCTTGACGATCGAAACTACTTCATCTATGGTGACTGCTGGGATAGGCTGACTTGGAGCGTCGTCCCTACCTAATTCTGTATCTAGCGGCGGTTGTGGGAGAGAGGCTCGCCACACCACTTCCCTATCGACGTGGGCGTGCTGTTCGGCATCGGGGTATGTGGTACTTGGCGTACATTGTTACTCTAGGCTGTCGGCCAGGCATTCGGATTTCTCCTCGTCCTCAAAGGCGGGGGGGAGGTTGGGTCTCTTTAGAGGAGGCATAGTGGAAACTATGTCTTTCTTAAGGGATCGGGCGAGTTGCCAGTAGGCTTGATGGTTAGGTTCTAGTTCGCTAAGAGTGGTGTTCCATCTCTTTTCGCAGACTTCTGCTACTGCGGATTTGACCGTCCTCTGCAGGAAACGCATACGTATGCGGTTTTCCTCGCAAGGGTAACGGTCGTAGGCACGTATGGCTGCATTCTTCTGTCTCAGAAGGTCGCGGACGTCGTCTGGCAGGCGCCAGCCGTGATCGCTCGCTGCTGGTACTTGCCGCGAACAATCATTAATTAATGATTGTACATGACTTGTGAGACAGTCGATTGCCGTCATTGTGTCCACCGGGGATTTAATGTCGGCGGGGATCCTATCTAAGTGACTGGTGGATTTAGACTTGAGTCCGGACTCTAGTCTATTCCAATCAGTTACTGTTATGGTGGGGGCCTGCCCAGGTCCTGAGGGGACTGGCAGTCTCGGGGCAAGTTCGAGAATGACCGGACGGTGGTCTGAGTCTAGTTGATGTAGCACTTCTATAGACGTTAACCGAAGGTTAATGTTCTTTAGCAGTGCTATATCTAGAATATCGGGTCTGTGCGCTATGTTCCCTGGGAAATGTGTCGGCTCCATAGGAGCGATGACGTCAAACCCCAGCCGTTCGGCAAGGGATTCGAGGGTTTTTCCTCTTGGGTTGGTGGTGTTACAACTCCATGAGGTGTTTTTGGCGTTAAGGTCGCCGCCTATGATGACGGCTCCGCCTAGGTCGAGGAGTGATTTAAGATCACTCTCGAGGAGTTCGATATTGTTTTCCCTACCGGGGGGGAGATATACTGATATAAGGGTGATGGGTTGGTGCCCCGTGAGGGCTAGCCTGCAGACTGAAGCCTTAATGTACGTCAATTGGGGCGGATCCATAGGTGTGCAGTGCAGTGACCTCTTGTAGTAGATGAGAGTACCTCCCTTAGGCGAGTTAAGCCTGTCGTTGCGAACTATGTTATAGTTCGCAATCTTGGGGTCCCTATTGTACGGTTTAAGGAAGGTCTCTTGAATAAGAAATAGGTCGAGCTGCTCGTCGCTTAATAGAGCGCCTATTTGGTCCCTCTGTTGGGCTAGGCTGTTAGCATTAAAGTACCCTACTCTAATGTGTCTGGGTTTAACTCTGCCTGATGGGTGTCTATCCATTTTAGATTGTAAACGAGGCGAGGTTCTCGAGGACCGGAGAGAACCTAATGGCTACGTTGAGGAGAGCGTGGCTGTTGCCTACGTTTGCTCTGATTTCGGAGGCGATTTCACGTATCTCATTGAAATTTATTTGAGATGCGAATTTAGCTACTAAGGCGAGATCCGGATCTACGCCTTGTAGGGTTTTTACGGACCTCGGGGCTACATGCGGGTTCGAGTGTGCGCCCTGTTGGGGCTTGGGTTGGCTCGCGGGGGGTGGGCAAGGCGCCGTGTATGGCGTTGCTGCAGTATGGGGGGGTGGTGGGGTGGTGTTAGGCACCGCTCGTTTATTAGGTAGCGGTGGGAATTCCGCCTGGGATACCCGCCATGCGTTAACCTGAGGAGGCTTCGGCACTGCGTTTGCAAGAAGTGGTTGAGGGGTGGGCTGGGGTTGGAAGCCCCAGTTTGGGGGGTTGCGAGGGCGTCTGTACTGCCTGCAGGGAGCCTTGGGGCACCCGCGGTAGTTTGCAGGGTGACCTTCCTCGCGGCACAAGACGCACGATGGCGGTGTGTCGCAATGGATGTGGTCGTTTCTTTTCGGCCGTGGACAATCACTCGTGCCATGGTCTTCAAGGCACTTAACGCACCTGGCGGGGGCATGGCAGTTACGGGCCGAGTGCCCGTATATCTGACAGTTGTGACACTGCGAGATGAGCCCTGTTTTGTGCGGTGGCTCTACATGAATGCCGGACAGGCCACAGATCTCACTAATGCGGAAGATCTGTTTGCCTTTTGGAGATAATTCGAGGTGGACTAGAACCATCTCGAAGGGTTTGCGGGTTTTGCCGCGGATCATACGGTGCACGGCTAAGACAGGGAGGCTTTGTTCCTCTAAGAACTTGTGGATCTCATCTTTTGTGAGTTCCGTGGGAACGTTTTTAATGACGACACGTAATATTCTCTCCTCGGGGAGAGTGTACGTGTGGTACGGGAGTTTTTTCACCGTTAGTAAGCTCGACAGCTTACGGTGGTCGGCTGAGGCACACAAGGAGATTTTTATCCCTTGTGGGGTAGATCGGGCCGAGGTGAAATTAATGTGGTGCTCGGTACACCACCCAGAGACGGTAGTCCATTTGGACTTGTCCTGTAGATAAATAGGAGGTGGGGTCGGTTCCTTGCGCGGAGGCGCGGCGGTTGGCGTCATTGACTCGGGCTTAGAGGGGCCGGCTTGGGTGGCGGGCTGAGTTGAGGTGCGTGCCACGGAGGCAGCGGGGTGGCTTGATGCGGTTTTTTTTTTTTTTTTTTTTTTTTTTTTTGGGTGGGCTATGGTAAGCGCACGCGCGGTCCTGTCCGTCCGGGGCGATGAAAGGACGGCGCGCGGGCCCATAACCCACCCGTACCCACGTCACCTCGTTGTTGGGCCGACCACCGGAGCAGATGTCACTTGTCGTCAGTGGTCGGCCCGACGGAATACCCTTTCGGGTAACCTCTCGACCTGGGACGTCGGTCGCCGTCGCGCGGTTAGCCTCTCTGCGGGTGATGGACAATTCCCCGGTCCGATCACCCGCGGCCTCGGCTAGGGCGGCATTAGGCGCAGATACTCGCGCCTGCGCCGCCCGAGTCGCCGGCGGCGGAACGTGTCGCCGAATAGAAGCTCTACTCGCACACGATCCGCCGCCTCCTTCCGTGAGATAACGGCCTCACAGAAGGCGGCAACCGCGTCCCAGTTCCTGACGCTGACGAGCATCTCCCTGGCGATGGTCGGCAGCGCCAGGTCGGCACCGATAATTGCGACGAGTTCACGGCGATCCTCCTCCCATGCAGCACACTCCTCGAGCGTGTGCTGCGCCGTGTCCTCGTCGCAACTGCAGTGGTGGCAGGACGGTGTGCTCTCCCTCCTGACAATCTTGTGCAGGTACTTCCCGAAGCAACCGTGCCCCGTCAGCACCTGCACCAGTCTGAAGGAAAGCACCCCGTGCGTCCGCTCCAACCACTCCATCAGCACCGGCTGGAGGGCCTCGACGGTCCTAACACCATACCGAGGACTCTCCAGCCGGACTGCCCAACGGGCAATGACTTCTCGGCGGGCGTCGACCCGCCAGGCGGTGATCTCTGTGATGGAGACCATGCCGCCGCGGGCGCGCTTCTCCGACACCCGCCGATAAATGTCGGCGAGCATCTCCGCCTCCAGGTCCCACGGGGGGGTTCCGGCCAGGAGGCACACTGCCTCCGTCGCCACCGTGCGGTAACCGCGTACGGCCCTGATCGCCATGACCCTCTGTGGTCGCCACAGGAGGGCCCTAAGACGGACGGTCAGGGACCCCGCCCACACCGGTGCGCCGTACAGGGCCATCGACCGGATCACCCCCACGTACAGCTGTCGGCACGTAGCACTGGGTCCGCCCACATTCGGCATCAGCCGCGAAAGGGCGGACGCCGCGCCGACAAGCCGGGGAACTAGTCGATGGAGATGCTCCCGGAACCAAAAATGCCCGTCGAGCACCAGGCCCAAGTACTTCATGTGGGCCTGGATGCTGATGGTGACCGACTTCACGGTGATCGAAGCGCCGGCGGGAGGCCCGGCGGTACGGAGGCCATGGAACAGAAGGGCCTCCGTCTTTTCCAGGGCTACCCTCAACCCCAGCGCTTCGATCCGCCTGACAATCTCCTCGGTGCCGAGAGTTGCCAGGCGTGCCGCCTCCTCTAGCGTCCCACCCCGGGCTGTGACGAGTGTATCGTCGGCGTAGCAAATTACGCCCAGCCCGGGTGGGAGGCTTCCTCTCAACGCCCAGTCGTAGCCGATGTTCCACAGGGTCGGACCCAGAACCGACCCCTGCGGGACACCGCACGTCATGGGCGTTCGCACAACGTCCCCTACTCGGTCAACGTAGAGGACGCTGCGCCCCTCCAAGTAGTCTGCCACCAGCCGCCTGAGGTACACGGGCACCCCGTGATACCTCAGCCCCTCCCTGATGCAGCTGAATGGCAGACTGTTGAAGGCGTTGGCGATGTCCAGGGACACCGCCAACAGGACTCCTCCGCCGGTGACGGCCTCCGCTACCACGGCCTTCAGGCGCAGCAGGGCCGCGATCGTCGAACGCCCTCTCCGAAAACCAAACTGGGCGTCCGACAAATCGGGCCCGTCCCCGACGAGGTGCCGCTCGATGCGGGCAGCCAACACCCTCTCCAGCAGCTTGCCCGCATCATCGAGCAGCACGATGGGCCTGTAGGCCGAGGCCGACTCGGGAGACCGTCCCGGCTTCGGCAGGAGAACCAGCCTCCCCTCTTTCCAGCACCCAGGGAACTGTCCGGACGACAAACAAGCGTCGAACAGTCCCCTGAGGCGTGGTCCCAGGTGTTCGAGGACCAGGGCCAGCACACGGTTCGGAATACCGTCGGGCCCGGGGGCGGTGGATTTCACTCGCATACGCGCCACCGCCGCCCCCATTTCCGGCTCCGTGGTGGGCGGAGCACTTTCATCGTCGGCCTCCCGGTCGCTGTCCGGCGAAGCCATGACCGGGGGCGTGTGCTCCGCCCGCCGTGGAAAGAGGTCCTCGACAACTCTGGTGAGGAGGCTAGGCTGGAGTCTCGGTGAGGGGGGGGCCCCGCCCGCGGAGCTTATTCAGCGCCGCGAGGTAGGGGCGACCCCAGGGGTCACGCTCGAGACTGTCCAGCATCTCCCGCCGACTAACGTCCTTGGCGGTACGGACGGCCAGCCTGAAGGCAGACCGCGCACAGCGGTAAGCCTCGTACAGCTGGCCCTCCCGCTCAGCGTCGCGGTGACGCGCTCGGCTGCGGGTGTAGGCCCTCCGGGCACGTATGCACGCGGCCCGAAGGTCCGCCAATTCTCGGGACCACCAGGGGACCGCACTCTTCGGGGGCAGGCGCCGCACACGGGGCATGGCCGCATCGCAGATCTGCGTTAACGCACAGCGGATGCGGCCAGCCTCGGCATCCACCCCGTCCGCCTGGGGCGGTGAGGACAGCCATGACTGAACGATGGCTGCCTCGGCCAACAGGTCCCGATCCAATCGACCCACAGCCCACCGCGGAAACGCGGGAGCTCCGTCCGCCGTGTGACCCCTGCTGGGCTGCAGGAGGGTCCGGGAGACCTCTATCCGGATGTATCGGTGATCGGATAGGGTCTCAACCTCCTCCTGGACGCACCAGCTCCTCACACGTGCTGCGACATTAGGGCTAGCGAACGACAAGTCCACTATCGACCCGCCCTGCTGCCGCACGCACGTTTGCACCGAGCCCCTGTTCAGCAAACAGAGGCCCAGTGCCGCCGCCCACTCTTCGACCGCCCGCCCGCGGGCATTCGTCCTGGGGGACCCCCACGCCGTGGACTTGGCGTTGTAGTCCCCCAGAACGAAGACTTGGCGCGGTGCTAGTCGCCGTATCGAGGCCCCCAGGATGGTGAGGAAGGCCCCGAAATCCGTCGCGCTCCTGTTAGGGGAGAAGTAAACACCAAATAGCGTAACCTCTCCCCATTCCGCCGCGACATACCCATCGCCCCTGTCCTTGAGCAACAAAGGCGGGGAATGCCACGACGTGGAGGCGACGATTGCCACAGAGCCGTCACTGCTGCCCAGCCAATTGGGACGGTCAGGCACCACGTACGGCTCCGCGGCTACGGCTGCACCGATCAACCACTCCGCCATGGCTTGCAGGAAAACGTCCTGTGCCTCGGCGGCGTGGTTGAGGTTGGCCTGCAGGAGGTGGTAGGATTCGGGCGCCATTAGTGGGCCGTATCCATCACCTCCTCCACGCTGGCGGGCGATCGGGTCGCGCTAGGGACGGGAGCGGCCGGGGTCGTCGGGCCGCTCCGTCCCTTTGGGGCCGAAGCCGGGGGTCTGCACTCCCTGCCCCCCATGCGGTGCTTGGAGGGCCTATTGCCCGCTGCACACGCGGGGCAGTGGGGAGTGGCGGCGCAGGATGCCGCCTTGTGCCCGGGTTGACCGCAGCGGAAGCAGAGATCGCTGCAGTCAAAGCAATTGGTGCATGTCGGCCGAGTGTGTCCGACCGCCATGCACTTGTAGCACCTCGCAGGCCGGGACTCCAGCACGGTCACCCGCGCCGAGCTCCAGCCCACGAGGAGCCTGCCTGAGCCGGCCAATTGCTTGGCCGACTCCACCGGGCACTGCACCCAGGCAGCACCGACGCCGCCCGGACCAGGGCGGATGGCACCAATTCGGACGGTGTCCACGGGACACCCGGTTTTCGAGACGATGGCCTCCCGGATGTCATCCACCGTCACGGAGTCGTCCAGACCCGCGACGCGTAGTTCTGCGCACTTTACGGGTCTGGCGATTTTGACGCCACCCTCCTCTGCGAACAGACCCCTCAACTTGGCCGCCATGCTATCGGCCGTCTTGGCGCCCTCGGCCCCAGGGAACTCGAGAATCCGTGCCCCTGTCCGGGCCTTGCGGGTCCTGGCTTCAACGCCTCCTAAATCGGAGACGTCAAGCTCCCGCCGGGCGCGACGTAAGACGGCCTCATAGCTGAGGCCGTTTTCGGCCGCCTCAGGCAGCACGGTGATCACCACCGCGGCTGACTTTGGCGGCCGGAGCCTCCTGCGCGACCTCTTATTTGCGGCTCCTGCTTTGGGAGCGGAGGCTTTGGCGGCACTTTTGGCCTCCGCTCTCCTCTTCTGGCCGCGACTTTTTCGGCTGCGCTCGGCTGTCTGCCAACCTTCTTCAGGTGCATCGGAGGGGCCGGGCACAGCAGTCACGGCCGCGGCTGCGTTGGCTGCTTCCGGCGGTGCATTTGCCGGCAGCGGCTGAGGTCCGGCCTGAGCAGGAGCCGGTGCCACCTTCTTCCTCGCGGCGGTCCCTTTGGACTTCGGTCCAGCAACGGCCGCAGCGTAGCTCCCTACGCGCCCGCCCTGGCAGGGTAGCGCATCAGGGGCTGACACCGCGGCCTTGGGCCTGTCCGCAGCAAGCGGCGGCCGAAGACGGGGCTCCGGAGGCAGTCTTGACTCCAGAGCCGCCATGCGCGCGTCGAGCATTCTGCCCACAACATCCACTATGGCGCGCATGGTCTGATCCGGCACGCCGTTCACTGCGGGCAGCGGGACCGCTTCGGCCGGCTGGGCCCTCTGGGGACTCGCCGCAGCGCGAGTTGGCGCAACGGGGACAGTGGGGGCGGCGGCAGGCCCGGCGCTTGTCGGCGGCGCAGTCCTCGCCAGTTGTGCGACCTGGCGCCGCAAGTCGGCCATTTGCTTGGCCAACTCGCGGTTCGCCTTCTGCACCGCCGACAGTTCTTTGTGTAAGGCCTTGTTTTTCTCCTGCAGGCCTGAAAC
The DNA here is from genome assembly GCA_032191425.1 of Lymantria dispar. Lineage (NCBI taxonomy): Eukaryota > Metazoa > Arthropoda > Insecta > Lepidoptera > Erebidae > Lymantria > Lymantria dispar. The sequence goes on from CM063456.1 coordinate 1,937,925, forward strand.
CTCACCAGAAAGGCGGGCGTTTTCGGCATGCAGGGTAGCCACATTGGCAGCTGGGGGATCGCCACCCACAGCGGGCTCAGCAGCCGCCGTTTCGGTGGGAGGGATGTCCGCCAACACCCTCATCATTCTTTCGGCAGCCGCCTCATTTGCCCGTTTATGGGCCTCAGTCCCCCGCGCCGTGCCGATCGGCGATGGAGTCGCCGACCTTGCCGCTACTACCGCGCCGCCTCGCCCGCCCCGCCCCCTGCGAGAGGTCGGGACTTTGGGAGGAGGCATGATGGTGCTACTCCCCTCGGAGGATCCCGAGCTGCCACCCTCGTTCAGGGGGCGCTTCCGCACCTGCGAGAGGAGGACCTCCTCCCTGACCGCTAGGGCCGCCGTCAAGGCCGACGCTGGGGACTGACTGGCGATCTCTGCAGCTGATGTGCTGCCGCCCTCAGTGTCCGACGGCTCTGCGGTAGTGCTGCCGTCCTCGTCAGCAGTCGGAGCGGCTGCAGCGGCCTCCCTAGCCAGCCGCTCCTGCCTGGCCAACTCGCGCCTCTTGACACTCGTGGCCTTCCCCGTCCCCATATTCTTCCGCTTTTTTCTCTTCTTGGGGGCTTCGAGTGTCGCCGGCCCCTTGCCTAATCTTGTGGCCTCAAGTGCCGGACCAGCAGCCGAGCTGCAGTCGGACGAGGCCACTCCTTCCTCTGTGCCAGTTTTTCTGTAGCTTGGCAAGGCTTTTAGGTGGGAACCAATCGAATTCCGGTTCTCCGTGGTGGTGTTTTTGGGCGTCTCACCCCTCCTATCTTCATCTGTGTTAATTGAACATGAATCCATCAAGTTCCCACGAGCATGGGAGAAATAACGGTCGACCCGGGCAGAGATCCCGATACCCGGGCAAGCGTACATTTGTATCCCAACACAGGGGGTCCGCAGGTACCCTGGCTGGGGGCGCGCTAACGACTGAACAACCCATCAGCCATGCATCCTCTCGCCGCGCGCCAAAACTTAGGATTCTGGGTGATTGTTTTATAGAGGTTTTCTTCCTCGCGGTCCAGGCGGTTAAGCCAAGACCCTCGCTCCTGAATCTAGACCTCAAGACAAATGTCCCGAAGCAAGAATCAGGTCTACGATTTGTCGCGGTTGGCAAATGCCTGCCCAGTCCTCAAATGAATGAGTGACTGGACCCGTCGAATTTTCGCATCCAATACCCTCTACAATTAGAGGGCATGGAGCGAATTTGGGGCATCCCACAAACTGGGCCCCCCCTCGGGCCAGATATTTGCCACGAGCGACAATTCCAGAGAGCAGTCCAAGAAATTGTCGCTCGTGCCCAGGGTACACCACGCGGAGGTTTCTGGCGTAGTACCCCTGGCTTGATGCGGTAGCGGTCGTTTTAAGGGCCTTAGTGGCGATGTTTTTTGCAGATTTCTTACTGCGTTTTCGCGAGCGAACGGTAGTGAACTCGCCTTCATCGGGAGAAGAGGAGTCGGAGGAGTCGGAGGAGTTATCCTCCTGGTCCGATGAGCTCTCTGAGAGCCGGGCTACCTCGCATTCCATTGCCGTGGGCGACATTGGTTTCGAGGGTGGTGGTATAGCCGATGTTGTAGCGGTTACCGTGGGATACGCGGAAGAGAACACAGGTTGAGGAACGTTTTCCTCCCCGTGTAGGGCCACTAAAATGTCACAGATGGCGGGAATGTTTAATAAGTACTCTAGTGAGTACTGGATTTTGTTGTGGCACTCCATTGCCATGCTGGGAGCTTTACGACTGTTTCCTAGCAGCCCTAACGCCCTGAGTGGGGAAAAAACCCAGGGGTGAGTGGTGTGTGTGCCCCTCCCAACCGGGTGTAGGTCGGGAGGATGAGTACTTAATTAGTGTGCCCTAAGCTTGTAATCCTTCGCCGATCTTAATGTGCGATAGGTTCCTAGCTGCTCGGGCCGTTAGGCCTTCGCAGAAAAATGATGAAAGCCGTAGATTAGGTCCGACTAGGAGATCCCCCAAGGCCGGATGCTCTAACCCCTTCCGATTGTTAGCTCTGCCCTGAAGGGGCTCGGCAGGCAAATCGGGGCCTTGCCTTACCCGGCTTCGTTAACACCGTGAGGTTTCCGCCAGGGACCAAAAAATATGGTTTTCTGCCCTGAGGGGGCCAAAATGGGTTGACTTTTTATCTACCAACGGTAGAAATCTGCACACGACGTCTTGAAAAAGTCGACTCGTGCAGTTGGGATCCGGCAACACCTGCATCCAAACAGCGGAACTGCCACAGACAACCGTAAAAATGGCCACCCGGAGCGGGCCACTGAACGGCCACGGACGTTGAACAAGATGGCGGCTTGACGCGACGCGTGGTTCGCTGCGAGAGCGAGCGAGACGGAGCGAGAACGCACGACCGCAGGGGGCGGGTGCGGGGTGAGCGCGGCGAAATGGAGAGCAGCGAGGCGCACGTCCGTGCGCTACGGGTCTCCGACGTGGAATCTTGTGGGGCCGTGTTTTTTTTTTTTTTTTTTTTTGTGTGTACAGCTGTTGGCCGCAGATGGCCTTGACAGCTTGACGCGGACTATAGGCGAGCGCTGAGGGCTCTCAACCCGGAGAAAGCATGCTAAGCGACATCGCCCAAGGGCTCCCCCTGTGGGGAACGGACCTCGGCTTGGGGCGTCGCTGGAGGCAAAGTGGGCGTGCCCACGTTTTTAGTAGTGACTTTTGCGCGGCGCGGTTTCGCACCTCGACGGCGAGGGCGGAACCGCGGATATTTATTTGTTAAGGCCTCGCGGGCCGTGTAGGCTCTTTGTTGAGCGAGTGTGATATTGTCGTCCTCTTCGTCGAGGACGTGACGAGGACGTCGGATGGAGGAGATTTTGGAGGGTCTATAGGAAGCCGCTAGTTGGTTGGGGTGTGTCATGGCAGAGTCAAAGTAGCTCTGAGAGCACCGTTTCATAAACTGCTTGATGGTCGGCAGTTCGAGGTCGATGTGGAGATCGACGTTTCATATGAACCACGGTGCTCCCGTAGCTCGGCGCATGAAACGATTTTGTAGTGTCTGTAGCCTGTGGATCCTGTGTGGCTTAACATGCGCGAACACCACGCTGGCATAGGTCATGATAGGCCGTATGCAGGTGGTGTAAAGTCGGACTTTGCTACTCAGGGGCATACGCGACCTAGAGTTGAGTAGACAGTGGAGACAGCCCATCACAAAGGCTGCCCGTGCGCGGACTTGCTTTATGTGAGGGGCGAAGCTGAGTCGATCGTCAAGGGTCACACCCAAGTATTTGGCCTGCCTGGTCCAAGTGACCGGCTTGTTGAAAATTTTAAGGGGGGGAATGCTATCGATAGAGTAGGAACGGGCAGTTCGTCTAGTGAACATGACCGCCTGACTCTTCTCGGGGTTGATTTCTAATCTCCATTTCCTAAACTAATTGGCTAGGGCGGTAACCGCTGTTTGGAGAGTCTTGGCTACTGTTGTCGGGGATCTACCAGCACAAAAGAGTGCGGTGTCATCAGCGTAAAGCGCTTTATGTACCCGGTTGAATTTGGGCATATCGCTAGTGTATAGCGTGAAGAGAAATGGAGAGAGGACCGACCCCTAAGGGACGCCGGCCTTGATAGGGTGGGAGGTCGACAACGTCCCTTCCACCCTGTAGCGAAAGCTGCGATGACTTAAGTAGTCATGTATAATGAGAATTAAGTAGTAAGGGATCTTGAGGAGATAGAGTTTGTAGATTAGGCCTTCATGCCAAACCTTGTCGAATGCTTTCGCTACGTCTAGGAATAATACACCCGTATATCTGTTCATGATGAACTGACTACTTGTGTATTCTACCAAGCGGTGAACTTGTTGTACGCAGCTGTGTTTAGCTCGGAAGCCAAACTGTGCGTCGGGAACGAGGTTGTTAGCCTCGGCGAATGTACGTAGTCTACTGAGAACTATTCGTTCGTAGATCTTACCTAGACCTTTTAGTAGACTAATCGGGCGGTAACTACTAGGTTCGGTACGGCGCTTGCCGGGTTTGTGGATTCCTATTACCATGGCCTCTTTCCATTGCGCGGGAAAGATGTTATTATTTAGTGCTGCATTGAAGATGCAGCACAACAGAATTATCAAGTGGGTGGGGAATAATTTAATGACTTTATTTGAGATTCCGTCCGAACCTGGGGCTTTCCTGGTTTTGAGACCCCTGACTAACGATTCGACCTCATCGGTGGTCACTGCTGGGATTGGCTGATCGGGGCTGTCGTTTCCTAACGAGCGCGAGAGAGTGTTACGACGTTCCACTTCGTCGGCGATGAAGCGGTGATTCGCGGCGTCGGGGTGTAGAGTTGTGGGGCCGTGCCGCCTCGCGCTGCTTATATACCCTCCGAGCTCCGGGGAGATTGGCGTGCGCGACTTTTTCATTATTGCTGAAGCTACTTAAGGAAACCACGAAAAAATAATAAATATCCGAATATTAGTTTTAATATACGGTGAAAAAACTTGTTCAAATACGAATAAAATGCAAAATTGTATTTTTCGCATATATAATTATTATTATAGTCAAACATTTCGTTGAAGTCAAACACTTTCATCGACTAATACGATAATTTTGTTTAACAATAGCATCAACCTTGTGTGATAGATACGTATTCAATCAAGTTTTTTTTTTAGTGTAGGCACCTGCCAAAAGTAACGAAAGCAAAACTTAGTTTTATGACTTAAAAGCAACGATTTTCCTCCTATTTCGAGGTGATTTCGAAAAATCAAAAAAAAATCGGAAAAAAAAAAAAATAAATAACTGAAGCCTGATCAAAATTACCTACTTACATGTCAAGTATTTAATAATTAAAGTAACGGTGATAGGCAACTTCAAAGCGAAAATATAAATCCATTTTATTACCGTTCCCTTGGGAATTTCGAAAAATCCCGTCTTATTCCTTGCCTACTTCATAATGGGGAAATAATTTTATACACTTATTATACTTAACAATAGCTATGAAAGAAAAAACAAACAATATAACTTTTAAGCAAGGATTTTCATCATATTCCGAGGGATTTTCAAAAAACCCTAAAAATGGTTTTTAGTTATCGTAATAACCTACTTTTAAGCTGAATTTCAAGTCTCTAATAAATAAAGTTACGGAAATAGGGCAACTTTAAAGCGAAAATATAAGTAAATCTTTTTTTATTCCCGTTCCTGTGGGAATTTCGAAATATCCTGAAAATTGTTTTTTGTTTGTTGTTTAAAGCGACAAAATATAAATAAATCCTTTTTATTCCTGTTCCCGAGGGAATTTCGAAAAATCCTAAAAACGGTTTTTAGTGATTGCAATCACATATTTATATGCCAAATTTCAAGTCTCTAATAAATATAATAACGGAGATAGGGCAACTTTTATAGCGAAAATATAAATCCTTATTATTCCCGTTCCCGTGGGAATTTCGAAAAATCCCGTCTTATTCCTTGCCTACGTCATAAAGACAATATCTGTGCAAAATTTCAGCTTCCTAGGTCCAAGGGTTTGGGCTGGGCGTTGATGAGTCAGTCAGGACTTTGAATTTTATATATTAAGATTGACAATTTGTAATTTAGTTGCCGACCTGAGTGTTCCATAATATTGTTTTTTTTCAAATATTATGAGTAAATAAAAATAATAAATATTATCATATCATTACACAATCCATACTAATATTATAAATGCGAAAGTAAGGATGTTTGTTTGTTTGTTTGTTTGTAACGCTTTCACGCTTAAACCACCAAACCGATTTCAAAAATTCTTTCACCAGTGGAAAGCTATAATATCAGTGAGTAACATAGGCTATATTTTATCCCGGTATTCGCACAGGAACGGGAACTACGCCGCGGGTAAAGCGACTGAAACCGAAGCGAAGCGAGGGCGGGTTCCTAGTTACATATATAATTTGCTTTTAAATAAAACTACTTTTACGGATTATATCGCGTTTGTATTTGATTTATGATTGCCCGACGCTTCGAACACTTTGCAGCATTCATGGTCACGGGCGGACTAAGGTGTCTCACGTCCAACAAGTAATCGTTATTACAGACATTTATAATTATCTACCCGATACAGAAAATTAGTTATAAATGTATTAAATTGTGACCCACATTTTAGTACAAATTTATTGCCAGTGTAAAAAGAAAATGATTCTATATGAAAGAATTATATTGTTTATGGTTAGTAATTATTAATTATTAAATTTATAGCAATTATTGTTACAATTTGTTGATTTAAAACTAACAAAACTAATATACTACCACCGGATCGGAACGCGGCCACACTGAGAAAGATCCGGCAAGAAAACTCAGGGGACATGATGCTAAATTAATATTGATTTAACAACATAATTAAAAACAAATCCAAAGAGACCACCACAAGACTGCATGATATTGTGAGCACTTATTGTATAGATTTGACCCACAATAATAATAGTTAAAGATAATTTTATAAATCAAAAATCTTTTAGTAAGACAAAGTAAGCCGCATCTAAAATTAAAAATCAATATTAATTTAGCATCATGTCCCCTGAGTTTTCTTGCCGGATCTTTCTAAGTGTGGCCGCGTTCCGATCCGGTGGTAGTATATTAGTTTTGTTAGTTTTAAATCAACAAATTGTAACAATAATTGCTACAAATTTAATAATTAATAATTACTAACCATAAACAATATAATTCTTTCATATAGAATCATTTTCTTTTTACACTGGCAATAAATTTGTACTAAAATGTGGGTCACAATTTAATAAATTTATAACTAATTTTCTGTATCGGGTAGATAATTATAAATGTCTGTAATAACGATTACTTGTTGGACGTGAGACACCTTAGTCCGCCCGTGACCATGAATGCTGCAAAGTGTTCGAAACATCGGGCAATCCTAAATCAAATACAACGCGATATAATCCGTAAAAGTAGTTTTATTTACAATGTGTAGTGCTCGCGTAAACATCAGATATCATAATTTGCTTTTAGTCTATCAAATATATTCGCCAAACATTCGCATCGTTCCTTGCGAATGTGAATGCGATTGCGAATGTCAGAAACGTATGCGAATATTCGCGATGCGAATGCGAATATTCGTTACATCACTAGTATATTGGTTCCCAAGTCACGTGAACCTAAAATTTGTTCATTATAAAAATCTGCACAATGATAGGCAAATTGACATATCATACTAAGCTGGTCATAACCCTCCTCCTCGTCACGGTCCTTCCTACCATTCTGGTATACGGACCGAAATCGTGGAGACACTACCGGGTACTTGCTCTATCGCTCTTTCCCCGATAGCGTTTCTTGACTCCTACATTTCCATAACCGTCCCTTTTCTTGATACACTTCTCCCCATTCTGGGGCGTGTGACATCACTACACAGTACTTCGCGTTCGAGCATTTCCTTACAACTCCAGTTCTTTACGCTTTCTGTGCCACTTATGAGCGAAAGCTCTGAGCCGCTCAAAGCCGTCCTTACTGGATACCATCTCGTAATGGAATACTGGGCCGATCTCCTTCCTGCTCCAATCTTGCAGCATCTCCTCGCGTTCCTCCGCGTATAACTCGCATTTCCACAGAATCTCGGGTTTCTCTCCCTCTTTCGCAATAGCATATCGGCGTGTCATTCAATGACATCGCATGCAGACGACTTTGAAAGTTCCCATGTCCCGTGAGAATCTGTGACACGACGTAGTCCGCTTCAACCCAAACGTACTGCAGACGGGCTTCCACGTCCGGGAAAAAGCTATAAAGTTCCCTACCCTTTCGTGCCGGATCTCCAGTGTTCCTGCCATCTTGCAACGACCTCCGCCCTCACCTTTCTTTTGAGTTCGTTGCGTTCCTTTCTAACCAATGCAGAACCCTCCTCTTCGATTCGTCCTGCTCGCGCCACCTCCAAGTCGGCGGGTAGTACTCCCGCAAGCACAGGTAACGCTGTGGTAGTAACTGACCGGTAGGCTTTTGTAAGCAGCACCAAAGCCGGGCGCTGGGTACGGAGCAGAACGCTCCACACGGTATAATGGGACGAGCGTCGCCACCACACGGCCGCCGCGTACGTAAGAACAGCCACATAGGTCCCTGAAAACAGGACCCGTAGGGCACCGTACTTCATACCCCAGGTAGATGCCGAGACTCTCGACATCTTACCGAAGCAGTTTACAGCCTTTTGGCTGGCCAAAGTAGCATGCGGCACGTAGGAGCTAGCCTCGTCAATGCATAAGCCCAATAATCTGGCATGCGCCACGTGCGCGACCGGGGCACTGCTCATGCGAATGGTTGGGGGCCGCTTAAACTTTCCTTTAAGTGTCAGAGTCTGTGACTTCGATGACGAAAAACTGAGACGGTTCCTAATCCCCCAAGCCAGAACGGACTCGAGCGTCGACTGGGCGTGACGCTCAATCGTCGCCCGAGACGATGCCTCAATCACGACCGTGACGTCATCTGCATATGCCACCAGTGTTACGCCAACTGGCGTCGGCAGTCGGAGGATGTCGTCGATGAGGAGGTTCCACAACGCCCGTGGCCGTCCTAGTCCCTAATTTTTCGACTTTTTTACTCAAGTTTCAGTTTCTCCTGCGTGCAACATCCCCGATTCGTAATATTCTCCTAATCTTTTTTCACCATCCGATAGCCTGTTTAAAGACGAATCCCGGAATATAACATTTCGGGGTCATCCAGGTTCGGGAATGGTAAGGGACCATACCTTTTCACGCAAAGTCGATAAATATGTACCCCCGCCATATATTTTCTTCATACCGAACTTACCATACCCCCTGCATTTCTTAGTACATTCATACGAATTTTTTTAAATTTTTCAACAATCTGTTACGTATGTTCATTAGTTTTAACATATTACATGTGTGGGTAGGTTTAATAATATGTTAGCACCAAATTATTAAACTGTCTCGCAGACGCAATATACTCGTTGACTAGTGTAGTACGTTAAATTATTTCTGTGATCCTGCCTAATCCGAAGGTCCTATATCCTTCAGTGGCGACGAGGATTATAGTAATCTGCGCGTGTGTAATATTAAGTACTGTAATACGACAATAAAGCCAATCGGAAAAATTGGTGAGTTTAACGTACAGTCGGATGATTGGAAGTTATATATCGAACGTTTAGAAAATTATTTTTTAGTCAATGATATAACGGACGAATTACGAGTAGCAACGCTAATAACAGTTATGGGTGCAGAGAGCTACGCGTTATTAGTTAATTTGTGTACACCACATAAACCAAACAGTAAGCCGTTTGAATATTTAGTAACGGTCATGGAAAAACACCTACAACCCAAACTCAGCGTTTTAGCGGAACGATTTAAATTTCGACAACTTAAACAAAACGAAGGTGAAGGCATATCAGAATATATGGCAGTTTTGAAACAATTGTCAAAGTTTTGTGAATTTGGTGCATGGCTGGAAGAAAGTATTAGGGATCAGTTCGTGTGTGGAATCAGTAGCGAAATAATACGGCAGCGATTATTCGCGGAGGATAATATAGATTTTGCAAAGGCTTATAGCATGGCAATGAGTATGGAGGCGGCCGAGAGGAATGCAGCGATGGTAGAAAGTAGTTCAAAAGCCATAGCTCACAGCACAGCGAGCGATTGTATGATGACTTCGACGATTAACAGTAACATCCCGCACGTGACAGCACCGCGGATGGGTAGAGGAGTTGGAAGACGTAACGTACCGTGGCGCACGGGAGGAGGGCGTGCAATTAATTCACCAGCACCTGGCGGGCGATCTCGATCTAATGACCAGTTTTCGGCGTGTGGAGGAGGACATGTCGCAGCCCGATGTAAATTTACGCGGTACGTGTGTCGCGTATGTAATAAGCAAGGTCACCTCCAACGCGTATGCCCGTTAAATATAAATCCCCACCATTTGGAAGGGGTGCCGATTGTAACTAGTATGTCAGGGGAAGAAGAAAGTGACGAGGTAATTTATATTAATATAAATAATTTAGCACTAGAAAAATACCCACCAATTTTTATATCGTTAAAAGTACACGGTAAAGACATTCGTATGAAATGTGATACCGGTAGTGCTATTTCCTGTATTAACTACGAAACATGTGAAAAGCTATTTAAGGATTTACGAATAAAATCTTGTAATATTGCCTTAAGATATTATACCGGCGAAACTGTAAAACCTATGGGTGTAATCAACCCCATAGTAAGATATAAAAATATAGTTCGGAAATTAGATTTATACGTAATTAAAAATGGTAAAACTTTGTTAATTGGTAGACAATGGATGTCCGAATTAAAAATTCCAATACTATCACAGTTGAATGATAGGAGAATACCCGTTAATAATTTACGTAACGAGGAGTTTGATATAGGTAAATTTAGTTCCAGATATTGTAAGGTGTTCGAGGACGGGTTGGGACGTTTCACCGGTGGCACGGTCAGCATTCATCTTAAACCAGGAGCGCGGCCGGTGTTCATGCGTGCGCGCCCCCTGGCGTACGCGCTTCGCGCGCTTTTCGAGCGCGCTCTCGAACAGCTCGTGAGTGACGGCGTACTCACCCCGGTGGACTGCTCGGATTGGGCCACACCCATCGTGCCGGTGGTTAAAAAGGATGGTACTATCAGAATTTGTGCAGATTTTAAATTAACTTTAAATAAAGTATTAGAAGTCGACCGTTACCCTTTACCGCGTGTAGAAGATTTATTGGCTCGATTACACGGTGGTGATCGTTTTAGTAAGATTGATTTATCCCAGGCCTATGCACAATTCGAATTAGATCAATCGAAAAAGTATACTGTTACAAACACACACAAAGGCATGTTCATGTTTAACCGGTTAGTGTACGGTTTATCATCTAGCCCCGCAATATTTCAGAGACGCTTAGAACAATTATTCGCAAGCTTACCGGGGGTAGGAATATTCTTAGATGACATTATAATCACGGGGTCAACGACCCGAGAACATATAAATAATTTGAATAAAGTTTTTGATCGCTTACAGTCTAATGGTCTAAGAGTAAATAAAGAAAAATGCAGTTTCTTTGCCAAAAAGATAACTTATTTGGGTCATGTAATTAGTAAACACGGAGTACAAACATGTGTTGATAAAGTGAAAGCAATAGTGGACACACCAGCGCCCACAAACGTATCGGAATTAAGAGCGTTCATAGGTATGACCATGTACTGCGCTAAATTCATAAAGAATGTTAGCACTATTTTATCGCCATTATATAACTTATTAAGAGCAGATGTACCATTCAAATGGTGTGAGAAGTGTCAGGAGGCGTTTTGTCGTGTGAAGAAGCGTTCCTTGTCTTCCAGTGAGGTGTTGGTACATTACACACCGGAGCTGCCGCTCGTACAGACGGCAAACGCAAGCGCCGTGGGGGTGGAGGCGGTACTGTCGCACCTCACCACCGCGGGCGAGCGGCCGGTCGCGTATGCGTCGCGCTTGCTCACTGCCGCCGAGCGCGCTTATTCACAAATAGACAAAGAGGCACTCGCGATTATATTTGGTGTGAGAAAGTATCATCAATATTTGTATGGACGTAAATTCATTCTTCGTACAGACCATAAATCGTTAACACATATTTTAGGCGATAAGGTAGGCATACCGATCATGGCAGCATCGCGTCTACAGCGGTGGGCCGTTTTATTGTCAGGTTACAATTACGATATCGAGTATGTGTCGTCAAAAAAAAAATGTGCCGATGCGTTATCTAGATTGCCACAGGTCAGCCAGCCATTGAATAAAAAAACGGAAACTACTTACCTAAATTTTGTAGAAGATTTCCTTCCAGTGACAAATAAGGAAGTTCGAAAACACACAGCGAAAGATTTGTTATTAAATCAAGTGCTGTTATATATTCAATCAGGTTGGCCTCATTCATGCCAAAATGAACAATTACAACCTTATTATTTGAGGCGTAACGAATTGTACGTTGATTGTGGTTGTTTAATGTGGGGTTACAGGATGATAATTCCCCTTAGCTTGCGAAAAGATATACTAAAATAATTGCACAGTATTGGGGTAATTACATGGGTATTGTCAAAAGCAAGTGTTTAGCGCGTAGTTATGTGTGGTGGCCGGGGATAGATAGTGATATTGAAGCGTTGTGTCAGAATTGCGAAACGTGTGCGGTGGAGGGCGCCGCGCCCCCGCGAGTGCCACCAGAGCCGTGGCCGTATCACACCCCTCTGTCGCCCCGGACGGAGTGGTGCGGAGGCGCGCCGACCGCAGCCCACCCACAAAAAAAAAAACCCCCCTGTATTTCTTAGTACATTCATACGAATTTTTTTAAATTTTTCAACAATCTTGACTGTTTTGCAATATAATTTTATCCAAATCGATACAGCCAATTAGTTTACACCATAATTTGACATTTCCGGACGACCTGCGCGTCAGGAACACCTGTAAAAGAAACATTATTAGTATATAATAAAATACATAGTGACAATAGTTTTCATAGTCACCTGGTGAAGTGAACCCTCAACTGACGGCGGTGCTGACATCTATACCGAGTGCGTAATTTATCTATCTTTCAAACGCCACCAACAGCATCCCGATCGGCCGTATACTCTCCTTCATTTAAGGAAATTCCTTTGAGAAAACGGGAATTTTTTCTAAATTTTAACAGTTATCAGCGGTTTTCCGGAGATTTTAGTACCGAACCATTTCCGGGTTTTTCAGCTGACCGCGTAACCTGTGACGAGAAGGGTTTTTAGACACACCACACGTGGGCATACGACGCGTCGCTCCCGGATTTTGGCCGTCCTAGTCCCTAATTTTTCGACTTTTTTACTCAAGTTTCAGTTTCTCCTGCGTGCAACATCCCCGATTCGTAATATTCTCCAAATCTTTTTTCACCATCCGATAGCCTGTTTAAAGACAAATCCCAGAATATAACATTTCGGGGTCATACAGGTTCGGGAACATTACATATAACTACACCAATAATGTACTTACATGAGCGCATGATCGTAAATTACGGCGGAGCTGAAGCAGTCGCCATGGCCGAAATCGGTCGGATCATCATCATCATATCAATGATCAATCGTCCCCGTGACGAGAAAGAAGAAAGAAAGAAAAAAAACGTGGCAAGTAGATCAATTTCGAAACATAAAGGACAAGTTTTATTAAAAAAAAACAACTTCGATCGTTTTCTCATGAATGCCTTTGTTAGAACTGGACCAAATTGAAATTGGACTACACGGGAAGCAATACCATCTAAATACCATCAAAATCGCACAGTAACAAACATAAAAAAAACAGTGCAATTCAGAAGCTACTCTTTTTTTAAGTCTGTGAGAACGGACTACAAATAAAAATTAAATGTTTTTTAAACAGGCATTTACCATGGCTGGTTTAGAAATGATAACGTTCTGATCCTTTAGGCATGTTTTTATGGCGCACATCTCCCTGGCCGATGGTCCTCACCTATTGTAAAGTCGTGATATGTACTGATTCGAAACTTGAAACTTGATATCATCTTCTGTTTCACACGTCGGGGCAAAACTATTCGGTGGTACAATCTTGCAGATGCCAAATTCAAACGCTTGTTGCATAATGTGTTCTAAATAAACCACTGGTTCTTGAATAAAATTTAATAATATGAACAAATTAATTAAATTAATACAAATACTTAAAATAAAAAAGCATAAGCTAAGATTTTTTTCTTACTGACTGGCAGACAGACCACATGATCAGGGTTACTTTATTTTAAATTATTTTGGATAAATATACTTAACTAGTTGACCCAACAGACGCGGTTCTATTCACATTAAAAAAAAAACGAACTGGCAGCTTCCTTCAAAATCTAATCATAGACATAATATGAATAGATAATGCGATATTCACCCATGAAAAGTGGCTCGGTTTTCGCGGTTGGTATTATAATCTTCAGCGACGATTTGTTTTGATTTGATTTGAAATGAATTTTCCTCTGATGTCAGGATGTGAAAAAAAAAACTTTATTTTTGATAATTATACTTTATACTTTTGCATACCAATAAAATTTGCAACCAAAATAAAGTGTTTTCACATACTTTATGTGAAAATTCTTCATTTTCAACCTTTACTCTGATGCGTAAAACAAAACACTCATTATGGGCACTTATCTATTTAACGGTATACATAAATGAAATCTGACGATCGATACGATTTATAATTACTAAACGAAATATTAGATGTCAGATGTGGTGCGAATCAGACTTTATAAAAGCCCACAAAAATACGTTTTTAAAGCAATAAAAAATAAAATTTGAAAATTATTCTTTTCCTTTCAAATAGTTTATTTTTTCCTATCCAAATCATTTTATACTTTTTTTGTCTAAAACAGTTGGCAACCCTAAGTGTGTCCGGGCCGACCACTGATGACAAGTCACATCTGCTCCGGTGGTCGGCCCAACAACGAGGTGACGTGGGTACGGGTGGGTTATGGGCCCGCGCACCGTCCTTTCATCGCCCCGGACGGACGGGACCGCGCGTGCGCTTACCATAGCCCACCCATAAAAAAAAAAAAAACCCCTAAGTGTGTCCAAACTATATTCTACCATTAAAAAAAATTAATATGCTTCTATACGTCGGATAATATGTAGGTGCATTTAATATTTTGCCTTCATCATTTACATTTGAATTAGTATCGTCATCAAAACCACTATTTACATTTGATATATTATTCCCATTTTGTATACCAGATGGTCCAGCTATCGATTCGATTTGAGATACCATAGTATCAATCAATATCATCGCAAGATGCCTGTGAACGGTAAATCCCAGTATCCTGTGTTAGTCCGTCGATCAATTTATCGATAATGAATTCGTGTTCTATAAATGAGAATTCAGCGCTAACTTGGGCGTTAGACCCGGGAATAATATATGAATAGCGGCTATGTTGACCATTGGCCATATGTATTACATATTATATACACACATTTGATCATTACTTGCGGATGTCGTGGTATCAAATCCATAAACAGAGTTACATGTCCCTTCTCTGTGGTTGCACCAATACCATTTTCGTTTATCAAATAAATCTCTCTTTGCATACATATCGGATTCCAATTAGTCGCTTCAGCCTCAGCCCAATTAACATTATCGTTGACGTTATATTTATTTGGTATAGTTTCATTTCGCGTTTTCCTTCTCATGCACTGATGTTATATGCATATTATATCCCATAGTCGTCTTTTACGACAAGATAGGGAGTGGTGAATTGTATTTTTACTCTGTCACCAAACGGATACAAGATGGACAAGCGAACTAAAATTTTAATTAATCCAATACTAAGGCGGCGTAACAGACGTATTAAAAGATGTCATGAACATTGGATTACCCATTTATAGCATTGAGATCCATGACAGGATTTTTTGTGGCACGACTGAGAGAAACGCGTGAATTTTATTCCGTAGTGCGAACATAGCCATGCTTAATACATACTACACAGAATATTCGCGCGAAAATAAATCGTATTGCACCGCGTTCAATTTACATTGAATCAGACTTTTTCCCGCGCGAATAATTTACCGCCGGTGCGGATACTTCCATAAGATTCAATATGTTAAAGAATTGCGAACAAAAATCCGCATGGTGAAATATCAATATGTTAAAGAATTGCGAACAAAAATCCGCATGGTGAAATATCGCCCGGGCTGGGCGTGATTTGTTACGCCGACGACACGCTCGTCAAAGCCCGCGGTGGGACGCTAGAAGAGGCGGCAAGCCTGGTGACTCTACGCACCGAAGAGATCGTCGGGCGGACCAAGGCGTTGGGGTTGAGGGTCGCCCTGGACAAGATGGAGGCCCTCTTGTTCCATGGTCGCCGCATGAGCCCTCCCATCGGCGTCTCGATCACCGTCCATTCGGTTGATATCAGCATCCGGGCCCATATGAGGTATTTGGGCCTGGTGCTCGTCGGCAATGGTGGTTCCGGGAGCATTTCCGCAGGCTCGCTCCACGACTCGTCGGCGAGGCGTCCGCCCTATTGTGGCTTATGCCGAATGTGAGCGGACCGAGCGCTACGTGCCGACGGCTGTACGTGGGGGTCATCCGCTCGATGGCCCTGTACGGCGCACCGGTGTAGACGGGGTCCATGACCGTCCGACTCAGGGCTCTTCTGTGGCGACCACAGAGGGCCATGGCGGTCAGGGCCATACGCGGATACCGCACGGTGGCGACGGAGGCAGCGTGCCTGTTGACCGGGACTCCCCCGTGGGACCTGGAGGTGGAAATGCTCGCCGGTTTGTATCGGTGGGTGTCGGGGGTGTGAGCGGAGGGCGGTGTGGTCTCTTTAAGGAAGCTCACCTCCTGGCGCGCCGACGCCCGCCGAGACATCATTGCCCGTTGGGCAGTCCGGCTGAAGAGGCCTCGGTTCGGGGTGCGAATCGTGGAGGCCTTCCGGCCAGTGCTGATGTAGTGGTTGGAAAGGCGGCACGGGGTGCTCTCCTTCCGACTGGTGCAGGTGTTGACGGAGCATGGATGCTTCGCCAAATACCTGCACAAGGTCGTTAGGAGGGAGAGTACACCGTCCTGCCACCACTGCGATTGCGACGAGGACACGGCGCAGCATACGCTCGAGGTCTGTGACGCTTGGGCAGAGCAGCGCCGTGAACTCGTCGCAATCATCGGTGCCGACTTGACGCTGCCGACTATCGCCAGGGCGATGGTCGGCACCGTCGGGAACTGGGACGCGGTCGCAAACTTCTGCGAGACAGCAGTCTCGCTGAAGGAGGCGGCGGATCGCCTGCGCGAGGAGCGCAGCCTCGATGAGGCGATCCGTCGCCGGCGACTGGGGCGGCGTAGGCGCGAATACCTGCGCCTCATGCCACCCTAGCCGAGGCTGCAGGTGACGTGACCGGGGATATTACGTCACCCGCCGAGAGGCCGACCGTGTGAGGAAAGACCGACGTCCTCCCTGAGGGGGGGACGTCGGTCGATGGGAAGATACCTCAAATATTCTGATTCTGTCGGGCCGACCACTGACGTCAAGTAACCCTGCTCCGGTGGTCGGCCCAACGACGAAGGCGACGTGCGTCGTGGGTGGGTTGTGGGTGTGCTTGCTTACGCCCTACTGTCGCCTCGCGCGGATTGGTGCGAGGAGCACGCCGACCGCAACCCACCCCCAAAAAAAAAATTATGAAATATCCTTGTGTGGACAGGCCCTTAGGTGACTATGAAAGTATAGGTTTTTAAAATTGAATTATTCGTTTTTATTTAATTGCTTTAGTTTGACTGGGATGTCCGGTCTAAATGCACGGCTGGGATTATTTTCTCCTTACGACTTTTTCGCGTATTAAAAGTCCGCGATTTAAAGTGATTTGAAATATGGCTTTTTCCCGGTTCGGTGTGTTGGTGCGATGTGCGGTATTAAAAATGTGTGATATGTTAGGAATTGT
The DNA here is from genome assembly GCA_032191425.1 of Lymantria dispar. Lineage (NCBI taxonomy): Eukaryota > Metazoa > Arthropoda > Insecta > Lepidoptera > Erebidae > Lymantria > Lymantria dispar. The sequence goes on from CM063456.1 coordinate 1,955,255, forward strand.
TAATTTCGGAATGATAATACCACATACCTATTACCTATCTGGATTACTCCGGTTATCGATATGGGATATTTACCTTTACGGCAACTTTCACGAAAAAGGTAGGCCATCTTTTTATTAAAAATAGGTAGATATCTAGCTTCTATTTTATTTTTAAGTTAATAATCCTTGTATTGTAGGGGACTTCACAAATAGAATCAACGGACAGAAATTACATCCAAACTCAGTACAACAATTTGTTGATCGCACAGTGTTGTCCTGCGTGAGATTCGAACCCGTGACATGGACAGTATCTTAAACACTACGCCATCTGTGCAGTCAAAATCAATAGTACATACTTATTCTACTTTTTACACACCGACATTATTTAGGTATAAAAGCGGGCGAGGCGAGTCAGACGCCTACGTAACATCAACACGTCACATTTAAGGCGTAGACTCTTTGACACATATTTTTGAAACCACTGTAACTATTATGTTTTATAGTTTTTTGTGAAATATACATTCTAATTACGATCTGTGATCGTTAAACTACAACATACTCGAACAGTTGCTCCATAACCTGATACACCCTGTACACACATTTGATCATTACTTGCGGATGTCGTGGTATCAAATCCATAAACAGAGTTACATGTCCCTTCTCTGTGGTTGCACCAATACCATTTTCGTTTATCAAATAAATCTCTCTTTACATACATATCGGATTCCAATAAGTAGCTTCAGCCTCAGCCCAATTAACATTATCGTTGACGTTATATTTATTTTTTAATACAGAACAAAATTTTTCATATTTTTTAATTCTTTCGCAGTGTATGCATTCACGACATCTCAATTTGCAATTTGCTCTTAACAGGTTAATTATATCATTCACTGTACGTCATGTAACAGCTGAACATTTGAATGTATCCTCATATTCTTGTTTGACTTCATCATCATCAAAAACAGTTGTTTCAGACAATACATCAGATTTGCGGTGCTGCGATGATGATATTCTTTTACGTGCTAAAGACCCGTCCATCCAGCGATGGATACCCTGTTCGCTGTAACAGTTGACTACTTTTGGAAAGCCATTCTGGGCTGGTCTTATGTTTATAGCTTCAGATGCTGACAATGGTATATGGGTTCCAGAGTCACGTGGACCTAAAATTTGTTCATTATAAAAATCTGCACAATGATAGGCAAATTAACATATCATACTAAGCTAGTCATAACCCTCCTCCTCGTCACGGTCCTTCCTACCATTCTGGTATACGGACCGAAATCGTGGAGACACTACCGGGTACTTGCTCTATCGCTCTTTCCCCCTTTCGTCTTCTTTCTTTCTTTTCTGCTTTCTTTTGCTTTTCGGGTATTTGGCGAAGCTCCCAGGCCCCGTCAAAACCTGCACCAGTCGAAAGGAGAGCACCCCGTGCCGCCTCTCCAACCACTGCACCAGCACCGGCCGGAAGGCCTCCACGGTTCGCACCCCGAACCGAGGCCTCTCCAGCCGGACTGCGCAACGGGCAATGACGTCTCGGCGGGCGTCGACGCACCAGGCGGTGAGATCCCTTAACGAGACCACACCGCCCCCCGCTCGCACCCCCGTCACCCGCTGATATAGTCCGGCGAGCATTTACGCCTCCAGGTCCCACGGGGGAGTCCCAGCCAATAGGCACGCTGCCTCCGTCGCCACCGTACGGTATCCGCAGATGGCCCTGACCGCCATGACCCTCTGTGGTCGCCAGAGAAGGGCCCTAAGTCGGACGGTCATGGACCCCGCCCACACCGGTGCGCCGTACAGGGCCATCGACCGGATGACCCCCGCGTACAGCCGTCGGCACGCAGTGCTCGGTCCGCCCACGTTCGGCATAAGCCACGATAGGGCGGACGCCGCGCCGACGAGCCGTTGAGCGAGCCTGCGGAAATGCTCCCGGGACCACCATCGCCCGTCGAGCACCAGGCCCAAGTACCTCATATGGGCCCGGATGCTGATGTCGACCGAGTGGATGGTGATCGAGACGCCGATGGGAGGGCTCATATGGCGCCCATGGAACAAGAGGGCCTCCGTCTTGTCCAGAGCGACCCTCAACCCCAGTGCCTCGATCCGCCTGACGACCTCCTCGGTACCAGAGGTCGCCAGGCTTACAGCCTCTTCTAGCGTCCCACCGCGGGCTGTGACGAGCGTGTCCTCGGCGTAACAAATCACGCCCAGCCCGGGCGGGAGGCTCCCCGTCAACGCCCAGTCGTAGCCGATGTTCCACAGAGTGGGTCCGAGGACCGACCCCTGCGGGACACCGCACGTCATGGACGTTCGCACAACGTCCCCTGCTCGGTCGGTGCAGAGGACGCTGCGCCCCTCCAAATAGTCTGCCACTAGCCGCCTCAGGTAAACTGGCACCCCGTGATACCGGAGCGCCTCCCTGATGCAGCTGAATGGCAGACTATTGAATGCGTTGGCAATGTCTAGGGACACCACCAACAGCACTCCCCCGCCGGTGACGGCCTCAGTCGCCACGGCCCTCAGGCGCAACAGAGCCGCGATCGTCGAACGACCCCTCCCAAACCCAAACTGGGCATCCGACAGATCGGGCCCCGTGCCGACGAGGTGCCGCTCGATGCGGGCAGCTACCACCCTCTCTACTGGAGAGGAGGAGGAGCTTGCCCGTGTCATCGAGCAGCACGATAGGCCTGTAGGCCGAAGGTGACTCCGGAGACCGTCCCGGCTTCGGCAGGAGCACCAGCCTACCCTCGTTCCAGCACCCAGGGAACCGTCCGGACGCTAAACACGCGTCGAACAGCCCCCTGAGGCGGGGTCCCAGGTGTTCGAGGACCAGGGCCAGCACACGGTTAGGAACACCGTCGGGCCCGGGGGCGGTAGACTTTGCGCGCATGCGCGCCACCGCCACCCCCATCTCGGGTTCCGTGATGGGCAGAACACTGTCGTCATCGGCCTCCCGGTCAGTGTCTGGCGGAGCCATGACCGGGGGCGTGTGTTCCGCCCGCCGCGGGAACAGGTCCTCGACGACCCGCGTGAGAAGGTCGGGCTGGAGAGTCTCGGTGAGGGGAGGGCCCCGCGCGCGTAGCCTATTCAGCACCGCGCGATAGGGGCGTCCCCAGGGGTCACGGTCGAGATCGTCCAGCATCTCCTGCCGACTGACGTCCTAGGCGGAGCGGACGGCCAGCCTGAAGGCAGACCACGCATTGCGGTAGCCCTCGTATAGCACGGCCTCCCACTCCGCGTCGCGATGGCGCCGCCGGCTGCGGGTGTAGGCTCTCCGGGCGCGAATACACGCGGCCCGAAGATCCGCCAGCTCCCGGGACCACCAGTGGACCCCCCTCCTCGGGGGCAGACGCCGTACCCGGGGCATAGCCGCATCGCAGATCTGCGTCAACGCACTGCGGATGCGGCCAGCCTCGGCGTCCACCCCGTCCGACTGGTGGGCAGAGGACAGCCACGAGTGTACGATGGCTGTCTCCGCCAGCTGGTCCCGATCTAAGCAACCCACAGCCTATCGCGGGAACGCAGGACGCCTATCCGCCCCGTGACCCCTGCTGGGCGTCGGGATGCCAGGATGACCTCCATCGGAATATACCGGTGGTCCGACAAGGTCTCGACCTCCTCCACGACGCGCCAACTCCCCACGCGTGCGGCGACTCCAGGGCTAGCGAACGAAAGGTCCACTATCGACCCGCCCCGTTGTCGCACGCACGTATGCACCGAGCCCCTGTTCAACAAACAGAGGCCCAGTGCCGCCGCCCACTCCTCGATTCACGATCACCGGATTCCGAAGGAATTTAAGAATAAATAAGTAGTTGTCAACTAGTGGGTCTACAAATGAACATGGACAAGATGAAAGTTATGTCTAATGCTTTTGTCATTCATGTACCAGTCCTAGTTGGGAATGCGATTCTCGCAGTTGTGGATCATTATGTTTACCTAGGAAAAGCAGTCCAGTTAAGTAGAGCCAATTTCGAGAAAGAGGTCAGCCGACGAATCCAACTCGGTTGGGCAGCGTTCGAGAAACTTAAGAGCATCTTCTCGTCCAATATTCCGCAGTGTCCGAAAACAAGGGTTTATAACCAGCGATGCCTTACGGCACTGAAACGTGGTCTCTATTTTTTTTTTTTTTTTTCTGCAAACGGTTGCAAACGAGCAAACAGTACACCTGATGGTAAGTGTTGCTGCCGCTCATGGACCTTTACAAGGCCGTTGCCTACCGCGAAGAAAGCGAAGGGAGTGTGAATGCGTGCATTGAGGCTCGGTGATACCAAGGGCACCACCAAAACCCTCCACACGCAATCACCCTCAGGAAGTTGGGCTTCCGGCTCTCTCGCTCACCAAACGAAGCGCAGTAACAAATTGCTACTACTCAGACCTCGATTTTCTGCGAGAGCATGGTACTGCCCCGGACGGACCGGCCCGCGGCTGTAGACAGATAACTGTCGACAGTGTGGTCCTACGACTCCTAAGACCTCTAAATATTGCTCTCATAATAAAGCTCAAAGTCGCTCAGCGGCCTATGGAGAGAGCTATGCTCGGTATTTCTCTACGTGATAAAATCCCGAGCATGGAAATCCGTAGAAGAACAGGTGCCGACATAGCCCGCAGAATTAGCACGTTGAAATAGCAATGGGCAGGCCACATCGCTCGTGGAACCGACAACTGTTGGGGCAGAAAGGCTCTTGAGTGGCGCCCACGAGTCGGACGGCGCAGCGTAGGACGACCCCCCAATAGGTGGATTGACGACATTCTCAAAGTCACAGGGAACCGTTGGATGCAAGTGGCGCAGGACCGCTCCAGTGGCATTCTCGTGGGGAGGCCTCTGTCCAGCAGTGGATGTCTGTAGACTGATGGATGGATGGATGGAAGTAGTACTTAGTATATTTTTACATGCGTGTGTATAGCGTTCACTGATTTTATAGAATTAAAAATACAAGTTTATTTAGGAATCAACTAATTATATTATTTAAAAAATAATTATGAATAACAACAATTATCTAAAAACTTTAAAAAATCAACAACAAACATGCATATCGAGTAAGAATCTACAAAAAAGATACAAACCTTTTTATTTATTTACAGAAACAGACCTTACAAACAGACAGATACAAACCTTTTTATTTTTTATTTAATTTGTATGCCCTAGAGGCAAAACATAGTAAAACAACTATTAATATAAGACGACTTATGTACCTATGTTTAACAAATAAATTATTATATTCTATTCTATTCTATTCTATTCTATTCTATTCTATTCTATTCTATTCTATTCTATTCTATTCTAGAACCCTAATAGATGTATTTTTATGTTCTATGAATAGGGCCGTAATGGGAGATCATAAAACCTAACAGAGTTACCTCGAAATAACTACCACCGTAATAGGAAAACTACTCGTGTTTTTAATAATCCTAATTCTGACCCATCAAAATTTCGATAAACAAAAGAATGCTTAATCAAACGATAACAGTTTTTGACTCAGATGTGTAACACTCAAGTCAACAGTTAAACAGAATAAAAGATTTGTGATAAATTAAAGTACACCTTCTTACTTTTACCCCTTCTAAGAAACCAACATTTTACACTCAACAGTTTTCATATTTAACTAGATTTCTAATTAAGAACACATACCACAGAATATGGTTTCTAATCTAAGAGATTAATAATTATTTCAACTAAACTTGGAACTAATTCAATAAGTTAAGAAATTGAAGGTTATAAACAATTTAACATGCCCAGTATTTTTCCTATTTCGGAGTTATACCACCGTATTAGGATTGATCTATAAAATTCGCATCGTATTACGGCGGTATTTTATTTCTTATTTTTTGGGTATAAAATGAGTTACAAATATGAAATAAGCTATTTAAATAGTGGATGTAATAGTAGGAAAATACTACACATAATACATAAACAAACTTGAACGGCTTATTAATATGAAAAATTTAGTTTATAAATATTAGTATACTTAGTTTTGTTGTTCCGCGTTTGTATGAAAACCTCTCTCACATCGATACCGTTACACAGATTGATTGATCTTGTTGTGTTGTTTATGTGTTATACTTGCAAACGTCAGTTAAGTCATGAAGTAATAGATTTAGAATAAATAGTTTACGTTTTGGTGTACTTAAACTGAATAAAACAGGAGTAAAACTCGAAAATAGAAATACCACCGTAATAGGAAACGATTTTGACTACCGCCGTATTAGGAGCTTTTACCTTAGTGATTTTATTACCGTAATGCGATAGAAGCAAATCTGTGCGCACAGTTGACCTAGTGTTGAAGTGTGTGTGAACCTCCAAGTCAACTGGAAGTGCACCCGTGAGTCTGATAAGGTTTCGTTACTAACTGCTCTGTAGACTTTACATAAGAATATTAAAGCCAATCGTTGGCTTTGTATAAACGTAGGGCCATCCCTATGGAGACTCTATCAGTTCAGACAGGTGTAACGTAACAAATATATTCCAAATATGTGGCCATATACATAGTTTTAAGTGTATTAAAACGAAGCCCCAGATGGACGTTGATATTCGAGTAAGCGCCTGGAGATTTCGTTTCGCTTTTTCACCTATAGTTTTAATATGCTCGATATTTTTTTTTCTAAGATAAGTTTGAGATAGCAAATTCTTTCCTTTTGACTATAGCTTTATTGAATTTTATACGCGGCATCGATTGTAAATTTCCTTTCAATAAAAGATAATACATTTTTTGTAAAGCAAAGTTAAGCCGATTTCGTGTACTCCATTGAAATATTTGATTAAGACATGTTTCAATTAATTTCTCTAAGCCGTCCCTGGTATTTGACTGTACGAGTAAAAGACCATCGTTGGCATAGCCAATTAAGAGACAACAACAACAACAACGACAATTCTTCGGCAGAAATAATTCGAGAAAATCTTAGAAACCCTAAGTTCCACAGTGCACAGATATGAACTTAGCACGAAACCTTGAGGACAGCCCATCGCCAGTGGTTTAGACATATTTTCCCTGCCTACAGGGAATGAAAGATTAGCTTCTAATATCGAAATGAGAAAAATACTTTTATTTGATACGCAGTAACTCTTGAACTTGCAAGACACTTTTTAGAAACATTTACATTAATTAGTAAACGAAACCTAATGTTTCGTGGAATGTACGGTAACCGCACTGGTCGTCCGACAGACCTGACCATCCTTAGATAGCAAGGGAAGAAAAACTCCAAATAAAACTCTATATCAACCCTTCTAACCATCGTGGTATAGAAGGTCGATTTCATTTCCAAGGCGGAGGAAGCAAGTTCAGCAGTGGGACGTATATGAGATGGGAAGACAATGACTCTTAATCTGTATTCCAAGGGATACAACTGTCAGTAAATTTGATGAAAAAAATAATTTCAGAAAGGAAACCAAAATGCGCTAAGCTTTTGGATGCAAGTGGCACAATACAGTTAGCAATCACTTTCTTAAGAAGAGACAATATTCAGCGTTCAATAACTACGACCTGATGGATGAATGAACGGTGTAAAGCTAGAATATTATAGATGACCTCATTAAACAAACGTTCCCAAAGTTATATTATACGGCTGCACGTTTCAACATAAAAGCCTCACCCTTATCTACTCATTAAACCCCTAAGTTAAAGATTAACACCATAATCTTTAGTGCTAAAATGATGTAGTAAACTTGACACACCTCAGGATATTAACTAAACAGCATTCTGAATATTTAAAAGACGCTTAGATATGAATAGAGAAATATAATTATTAATTAAAAATAGCCCCCAAAATTTAATCTAACAAATTCTAGGACCCTCTTTACAAAACATAGAAATTCCTTCTTTTAATGAGGCCAGAAATGCGTGGTTGACCTGCAATTTTAATAAAAATCTCCCCACGGACCCTTCATTTCAGCGGCTGTGGGACGGGCCGCTATGCGAGCTTGTACGGAAGCAACTTATCGATACGTGCTCGAGCTCTGCGGATCGCGCCCGTCTAATAGCTGTTGGTGAGTGGGAATCGGGTCTATGGTTACAGGCTCTCCCTTCACTATGTATTGGAATATTAATAGACACTTCTACTTTCCGTATTGCAGCCTGTCTACGCTCGGGTGCACCTTGTTATGCACCGCACCGTTGCCAATGTGGTTTTGTCGTCGACTGGCTCGACCATCCCGGCCTCTCCTGCTTAAAGAGTGCAGGTAGAATTCCCCGCCATGCCAGTCTCAATGATATCCTACGTCGGGCTTATACCAGCGCGAACTGCGCCGCTATTTTAGAACCTTGCGGCCTAGTTCGCACTAGCCCTAATTCGGGTACGAGACCCGATGGTATGACATTAATTCCGTGGAAGATGGGTCGACCTTTGGTATGGGACGCAACTTGTGTTGATACCCTACCGCCGTCACATCTTCCCGGAACTGAAAATAAGGCTAGAGCGGCGGCTGAATCAGCGGAGAACCTCAAAAGGCGCAAATATTGTACTCTAGACAGTGTATACAAATTTGAGCCTTTTGGGGTGGAAATTGTAATCTTGCCATCAGTTTCTGGATATTCTCCATTTCCTATTTTAAGAAGAAGATCGGAGAATTGTCCAGCGCAAACATCACTCTTCAGGTGCACCCGCATATTTTTTTTAAGGTGAAGCTTTTTGATTAGGGGCCAAAGACTTGATGCCTTAATGCAAGCCTTAACTTCGTCAGCTCGAGTTCCCCTCGGCACTACCGGAAGAGTCTGACGGAAGTCTCCAGCTAACAACACGGTGACTCCACACATCATGTCATCGTTCCCTCTAATATCTTTTAGTGTTCTGTTTAGCGCTTCAAAACCCCCCTTATGCGCCATTGTGCTCTCGTCCCAAACTATGAGTTTACAATCACGCAGCACTTGGGTCGCATTACTCTGTTTTGAGATATTGCACAGTGGAGTTTCCACATGGATAAGGTTTAGTGGCAGCTTGAAAGCAGCGTGAGCTGTCTTGCCTCCCTCCAACAGTGTTGCTGCGATTCCTGACGATGCGACAGCTAAGGCAATGCTACGATTACTCCTAACTTTTGCCAATAGCAAATTGATAAGGAATGTTTTACCAGTGCCACCAGGAGCATCCAGGAAAAAAATTTGCCCTATTCCTTTTTCAATATTGCCAAGGATCTTCTGGTAAACGTAAAGCTGTTCATCCGTCAGTAACTCCTCATTGCATGACACCACCTCTCCTAGGGCGCATAGATCATAATTGGTCTCCCTCAGATATTCTCTATTGTCCAAAGTTGCTGCAGATCTTTTTGGCTGAGGTAATCCGTACTGTGCCAAGTTTTGTCCTGCTTGAGCTAATACTGCATCCTCAATCAAAATCAAACATCTGTTGTACACCTCGTCAGTGAGGTGTACAACAGATACACAATCTTGCAACTCTCTTTCCAGTTGCCGTTTAATGTCTTCTGAGAGACTCTCTTTGTATTTCTCCCAAAGGCTTAAAGGATCAGAGAGTTGACAGAAAACTAACATTATTGTAAATAGCTCTCGCAATTTGAGAGGAGAATCGCATAATGCAGCTTCCTCTAAAGTGGTGTCCCAATGCTTGTCGTCTTCCAGCAGACCAAGTGCCTTACACGCAGATTGAAATGTTGGATGGAGGATACCATTCACAGTCTTTAAGTCCTCAAAGGATGTCGGTCCTCTAACCTCATGGAGCAAAAGGCGTACGTGGTAGCACTCGGTGTTGTTTGGATGAATCGTATAGACCCTGCCCAGAGCGTGCACTTTTTTCACTCCGGGCCAGCCCTCAACATCTTTCCCTTTTTTCCTCCTTGAAAATTTTTTGCTGTTCCAGACATAGTAAGAAGGGACTTCGGAGTACTGCAGAGTTTTAGCGAAATTGTCTGTTTTGCAGATTTCAAAAAAGCCTAGGAGCGTTGTCTGTGGTGGATTATTTATCTTTTCTGACAAATTATTTGAGGTGAAGTATATTCGCTGACCGTTTTCAAGATGAACAGCGAGGTGTACGACAGGGGGGAACCTTTCATGAATGGGGAAGCTTAAGATCCTCCAAACTGCTTCGGAACTGCTTATGTACCCGGCCGCTTTCGTAGATTTTTACCTCATCTTTCTCATTCTCTAGAGTAAAGGCCGCTTGATCACTGCCCTTGTTCACGTACTTACAAATATATTTGATAGATTTAACAGAATTGCAGTACTCCACATTAATATGAGCACTGAAAGTACGTGACAGAACAGGATTGTAAGGCACCACCCAGCGGTTGTCCAACTCTATTTCATTAATTTTTATTGTGTTACCACCGTCAGCTGGAGACCTCCTCCTATATTGCGGATATCCATCGTCTCCTGTCTGGGTGTCCTTGAGAAACGGTCGAGGGTACCTCTTACTGCAACTGCCATCTTTCATGCAGGGCGAGTTGTAATTTAAACTTCCGCAAGGACCATGTATCATACTGGCCTTCACAATATCGTAGAGGAGAGGGTCTTGCTCAGGGTCAGGTATTTCTGCACTAATAACATTGTCGATCTTATCTGGGGTGATACGCTGCTCTAGCCATAGCAAGATGTGAATGTGAGGAAGACCCCGTTTTTGCCATTCTACCGAGTATATAAAGCAACGCATCCCCCCAAATAGATTGCCTTTGGTAAGAAGAGCCATTATCTTTTTCACCTTTAAGTGGAATACCCTAGCTATAATATCGTGGCGATCGTGTGACTTTTGGGCAGGTAAAAGTATATCTGTGATGTCTTTCCATCGGGGGTTACACGTAAATGTGATAAAAAGATCAGGACGACCGTACTGACGCACGTATGTCATAGCGTCTTGTGTACGCTCGTGCATATAGCGTGGTCCCCCGGTAAAAGATGACGGGAGCACCACCTTCTGACCTAGCTGCTGAACATCAACATCCTGCCTTCCTATGGCATCCCGCAAGTGTATATAACTGTCAGCCCTCAGCTGCGCCTGGCTGTTCCTGATATAGGTCAACCTTTCCGTCTCTATTTTGGCGTACATGTCGTCCACTAAAAATTGACTAAAAAGGGAACGGAAATACACCAAGTGATTATCTTCTCCTTGTCTAATCATTATACGAAAAGAATAGAACCTTGCAGCTGAAATTGTATTTTTAAGTATTAATTTGGCCTCAGGATCACGCTGAGGTAAAGAAATGGAGTACCCATCCTCGCCACGGCAAAACAAAAGCGGATACTGCAGGGCGTCATACGAACGGTGAATCTCGCTAATGCGCTGCAATGAATTATCGTGGCTCTCAAGGATAATGTCACGTTTCTCAAATTGCTGACCAACTATTACTAATGCCACCTCATTTAACGTAGGAGCATTAAAACGACCCCTGTGACTCTCCGGCGGTTTCTTCTCAGCATTAATGACTACTTTAAATGGTTTAGACGTTTCAGGCACCTTGTCCAGGGTGATCTTCAAGTCTCTTACATAACTATTAAACGTATGTAGCATTCTCTGCAGTTGCTTGACTAAGCCGGGTTTTACTTCGGGAAAGATACTGCACCTCAATTGTACTTCCCTGTCATCTTCGCCAACAAAATATATTTGTAAAAATTGTGGTTCCTTTTGAGGAGCTGGCAGCAAGCTTCCCACCAAATGGTATACCTGGCCCTGAACTTTAAAAGTTGGCATAAAACCGTCTTTTATTATCTGTTTCGCTCCGAAAGAAGTCATTTGAAAACAACTATTATATTTACGAATACGGTTCATGAAATGGTCGTGTTCTGGATGTATATCCATTATCAAACTGTAGAGAGGCTCAGGTAGCTGTTCATAAGGCGGGAGCTGCACCTTACCAGCACTGCAGCACATGCCGGGTGGCTCCTCCTTCCACTTGAGAGCATTACACCAATGGCACTTGTTGTTCATGGCACCCAAGGATACAGTACTGTCCGTCTCATACTCTATATCAAGATCATAGGCCATGCCGGAGTGAGCCTTGGTTTTCCAGGAGCGTCCTTTCCTTTGTACTCGTCTTCCAGGATTATTTTGCTCATAAAGAGACTGTGCCGCCCTGTGTACTTCAGGGTGAGTTTTCTGGTATCTGGCCACGGCAGCACGTTGAACTGCTGGGTTTGTTTGCGCATATTTTTTTGAAGCGTTTTGAATTTGTTTTTTCCGAGTAGCGTCGGTGCATCTGGCACGACGTTTCTTGGAGCATTTAGTAGGAAAGATAAGAGATTGATACTGAGATACGTCATGATCTGGTTCTAATATGGGCGGTGAATTAGTAGGCACTTCATTTCTTCTCGTAGTAATCTTTTTTGCAACGACGGGGAGAAGTGAAGAAGGGGAGGCGGTCTCGGCCATTGTCGCAGTCACTTCACTACGGACGTAAACATCGAAATGGCCACGTGACAGATCATGTATAAAGCGTAGTCGTCCCACAGGGTTACCTGTAGTACCAAAACTCATATACAGTTCACCGTTTCGGTAAACTTCAAAGACCCATGGAAAGAGTTGCCCTGCCGCTTCCAGCTCACATAAACTACCATAAGTAAAATGGCGTGACATGTCAATGCGGTATTCAGCGGCACTGAAGTAATTGTCCCCGTTACTGTCATGTGACATAATGGCAAACGATTCCAAGTTGTCCACCACATAGTCTACGATTTGCTCGCGCACCTCCCTGGCCATCACCTGTGTATCATACAATATATAGGAGATGGCCCGAAACAGACAGGCTCCGTCTCCAATTATAGGAACTACGGTGTGAGGGATCATAGCCCCATCAATTTGCAATGTTTCAACAGTCATTGTGATAGATAATAAACAAAATCTACTCAAATAACGAACAAAAACTATGTACTTAAGTTATGCACTTACAAATTTAAGCTAATTAAATAGTATTATAAACAAAATGAAAGTAAAAAGAAATCAAAAAATATATTGTAAAATGATTAGAAAAGAAAAGCAATTGGAAATTTTTTTTTTTAAAGATTAACAAAGAACTTTGTGAAAAATAAGAATACTTTGAAAATTAATTTGAAAAAAAAAATTAAATATATAGTATTATAAAGTTAATGAAAGAAAAAAAAATAGAAAAATATTCGAAAATGATTAAGAAAAAACAATTTGAAAAAGAATAGTTTTTTTTTAAATATTAGCAAAACAATTTGCAAAAGATAAGAATATTTTGAAAAGCAAAGTTATGCACTAAGGAATCAAGGCAATTAAAATAGTAGTATCATAAACTTAATAAAAGTAAAAAAAAATGGGAAACAATATTTGGAAATGATTAGAAAAGCAATTTGGAAAAGAATAGATTTTTTTGGAAAAGATTAGCAAAACAATTTTTAAAAGATAAGTAAGAATATTTTGAAAAGCAAAGAATTGTGCTGAAAAGCACAGTTTTTAAAAGATAGTGTTGCACTGAAAAGTACAGTTTACTTGTATGGTATAATCTATCGCAGCGTTTGCGCTGGACGTGTTATTAAGACCAAGGTTGCAATTATAATGTGTGGGGCCGTGCTTTTTTTTATTTATTTTTTTTTTTTTTTTTTTGTGTGACTTAGTTGTTAGCCTCAGATGGCTGTGACAACTTTACCCGGACTGGTGGGTGAGCGCTGAGGGCTCTCAACCCGCTTAAAGTTAAGCGACCCATCCCAAGGGCACCCCCTGTGGGGTACGGACCTCGGCTCGGGCGGTCGCTGGCAAAGTGGGCACTCCCATGTTTATGATTTTAACGCGACACGTCTTCCTTCCCCGTCGGCGGGGGCGGTAACGTGGATATTTACTACTATTTGTCAAGGCCGCGCGGGCTGTGTATGCCTCAGTCTGGGCGAGCGTTATAGTGTCGTCGGGTTCGTCGAGTATTAGTCGCGGTTGTTTAATCGCGGACATTTTAGAGGGGATGTAAGAAGCCGCCCTTACCACTAATGGGTTCGGGTGTGTCGCGGCAGAGTCGAAGTAGCGGCGGGAGCACTGTTTCATGAATTGCCTGATGGTCGGCAAGCCTAGATCTATGTGAAGATCCACATTGCGCATGTACCACGGTGCTCCCGTCGCTCGGCGCATGAACCTATTCTGTAATGCCTGTAGCCGATGTAGCCTGCGTGGCTTCGCTTGTGTAAACACTACACTTGCATACGTCATGATAGGACGTATACAAGCGGTGTATAATCTAACTTTATTACGGAGAGATAGCTTAGACTTTGCGTGTACTAAGCTGTGTAACCATCCTAGCACTAGGGCTGCGCGCGCGCGGACTCGCCCTATGTGAGGACCGAAGGTCAGTCGTCTGTCCAAGGTCACACCCAGATATTTGACCTCCCTTGTCCAGGGGATGGGTTGGTCGAACATCTTTATCTGTGGATATTCAGCCATTGGGTAGCGGCAATCTATCCCCTTATGAAATATAATCGCCTGGCTTTTGGTGGGGTTTATACCGATTCTCCATTTCCTAGTCCATTTGGCTAGGGCGGTAGCCGCAGTTTGGAGAACGGTTGTCACTGTTGAGGGAGATTGACCTGCATAGAAGATGGCAGTGTCGTCAGCGAATAATGCTGTTTGTATTCTACTATGTTGGGGTATGTCGCTGGTGAACAGCGAGAAGAGAATTGGAGAGAGCACCGATCCCTGGGGGACGCCGGCTTCTAGTTTGTGCGGTGCTGATAAAGTACCTTCTACTCTGTAGCGAAAGCTACGCTCGAGTAGGAAGTCTCTAACTATCATAACTAAATAGTGGGGGATTTTGAGCTTTATTAACTTGAAAATAAGGCCGTTGTGCCAACCAATAGAATACCAATCAAATAGAAGCATACCCGTATATAAACTGCGTTGCAGTTTATAACTTGTATACTCGACTATTCGATGTACTTGCTGAACGCAAGAGTGTTGCGTGCGAAAGCCGAACTGAATCGGCGGGATGAGGTTGTTTTCCTCAGCGTACTTTCTTAGCCTACTAAGTAGTACGCGCTCATATATTTTACCTAAACTGTTAAGTAAACTAATCGGGCGATATGATGACGGTTCGGTACGTCGCTTGCCGGGTTTAGGTATACCTATTACCACGGCTTTTTTCCATTGTTTAGGAAATATGTAATTGACTAATGCGGCGTTAATAATTGCTGTTAGTATTAATAATAGTGAATGAGGGAAGAGTTTAATAACTCTATTAGAAATACCGTCCGAACCGGGGGATTTCCTAGGGTGGAGACCTCTAACGATCGACTGAACCTCCTCCACTGTCGCTGTTGGTATAGGCTCTTGTGGCTCAGCGTCTGCGGTACGCGTACGCGATGTACATCGTTCCACTTCGCTGTTAACGGTGTCGGTGTGTCGCGCGTCTGTGTGTTGTGTACTCGACGTACATTGCTGCTCAAGGTCGGCCGCCAGACATTCAGACTTTTCATCGTCATCGAACGCCGGCGGTTGATTGGGGCGGTTTAAGGGTGGCATGGTGGACACCGTATCCTTTTTGAAAGAACGGGCAAGCCGCCAGTAAGCCTGGTGCGAAGGCTCCAGTTCGCTTAAGGTGGCGTCCCATTCGTTTTGTCTAAACTCATTTATAGCCGTTTTAACCGCCCTCTGCAGTGACCGCATGTGATAGCGGTTATCTTCGCAGGGGAAGCGGTCGTAGGCTCTTATGGCTGCGTTCTTACGCCTCAGTAGGTCGCGGACGTCAGCGGGTAAGCACCTTCTACGATTGCTCGTGTCGGGCACTCTCCGTGAACAATCGTTAACTAACGATTGTACGTGACCGGTGAGGGCGTCGATCGCGGATTCGATGTCCTCTTTGTTATTTAATGTATTACATACACTGTCAAGATGAGCCGACGAGGAGGGAGACTGGAGTTTAGCCTTCAGTCGCTCCCAGTCTGTGCACACTTTCTCAGTTTGGGGTGAGGCCTGAGGGGCCGTATCGGGGGGCGTGGGGCCGTGCCGCCTCGCGCTGCTTATATACCCTCCGAGCTCCGGGGAGATTGGCGTGCGCGACTTTTTCATTATTGCTGATGCTACTTAAGGAAACCACGAAAAAATAATAAATATCCGAATATTAGTTTTAATATACGGTGAAAAAACTTGTTCAAATACGAATAAAATCCCATGCGGCACTGAAGTAATTGTCCCCGTTACTGTCATGTGACATAATGGCAAACGATTCCCAGTTGTCCACCACATAGTGGACCCCTGAGTTGGATCAGCTCAGGAGGGCCTATTCCCGTAGTCGTCGAAAGTACCGGGGGTATAAGGGCTCCGGAGGCTTCGCCGAGGACTCGGCTCGTGTTGCAATGTGTAGGGCCCGCCGTTGCTACAGGTCTGCAATGGAGCTGGCCGAGCTCCAGCACTTTAGAAGTATCGCGGATACGGCAAACCAAAATCCATGGGGGGTGGCCTATCGCGAGGCATCGGGCCGGTCAAGACCGCCCAGCAATGTCATACACGGGGTCGAATTCGGGAATCGCGTTGGGATGAACCTGAGGGAGGCGATAGTCGACCTTGTGAGTGCCCTGTGTCCTGACGACAATCCGTTGCGGGATACCGCGTACCACAGGCGGGTTAGGCTGATGGCAGCTTGCGTGCCGTCAACTAGGGAGGCGCTGCCGCCTGCGGAGGCTGCATTGGGGGCTATAGACAGGACATTGCCTAACACTGCACCGGGTGCCGATGGGATCACCGCACGCATGCTGCGACACATTTGGTGCGTGGCCTCGTCCGAGTTGACGTTGATTATGGGGAAATGCGTTAGCGAAGGAACCTTCCCAGCCGTCTGGAAGATTGGTCGACTGATCGTCCTGCCTAAGGGCAACGGCAGACCTCTATCGGATCCGAAGGCCTAACGCCCTATCACGACGCGTTCCAACAGTTTCCCCAGCACAGGTAGTGTGCTGGGGAAACTGTTGGAACGCGTAATGTTACAGTGCGCGCCGGAGATTACTAGGGGAATCTCGACCTCACAGCATGGTTTTACGCTGGGGAGATCCACGTCTACTGCTTTACTGAGCATTACTAGGGCTGCTAAATCTGCCGACACCAAGTACCTGCAGGCAGTGTTCCTGGACATCTCGGGGGCCTTCGACAACGCCTGGTGGCCTATGATCCTGCTGAAGGCGAAGGCCGGGGGGTGCCCGAGCAACGTCTTTCGGATGTTGACCGGGTATTTCGCTGGTCGGCGCGTCGGCATGGGTGTGGGGGACCAGGTGGTGTGGAAGACCTCCACTATGGGATGTCCGCAGGGCTCGGTGCTGGGCCCGGCTCTCTGGAATCTGCTGATGAACGACCTGCTTCAGCTGCCGCTCCCGGGGGGGACCAGCATGGTGGCGTACGCCGACGATCTGACGATCTTGATTGGAGCGAACTCCAGGGCGGGCATAGAGGCCAACGCGGCGGCCGCTTTGCAGGCTGTTGGGGAGTGGGGGCCCCGGAATAGGCTGGAGTTCTCCCCTGGTAAGTCTGCGAGTATGACGCTCAGGGGACGATTCCAGCGGCCCCCTACAATACGCCTGGGGGGTAACTCTATTAGGGACGTCAGGTCGACCACCGTGCTGGGAGTGGTACTGGATACGGGTCTGTCGTTCACGCAGTATGCGCAATCGATTGGCGAACGGACAGCCAGGTGTTTTGGCAAGGTGGCCCGTATCTCGGCGTCGTCTTGGGGGGTTCGCTACCGGGCCCTTAAGGTCCTGTACCACGGTACTTACGTGGCGACCATTGCGTATGCTGCGGACGTATGGTTCCATAGAGCCGGGCTCTACGCGGTTAGGAGTGCTCTTCTGAGCTCGCAGAGGGCAGCTCTCGTTCTGCTCACTAAAGCGTATCGCACAACTAGTACGGCTGCCTTACCGGTTATCGGTGGGGTTCTACCCGCCGACCTGGAGGTCATCCGTGCTGGGAGGGCGGCGGAGGCACGCCAAGTCGCGACCAGACAGGAGTATTTGGATGGGCGGAAGGCCATTTGGGCT